>PYHX02000494.1:42840140-43440140 GCA_004302925.2 Cochliomyia hominivorax | reverse complement strand
CGCTGAATTAATAATCTTTGATCGAATATAATTTCGGCTCCTCCGGACCTGAGTACCAATTGTCGTGGAAACAAACAATTGGAACTTGTAATTTGCTTCATAAATAAATATTTTATCTTTCACATAGATCACTTTTAATTAAATCACTTTACAATTTTTATATGATTTTCTTTATGTTTAAATATGTAACAATCAGTTTTGCTATCTAATTTCAGTTAGATAAAAACGATCGCAACAATAAAACTTTATTTTAAGATTAACTCTAAATGTTGTTTATAAAATACGCAGTGGCTTTCTTCTATACAATGACTACATGGAATAAATCACGTAAAATTGTATGTTAATTAAAAACGATCGTTATTAAGAACGTTGACTCATAAGAATGTTAAAAAAATATTGTATTTAATAAAATAAAAACATTTTAATTTAAGTGTCATAAAATCCATTTTTAGTGCGTAATACAGTGGTTTCTCGGTTAAACGAATGCTCAGTTAAGTGAATTTGCGGTATAACGAACTGCCATACTTTTTAAAACATACATAAAAACCTATAAAAAGAATAAAAAATACGCGAAAACAATGTCAATCACATTTTTTGTAACACTTTTGGAAAGTATTTCACTTGTTAAGAGTAAAAGGCACGGAAAAAATGTCGGATCAAAACACAAAAGAACAATGAAAGTGGTGAATTTCCAAAAATGGATACTGTATTGTATATTTTATTCAAATAAATAAATAAATAAAATTTAAATTTGTTGCTAAATAAATCGTATAATATCATCCTACTTTGATCAAAAAAAAAATAACCCCATTTAACGAATTGTTGGATTTTACGAATAGGTCTGACATAATATCATTCGTTAAAACGGGAAGCCACTGTATAACCTTTATCAAATATATATTAAACAAAAGGAATATTAATAATCTAATAAAAAATCTGTCATTTAAAAATATTATTAAAATTAAATTATAAATTTTTTAACGTTTATTTTTATTAATTTAATTCTGGCCTATTTGGGACTCACAATAATTATTCAAATCTTAAAATCCAAAACTCAATCTATATTCTCATTTCTATGTACAACGGAACTTATGGTCATAAGAATTTTCGACTGTGTCGATGCTCGTGTTACTGGTCATTGCTCACAGTTGGATGCTTTATGTCCAGATTGACTTTGGTACGGTATTATACAGGATGACTTTTTTGAGTGGCTTTTAATTAGCCAGTGAAGAATAGACGATTTGAAATTCATTTGAACTGCCTTCTTCAATGTAACGACGTCACGTAAGTCGTGTATGCAAATGAATACCAAGTTCTACCTTCTTAAAGTCAAAGTTACGCGATGACTCTTTAATTCATTGATACGACTTTTCCATTTGCTTAGCCATTTTTCCAAACATTAGGGGTACAATTCCAATCGGCTAGATGCCTTGAGTGGGTCACTATGGGAACTAATTATCACCGTATCATCAGCAAATGTCGATATAACCAAGTTTTCACTCATAAGTAAGTAACAGGTGTAAATCAAGTAGGGGGTAGTGCCAAGTGCGCTACCATGTGACATATCCGCGTTTATCTTTAAATCACCTGTAACAAAGAATTTGTACTTCACTCGAAATAAACGGTAAGTTAGATATTCCTTTTTATGAAGAAGCCCTTTATAGGATAATATTTCTATCGCTCAAAAAGGGCTAATTATCATCTTTATCGAATACCTTCGACAGACATGGCAGTAGCTGTCGCCTAGTCTTTTTCTGGATTTGGTATCACTATAATTTGTTAGATCCTCCAATTTTTTGGAAAGACTTTTTGTTGACAGCACGATTATTGCCAGTTTTGATAGTTTCTTATCATTACCAGGTGGATTTCTTACAAATTTCCTAATAGCGGTTTCTGATGTAAGAGCAATGTCATTTCCATCTACCGCAGAATGAGATGTCTCTCCCAGTTTAAAATCATTTGTTTAGGGATTTAATTGAAATATTGTACCTAGACGTTGTACAAATAAATTGGCACATTTCCATTAGCTTTCCTTAATGAACATTGTGCCTTTACCTGTGACATTATGTGCTCATTATAACGTCCATTCTGACGACCCTCTTACAATTGAAGGGCCTGTTTTAGTTTTCGGTGTGCTATAGAAAGCCTCAGCTAGGCAGCGTGTGACATATTTTGTTAGATATTTGCCTATTTATTTTTGCCGGAACTTGGAATGTTTAAGGGCCGTAAGAGTCAATGCGATCAACCAGAATACTGTATAGCTGTTTGCCTGGGATTAAAAAGTCCTGGAAGTGTACTTGGCATTATAATCACCGTAAGTCATAAAACGATCTCCTAGAGTTTTCAAAGTTTTCTATGATCATCGGAAAACGTGGAGGACTTTATATTTATCTTAATGTTAATGTCTCGGAAATTACATTCAAGATGTTGTCTGCATATAGTTTTTCGAGAATTTATCTAGGGCGTAAAATCGTTTTCGTGTTTATAAATGACAAACCTGGTATATCTATTTGTAAGATGTGATTCTGAGAACAACATGACATCTATATTATGTTTCAACAGAAATAATTTAATTCCCAGAAATAAAATTTTTAAATAACTTATTTCTTGCTAAAGAGAATTTGAATCATTTGGTTTTGCGCACTTAAAAGCTCTTGGATTGTGTTTTGCAAAGGTGACATAACCGTTGTCACATTCTGATTAAAAGAGGTTATACTCTGTAAAAGTGTTTGCATAAATTCAGTAAGATAAAAATAATAGATGAAGTTCAAAATTGATTGACCTTAATGACCTACACCAAGCAATGTACATTTGTTGTAGACAATTTCTTCCATTTTAGCTTGATGCCTTTTATCCTTCCTTTGTGGATATTGAAAAACCAACAGAACAATCAAACGACTTTGAAGTTTATCTCAAGGGTGTACCCAAAATAACAGATACGCTAACATTACCTATACACTTCCGCTATCATGCTCCCAAGGAAGAAAGGTAAATAAATATATAAATTTTCTTCTTCAATAATATTAATTGATTTTCATTCCCAACAACAGTTTATTTGCCATAGTAGATATAAACACACCCACTATGTTTATTAACTGTCCAAAACATGAAGAACACTTACTGGAAAATGAACTGCAAATTGAAGCCAACACTTTATACTGTTTAGATGAAAAAGTGCCAAAGATTAAAAAATCTCACAACAATGAAGTTACGGGTAGATGGAATGAAGCATGTAACTGGAAATATGTCAAGGTGGATGTAAAGTTAAAATCGGCATTACGAGCTGAAATACCAGTAGGTAATGAACGTGCCTTTCCACCAATATTATATGCTACAATTATAGTAAGTTGGATTGTGTCATTATGGACGATATTTCGTACAAGACGCGTTCCTATGGCCATTAATCAAAAGCTGGAAGAACAAAGGATTTTGCAAAAGAAATATAAATAAATAAAACTAAAATAACTCAATTGTTTGCATAATAATGAACATTAAATCTAAGATATCAAGAAAAGCAATCATTATAAAGTGCATTTGTAAGTAAATTATAGTTTTAATTATAACTACAATTTTATATTTAAAAATACTAATTAAAATTCCATAAATAAAACATTTCGAGTTTTATTTACTTTTCAAAATAAATAAAAAAATAAATAAATTTCTTTAAGATTTTCTAGTCAGTGTGTTTAGACAATAATTAAATAATTATTATTATAATAAAGTTAGTTATATTCTTAATTACATTTACGATTTAATTTTATATTATCTGTAATAATTAAATATATTCATTTAAATTATGACAATTATAATGTTTTACTTCCTCGAAATTATTTTCACAAAGAACTATTAAGAATTTTACAGTGCTGTAAGGAGTGATATCGAACAATTTTTAACACACATTCTTCATTTAAACTTGTAAAAATTATTATTTTTTTATCAAGTGACCTACACAAAACATATTGTTATTCTGATTAGTGAGCAGAAAAGAGTACATACTAAAATAATTAAATAGTTTTAACAAAAAGTAAAAAAACTGGTTCAGGTAGAAGGAATGATGTTTCTAAAGTCGAAAAAATAGAAAGCATGTTCAAAAGAACCCCCAATACAACCGTTAGAAAAACAACACGATTAGCTCAGTGCTCGGAGCATTTGGTACGAGAAGTTAAAGTTTATGCGAGTGTAAAAACATACAAGTTTCTGACAGGAACGCTGCTAAAAATTTAGAGCCCAACACAGAACACGAAAATTGAAGTCAAGTTTTCTAAAAAATATTCTGGCAGCATAATGGATGACGCAACGTATGTTCTGCATCTTTCTGGTAAAAAATTTTATGTTGCTGATGCTCGGGGGAATGTTGAAGAGAAATTAGGAACCCAAAACCGGTCAAAGCTCTTGATATGGGAAGTAATATGAAATTGCAGAAAAATAAACCAAAAAATTGTTTAAACAGGGTCTATAAATACCGAAATTTACATAAACGAATGTTTACAAGAAAAAACTGCTTCCACTCATAAGACTTCATAATGTCTCCACTTGGCATTCTGTCAATATGATGTGTGGTGCAAGAACAATAATGTGGTATACCCGGAGCTAAGACCATTGGAGAGATATTGGGCTCTTGTGAAAAGTGAAATGAAGAACACAAAAAATGTGTCCAAAAGGGTGGTAGAATTTAAACGTACAAAGTGACAGAAAGCACTATAAAAAAGCGTAAATGGAAAGCTTTCCAAATAAGGTTCACTAGTGATTAAAACTATAAAAATATGTTTTTGTAAATTGTAATAAGAATTTCAAATAAATAGAAAATTAAAATCGTAAGTGGATTTGTTTTTACTAACATATATGTATGTTAAGAATTGTTCGATCTCACTCCTTAGATGAAATTCCACATTTTGTTTGAAATATAAACTAATTAAGTTCTTAACACATTTAATTTATAACTGTCGTTAACTGTTTATACCAGATATTATAATATTAAGAAGGCAGCAGACAAATCGCAATATTTTATTTATATTTAACTTTAATCTGTCAAACATAATTAAAGTTAAAAAATGAAAAATCATTTTTGTTAATTTGTTAAAAAGAAAATCATGATCTTTCTTAATAAATTGAACTATGGATTTGCAGTTAAGACACATTATCTGATGTGAAAACATATTTTTTTAGATTAGGAATATATCAACATATCATACCCAGAGTCATTGTAAAATTCTATAATCAAATACACTAGAGCCCCGACTTGCGTCTTCCCCATTTACGTCAATGCAATAACAAGTTGCGTCGATCCGATTTGCGTCGTTGCAATTTCATGTTGCGCTGTTTTGATTCCGATTTGTGTCGCTAGAAAGGGTAGTTTTTTACTGCAGCATTGTGGATTAACATTCTTAGCATCACTGATAACATTCATCGTCACCTGTACGTTAAGTTTAAGGGGAATTCTATTTTCTTTGTTATGTAAGTGGTATTGAGAACAAGTGTCTGGTTATGGTGAGAATATGCAGTATTGCTCGAAACCTAAGCAACTTTTATACCTCCAACGTCCCTGGAAATTTTGTTTCGATTTCACTTGATGTTTCAGTATAGCAATGTCCCGTAGGGTTCATCAAAGTCTTGGGTTTGCCACATAATAGATAACGACTATGGCATTTTAAGGGAAGAGATGGAGTACGTCACTTCAGAAGTAATCTGGAAAAAACTGTCGAATTTTATACAATTTATGGCCGAAAAGTGCACAGAGTTCTATAGAAATGGAAGTTATCATAGGAAACATTAAAAGTTACTTAAGTTTTGAACAGTTAATTTTTGAGTTCGTGTTGGTTTAATTTTATTATAATTTCAAAGAAAATATAAAAAAATTTTTTGTTGTCATCTTTGGATAAAATTCATATCGCTCATTTGCTGCAAGTTCGTCATAACTCAAAATTCACAAGTTTTTACTTAATATCAGTAGTACATAGTAAACATCATGCGAGTCATTCCTTCTGCCTTTTTTTACAAGATCAGTCTTTTAGATAATTTTGTATTTCATTTGTTAGCTTATCGAAGACTATAATTCTGTAATTTTTGATAGAAATGTCGAACCACACTTTCGGAACATTTCATTTTACGATCAATTTCTCTATTGGAAAATCCTTGGTGATGAAAAAAAATTAAACTGGGTCTTTTTTTTGTCGGACAGAAAAGTTTCCTTGAACATTGTTAAACGTTAAGAAATTCATCGATTTAAATAGAAAATAATGCTGTATAAAGAAATTTTCAGGTTTGCGTTTATAAACATGTTCCACATAAAATTAAAAAGTAAACTGTATTTTTGAATTAGAACAACAAATATGAAACAACCATTAAATGCAATTAAAGAAATATGCACTAGTGTAGATAGTGCATATTTCTTTAATCGTGTAAGTTAAGTAAATAAATATTAAGATAAAAAATGAGCATTTAAATCTCTTACGGTTCAAAAGTTATAGAACTATTTTCAAAAGAAACTATGGCATCCCTAATCTGAGTGGTGTCAGATAGAGGGGACTTTTTAACTAAAATTTTATTCAGTGTAATTAAAGAAGGAAATTTTATTTTTTCACCAAAATGAGGAATTTTTTCTACACTGCTCCACCACTACAAGTGGTGATGAGGACATAATAAGTTCCGTATTTAACGCCAACAACTCTTACATTCCCAAAAAATTGACAAAAATCAATGAGAGTAGTAGTTGTTATCTTTCTAAGAAGTTTCTTATTTAAAACCGACAAAATTGGTTCTGTAGAAAGAAATTTAATGACTGATATCAGAGACAACCACCTAGAGCTGATAAATTTGGCATAAACAACGTAATTTTGGCAACGCCGAATCTCTTAATAACTTTTAATAATATAAAAAACGTTTTTAATGAGGAGAGAGGGATTTCTTCATACCAGCAACAGGAGAAAAAGGGATTTTTCAACCAATTAGTGGGATTTTTTTTGTAGATTTTTTTCTGACAATGCTTCCTAGACCTGATGGCATGTTATATTTTATTTCCGATGTATTAAAAACTTCACGTGCTGTTTTATGATTTTAAACTATTTAAATAGTCGATGAGTTAAGTATTTTCTCAGTTTGTGTATTTTTGTTTTTATAATAATTTTATATTTTGTTTAACGTTAAACATTTGTATGAATGTGTGTAAAAAAACTCTCTTTGTATTTTTACTTTATAGTCCCCTATTTACGATAATTGTGGCAATTAAAAGTAGTAAATAAAAAGTTAAATCTAAAATATAGACCACATACAGATATATGTACATACATCCATACAAATATAAAATTATCGTCTGGATTTCACTTAAGTATTTTAATCTGAATTGAAATTTATTCGAATTTTTAATTCATGAAGAAATAGTTATTAAATTATAGGACTCGGTTTGATCTTCAACCAAGTTAACATAAATTCATACCTTCATTTTTTCATCTTTTGATATACTTAAGTCAATATCATACAGTGTTTCGAATGAAAAATGAAATGAAAATAAATCTGTAACTTCCGAACGGGTATTGCGGTAGGTAGTGTGGACCTAACAAGGGTTGGTCTCTGGTCATATAAATATTCAAAACTATCCAGATTTCATATATCTGTACCAAATTTAAAGATTTTTGACTATCTCTTATAGTTTTGTTTTCTTCAAATTTAGAAAATTTTAAAAAATACATATTTTTGCTCCCCAATAACAGTTGAAAGAGATATAGCAAAAAATATGAAAAAAATCCATTTTTGGGATTTTTTAAAAGGTTTGGGAATTACGGGATTTCTTTTAAGAAAAAAATTTAATAATTTTCAGTTCAATTAAACAAAAATCTAATTATTTACAAAATTTCATTTAGATTAAGAAAAATTTTATTTGAAGACCAAAAGACCAATTCAATTTCATGGTATTTTTCCGTAAAAACCGAATTTATTTTTATTATTAATAATATTATCGATGTCTGAAAAGTAAACGTAATTTCCGATACACTGATATATAACTTATTTACCTTCGCCTCCTCATGTGTCATAAATAATGATTGAACATTGCAGCTCTTAGTAAGTAATATTATATCAATAAATCGGAAATTATGTCTTCTTTTCGAAAATGTATAATATTATTGATAATAATAATAAAATTTGTTTCATTTAAATCGATCTTAACTTTCGAAAGTTACAGAATTCTTATCATTTCATTTTTCATTTGAAACACTGTGCATCATTATAAATACAATATTTAATTTGATAAACGTTTTGCGTTTAAACGTGATTTGTTAGTTTTGAAATTTAATAAGAAAATAATGACAGACATTATGAGAATGATGAGAACGAACAATAAAAGATTAATTTATTTACATTTCATTTAACAACATTTTTTTTATATTAAATAACAATTATTGTACTCAATAAAAGTGGAAGTTATAGTACGTCGTTTCTGAAAATTGTTGATAAATTTTGTATTTTTTTACAACAAACTACTTAGAATTGTTATTATTATTATCAACACACAGTGTGTCCAAATCGATTTTTTTGGGGAAACAATTCTGCAATTTTTGAACCGTTACACAGTGTGTCCAAATCGATTTTTTGGGGAAATATTTCTGTATTGAGCCTTTAAAGATATTTTAATAAAATTTCACTTGTTTATAGTATTATGCGTTTGTGCAGATGTTTGTAACGGACAAAAATTCACCACCACTACCACCACTTTTAAGTGTACCGTTCGATTTAGAATTACTTCCTTAGTCGATTAAAGCATGTTCGTCCGTCCGGCTGGCTGTCAATGTAAAGTTTGGTCGCAAAGTACATGTCACTATTTTAAAGACATCTTAATGAAATTTGTCACATTTTATTTTTGGTTATGATCGGTCCATTATTTCATATAGGTCCCATACAAATATCCCCCCATAAAATTCCTAAATATAAAGCAATTTTAACAAAATTTGCAAAACTAAGTCTTATTATATTCTAAAAGTATGTGCCAAATTATCGCACATATACACGGATATTGTAAAAATATTAAGTCAAATAAGAGATAAATATAATCGCTGTACGAAATTTAACGAGGATCGGTCCATAATTCTTTCTAATTCCCAGAAAACCCTACAGAAAAAAATTCCCTTTAAAATACATAATTTTTACATAAATGTAAGTATCACAATAATCTATTACACACAAAAGTACAAATAAGGAAAACAAATTATACGAGGGTCTTTTATAAATTTTTTGTAGCAGACATTACAATCAATTATTAAATGTTATTTTTATTAATATTCGCGAGTGACCGACTATAACATTTTTACTTTTTTGAATTTATTTTTTAAGAGACCCCTTTCTGATTAGTGATGCAGTAAATGGGTTTTGTACAGGTCCTATGTATATCCTAAACTACCGCAATTATTTACATTTAAAATAAAATAAATTTGGAAAAAAATTGATTCCGATTTTATTAGGAAACTGGAGGTTTTATAGAAAAATACCACTTAAAATCTCAGTTAAACTTTAAAATTAAGTTAAAATAAAAATTCAATTAAATACTAAAATTTCTTTGAAATTCATGCGTTTGGTATGGATTTTTTTCTCGAGGATATATCAGAAGAAATGATGGACCGACCCTCGTATAAATTCGAATATCGATTTTATAATATATTTTACTTGATTTGACCAATTATTGTTATATTTCAAAATTATACGTGATATTTGGAAGGGGGCTGGTTTGGGCCCTATGAGAAGTATTTGATCAACCCTCGTAAATTATGGGACATCGATTTAGAATACAATAATACTTTTTTATTGAATTTTATTCAAATTTATTTATATTTAAGAGTGTTACAATTTTAAACCCCCATTCCGGGAGGACATTTAGAAGATAGAAGTTATCTAAAATATTGGACGAATATGAACAAAGTACAAATGACTTCGTCTGCAAGAAAACGTTAAATCGTCTCTAAAAGTGATTCTGATTCGAACGATATTGTTTTCTGGTGGGGGTTCCTGTATGTTACAAGCATCAGCACAAGCGCACAATAAAGTCATGGTTGATTTTATTGCCCACTAAATATTTTCTTATTTAATTTTTTCTAATTCTTTTAAAAAAGTTATGTTCGTTTATAGGAATATGCACTACTGTATGTGAGGATTTTTTATTTAGTATATTTTAAATATGATTCGAGATTTGCGATTTGAGATCTTCTTAAATGAAAAATATATAATTTTTTTTATTGACTAACTTTGTACGGAGCCTTTGGACCTGTCCCAAATTCTTCTAAATTTTGTTAAGGTTTTCTTATTATAAGAAAGAAAAAAATATTTCGGAAAAAAGGAATCATAAGTGAATAAATGTAGCCACCATTTTTAAAAAATCCCCTAAATTATTATATTTCTTTCAAAGATCTAACTTTAGGTTAATATACCCATTATGCAGATTTCCTGTATAGTCTTGAATCTCCATCAAGTCCAGAAGCAACATGTGAATGTTGTTTTTTAATCAAATTTTTAGTTTCGTACTATTTTCTCACGTTCTCTCTTGCAGTCAATTTAGGTGGACATCTGGTACGATTCGCACTGAATGCTAAAGCGTGTTAAATCGTAGCAATTTAACACGCTTATATATATACACAGTAGTCTTTTGTTAAGCTTCCGTTGTTTCGCTTAATTTCAATAAAACAGATTTTTTTTAATATTGAAAATATTTAAAAAAATAACGAATTTTTCAGTTTTCATAACAAAGTTGCCAAACGCACAGTATTTTAAATGAAATGGAAATAAATCTGTAACTTCCGAAGATATTACGCAGGTGTAGTTGCGATTAAGTTTGAATTTTGTAAACCTAACGGAAGCCGCTCTATAGGGTTCCAAAAGGTGGGCACTTCGGCTCATTTCTATTTATAATTGAGAACATAACAAAAGTTTTTTGCTTTGCTAGAGGTTGGTTCAGATATCGGTCTGTTACTTTTAATGTACTTAACCGATTTTAAAACTTTTCAGGAATATAACAAATACTCATATGTGAGCGTTCCGAAAGCAGACAGATGGACAGACCGACAGACAGACATAGCTAAATCGACTAAGATTTTGATTTGTATCATCTAGGATGATTCCTTCTTAGCGTCAATCCCGTGAAGACACGGGAAGATTTAGTTTGTTCATTATTTTTGTAAAATTTAAATTGTTCACGAAAACAATTTAAATTTCTTTAAAAATTCTTAAGAAAAAAATCTGTATAAAACCCCTTATAACAGTAACCAATACTGTAATGCGATGCATCAGCATTCACCAATGTGCAAGAGTGAAACACAAAACACTCGAAGGCAAGCAAACAGAGTAAAGTGATAGATGTTTTTTCTCTCAAAGCTGCTTTACGAGTGAACAACAAGAATAAGAAAAAATCATGTTTACTTTAAAAAAGTACCGTTAAGTTGACTCTTAACAATAAAAATAAAACCAAAATAGAGGAAAAAAATAAATGCATTTAATATACATCAGTGTATAGTTTCTTCTAGCTCTCGTTGAATCCTCCAGAAAAAATATGTTTTTAAAACACAAATTTCACATAAAATGTTGTATAATACATAATCGGACTTGGCCAATTATAATTTAATATTTCTACTTGTTGAGCATTGATTCTCTTAAGCCTGCGGTAAATGTTCTAACTGACGAAATGAGATCTTTCTTTTGACGAATTTTAAAGCTTTCTGAGCGAACCATTTATGATAATAATTAATTATCATACTACTTTTGCTATAAAACTTTTAAAATGCTAAAATCATTAAAATCATATTATTACTTCCTAAAAGTGAGTCCACATTTTATTTGTTTACATTTTAATTTTTAATTAAATCAAAATATTTTTAAAAAATATTCCATTTGGCGGAAATTTAATGAAAATTTTGCCAAAAAAACATAAAATTTAAGAAGAACAATTAACGTTAAAAATAAAATAAGATATAATACTGAATGTTGTTAAATACATAAATATATATTATTTTCATAAAGATAACATTTCACCGAATTAACAGTGAAGGGCAAATATGTTGTTATTAAAAAGAAAACAATAACATTAACTTTAATTTCCCTAAATTGAAAATAAATATTTCATATATGCATACATAATGCTATAATATTCTGCTTCTCGAATTCATATCTAAATTATTTTAATTTATACAAATTATATATTAATTTGAAATATAAATAAAAGTTTTTAGGTTTATGAAATTTTTTCTTTACTGTGTCCATCTAAAAATAAATAATTTGCACATAAATATTTATTTTAAATATCTAAAATGCAGGTCCGACATTATCTTTATGGCTGATTTAAAAAGCTGTTGATTAACATTATATAAATATCACATCTGATGTTATAACAAATTAGTATAAATAATTTTTGTCAGTTATTTATTATGAATCACAAAAAATTATATATATAATTTTTTTATTATTTCCGCTCATTACAAACATAGATGAGGTATGTCCTATCTCAGCAGAAAACTATGTCACTATTACATCAAAAAGAAATAAGTTGTAAACCAACGCAGCAAGCAACACAGATTAATATTCAATTTATATACCCTGCACAACCGCAAGTGATAAAGTTTATTAAGTTCTTCATTCCGTGAGTAACGCCAAGAAGGAACCTTAAAAGATCCCACAAAGTGTATATGTATATATAACATACCAAAATTTAAAACGATTTAACCATGTCCGTCAATCCGTCTGTCTATTGGAAACATTTTCATGGTCACAATAATAATCCCATTTCAATAAAATTTGACCAGATTGTTTGTTATTGCCTCAAGCAATTTGTTTTTTAAAAGCAGAGAAATTCGTCCATTAACAAACAAGATCGGTCAAGCCCTACATAGTCGGGCTTACCTTACAACACATTGTTGGTTGCAAATCGATTCAGGAAGTGATTCTGAGTTGTGGTAGAAATAAACATCTGCACAAATTCCTAATACCCCAAACACCTACAATGGTGTAGAGCTGACATAGTTATATCGTAAGTTAAAAAGCACCGTATACTCAAAAGTAAATTGGGTACTTTTGTTTTAGCTGTAACCTCTTTCATTATAGAATTTATTTTCTATTTATATTTTTTCCCAAAAATCTTAATATTGATCCCCAATATAATTAAACTCTTATACGGCATTTAATTATTTTCATATCTAAAATTTTATAAGTTTATTTATCTCAATATTTTCACAATTTATGCGATTAAGTATTTTAATCTGATTTTATTTATTAAAAACTAATTTCAGAGTTTAGTGATAATAGAAAAATTAAATTCCAATAAACAATGTGTCCCATAGTAGATAGTCTATTATCAAAATAAAATGCGATATAATTCTATTTAATGTTATTGTGATCGCTTAAAAACAACATATGACACCTCATAATATATAATTAAACGACTTACAGATTATAAACGAATTATGTTTTCGTTTTTAGGAAAAATTTTAAAACATAAAATTCCAAAAATATATCAAGATCCATTATCAACTTTTAATTAGCTTCAATTCTTGAGAAATTGTCATAATTGTAAAAGTTTTTATATATAAAGCTAGCTTTTACCCGTTGCGCTTTGATGCACAAACATTCTTCTCACTCCAAGATCTCAAAAGAAATTTCACATATCACAACATGTATTAAAATGGACATTTTGCCAAATACCTTTGGCCCTGTCCGTTGTAAAATTTTATTTAATTAAATATTTGCATTGCATGAGAGCTAACTCTTCCCTTGATACTAACCGTCCTACATTTTGTCCACTAAAACTGTTTAAAACCCAATTTTAGAACTTTCGCTGTTATAGTTGCTTAGATATTCGATAATCATTATTTCCTTTGTTTAGGGTTCGATATGAGAACTTTTGATGTTATAGTTCTTTAGATATTAGATTATCAGCATTTTCTTTGTATGGGGGACTCATTTCTCCATTATCCTATCCGCTCTTTATGCTGTCCAGTAAAAAAGTTACTTGGAAAAATTATTGGGACCTCTTTCTTTCTCTGATCCTATCCGTCTTTCATTTTGTCTAGTAAAACAG
This sequence comes from Cochliomyia hominivorax, assembly GCA_004302925.2. NCBI lineage: Eukaryota > Metazoa > Arthropoda > Insecta > Diptera > Calliphoridae > Cochliomyia > Cochliomyia hominivorax. The sequence continues at coordinate 43,426,099 of PYHX02000494.1, read as the reverse complement.
TTCATTGATAAAGTGGTTGAGACCAAAGTTTCTTAGATATGCAATGATCAAAGTTTGCTTTATATGGGGGCTACCTACCCTTGATTGTATCCGCCCCACTTTTTGTCTTGTAAAATAGTTCCTTGAAAAAGTGTTTGGAACCAAACTTGAAAATTCTAGATGAAGTAGTTCTTTAGATATTCGATAATCAATATTTTCTTTGAATCCCTGATTCTATCCGTTCTACATTTTGTCAAGAAAACAGTTCCTTGAACAAATGATTGAACAAAATTTGAAAATTCTTGATGTTATATTTTTTTATATGCGGTAATCAATATTTACTTTGGTGGGGGGTGGTACCTCTCCTCTTGATCCTATTGTAATTTTTAATACTCATGTTACTTTCAGGTATATGGGAATCATTCTGTGAAAATCTCAGCAAAATCGGTCCAGCAGTTTAGCTGTCTATAATTCCCAAACAAACAAACAAACAAACAAACAAACAAACACAGATTCGTTTTTATATTACATATATGGATTATTTATTTAATTTTTAAGTCACAAGTTTTTTTTCCATTTTCTTCCATTTTAATGGAAAATACAATTCAATAACATTATTATCGATTTCAATGTCCCACAGTAGTCCAAAAACGCTTTTTATACTCTACGGTCGCAAATTTTAAAATGTTTTTGAGATATCTCGATGAAATTGGGTAAATATTCTTATTTTGGCTAAGGACGAAGCAATTGGTCATGTTCGGTCCAATATTTCAGTTACCTCAAATAGAAATGTTCTTCTCGGAATGGGGTTTTACCGTCATAAAAGTCCTAAATATAAAGCGATTTAAGCGAAATTTGGCACAAGTAAGTCTCTTCATATTTTACAAATATGTGAGTGTCTGTCCATTATTTCTCATAGGTCTCATACAAACCCATTATATCACTTTTTAGGACAAAAATTTCACATATGTGTTGGTATAATAATAATTTTGGTCAAATTAAAATTAATTCGAAATCGGTGTGTGAATTGCAACCCCAAAAAAAATCTCTTTAAACGCATAAATTTAACATAAATCTCAGTGTCTCAATAATGAATAAATCAGAAAAAATGTGCTGTAGGGTATTAGATACTCAGACTTGACCGACTGTACATTTTTACTTGTTTTTAAATAATTCTGTTACCTTGGAACTATTAAGTATTTTTTAACGACTTTTCACGTGGACATATTTGAGGTATTTTCCAATTGATTTAGAGAAAAACATGTTTCTAGTGGGTCCTGGGATTGGGAAGTGGATATCCAAAGTTGACTGACTGAATACAATTCTCTACAAAAATAAATTTACAAGTGTAACTCTTAATAACTCTTATAGTTTAAGAGACATTTAGAATAAAGTAAAATTTTGACCCTTTATTAGGCAGTTTTTTTAGTTTTTTGAACTTGGGCTCTATTCGGGTCAAAAATATATAAATTATTGTACAAAATTGTATTCTGTACAAAATTGTAAATAGTTTCTGAGCAAAAAACATATACCTATATGGAATCAATTAATGGATGTATAATTTAGAAATGAAGTGGGATTTTTTAAAGGTGGCAACATTTTCGTTCGAATTTCGTTAACTTTCATATATTTTTCTTTAGTTTTTTTGAGACAAAATCTAAAATCGTCAAGAAGGTACCATGATTATATAGCTGCATTTATTAGCTACCCACTCAAGAAAATTTTGATCAAACCTCTTATAACGGCAGGGTGAGCCATTTACTGAAAAAAGTGAATTTTTAAAACAAGTTTTGATTTTTTTGAATCCGAATAGAGTCCACTGAGTTCAAAAAATAAAAAAAAAAAACAATTAAAAATTTGGTCAAAATTTTACTTTGGTCTAAATATCTTATAACCTATAAGATTAACGTATTTTTTTGTAGAGAATTATAAGAGATATATGAATGTAAAATATTTTTTCCCATGACCCATTAGAAACATGATCTTCTTCAAATCAATTGGAACACACCTCAAAAATTGCAAAATTATTTCAAAAAAGCATTTTGAGACCACTGTGCGTTCTCAATCAAGGTGCACTCACATTTGTTTTATGCGGGAATTTCTTATGATACCAACATTGTGTTCGCACGACATAAAAGCGATAAGTGATTATCAATAAAATATATATTTTTAACCTTTAAGTACTTCATTCTTGCGTCACTAGTTGTAATTAATGTCACAGACCGATAGATAACTCTTAACTGATCTTTCAGGTAGAAACATGTTGGGAAAATGTTGTTATTTTAAATTTATGATAAGAAAAAGAAAATTCTAAGAATGAATCTTTCCAGCGGGAAATTATGGTACAGATGCATCGGATAAGGCCTTTTGAAATTGTTACAGAGTAGATTTCTATGAACGCTGACGTGAAATTATTAATTTTATAATGACATTTTCTGTCCGACCAAGAAAAGAAGGATGTTCCAATAAGAAATTGGTTGTAAAATTAATCGTTCCGAAAGTGTGATTTGTAATTTCTTTAAGAATGAACAGAATCATGGTGTTCGGAAACCTAACAAGGGAAGCAACAAGAAACAAACCGTGGCAAATTAAATCCTACACGAATTAAGAACTAATTAAATCTTTTAATGACTTCTAACCACGTTGTTCACATGAAAATACATGAATTGGACAGATTTTATCTGTCAAAAAATATACCTATGACTCATACTCATTGTTGAGATCCAACGGTATCCGGATGTCAAAATGTAATTTCGGTGGTGGCAGTTAAAATTGTGGTACAGCATACCTCTGCTTGACTGGCCGTCTTGAAGTCCGGACTTAAAACCAAGGGAGATCTGTGGGGATAAATGGACCCTAAAGTTTATTCAAATAAAACAAAAGAAATAAAACAAGTTTAATAGGAAATTGATTCCGATTTTCTTAAAACTGTGTGGAATCAATGTCAGGTAATGAGGTAAACCTCAAAAAAGGATCACTCATTAGTAATATGCTATATAGACTGATAACCTTAAGTGTGTTTATGGGAAAGGATACTTAAAATGGCAGTAAAACCCAAAAATTAATGAGATGAGAAACGTGTAGGATCAGGGGAAGAGGTGGCACTAATACAAGGCAAAAAATTTAAAGAACTATAACAGCGGTAATTTTCGAATTTGGTTCCAACTAATTTATCAAGGAACGGTTTTACTAGACAAAATGAAGGACAGATCAGGGGAAGAGGTAGCCCTCATACAAAGCTAAAATTGATCATCGAGTATTTAAAGAACTATAACAGCGAGAATTTTCGTATTTGGTTCCAACCAATTTATCAAGGAACTGTTTTACTAGACAAAATGAAGGACGTATAGGATCAGGGAGAGAGGAAGCCTCCATGATTTTATTAAAAACATTTTCAATATTAAAAGTTCTCGTAACTTTATAAAATGTGAATTTAAGACCTAAATAAAATGTTACCCGATTTTTTGTTCTTATGTTTGCAACATATTGATAATATTTACTACATTTTATATTTGGATCAAGGACGAAAACTTTTGAAATTTTTAGTGTTTCATCCAATATTTCATATGGCTCCCATATAAATATTTTCCCTGAATGGGGCTCTAATCTTACATAACTTACAAACATTTTTGTATTAGACCAAACTTAAAACTTTTCAAGTAGATCGATCCACATATGTCTGTAGCTCCCATGCCATTCCGAAAATCACTATAAAATTCATAAATTTAGAAAAAAATGTAGTTTAAGATTTATTCAACCTGAAAATACTATACCAAATTTTGCAAGGATCGTTACATAATTTCTTATTAACCTTATATAACACTCACTTTTGAAAACCGCCTCAATTGGCATACATCTCTCATAAATGTGAGTATCAAGGAAAAAGTTTAACTTAATTTGCTTTAGACAAGTGCAAATCATAAAATTAAATTTTCCGAGAGTTGGACCATAACTTAATGGTGTTAGACAATATATAGTCGGTCTTAACCAACTGTAACGTTATTATTAAAATGGGTTTACAAATCAGGTAACAAACCCAGCATATCACCCTCCGGATAATAAATTTGTAACATTTTAAGCGATTCTCGGGAGTCTTCAATTACATTTAATTTACAAAATTACTTTCCTAAAATTAAGTTATTTGAATATTGTTTTTTTTTGTTTTATTTACAATTTGATATTTAATTAAAAAAATGTGAAAAACTGTACATAATTTTAAATGAATTTAAGTATTCAATTTATTATTTTTTATAATTATTGTTATTAACGCTACAAAACGTTTTTTGGGAAACAAACAAATAAATAAAATAGCGATTCTCTCAGCAAATATCAGCCATTTAGTTCCGAGGAAGAAGAAGAAGCTATTACAGCATGAAATTATAATGTTATAATTATTAAATCACTTAGCGATAATAATTAACTGTATTTAATCGAATCATTTTTTTTTAACTTTAACGAATCGATTAGTATACGCATGCAGAGAAAAAAATGTGTTTGCGATAATCATAAACGAGAAGCAACATACTATTGTTATGAGATATTGTTACAGCAACAAAAAAGTTTGATTAATCGCATAGTGATTTTGTATTAATAACAATAGTTATTGTTATCGCTACTAAAGTTATTTTTATCGCCACACAGTGGGCCCAAAATGTTTTTTTTAATAATTCTGTAACTTTGTAACTATTGAATATTTTCTTAAGATGTTTTCCAATTGATTTGTAGAAGGGCATATTTCTAGTGGACTCTGGGGTCGGGAAGTGGATCTCCAAAGTTGCTCACCTCGGGTATGACGATTTTTTTAAAAATCTTCAATATTTTTTTTATGATTTAATTAAAAAAATATTATATATGTATATAGCGATATATCTTACAGTTTAGAGATATTTAGGCCAAAGGAAAATGTTCACACATTTTTGGATAGGTTTTTTTTAAGTTTTTGCACTTGGTGGACTCTTTTCGGGTCCAAAAAAAATTCTAAAATATGGTCTGAATTCTGTACAAAATTCTTAATAACTTTTGTGCAAGAATCATAAAAAGTTATATTATTTTGAAATAGAAATTTAGAAAAAAATTGATTTTTTTTCAAGAAAAGTGATTACATTTTTTTCTATAAATTCAACTTTTTCTTTGTGTACTATAAATTAAGGGGAAGTCATATCCCCATTAGCCTTATGGAAATTTCGTTAATTTTCAAATATTTTTCTTTAGTTTTTTAAGGAGGAAACAAAATGTGAAGTAAATAGTTGGGTTTGAAGTTAAACCAACTTTTAAAAATCAGAAAATAATTTCAATCTTTGTCGAAATATGTATTTGAAAAATAAAACTCTTTCCTTGATCCTTACTTGTTTTTAATTTACATACCCGAATTGATTAACTTAAGAGATTCATGCCATATTTGTTAAGAATACGTGGAATACTAGGAAATGCACCTGTAGAATGTCTATTGAGAATTTACTTTTTAAAACTCGTTTTGCAACCAGATTTTCATGCCTTTAAATGTATTCCAATGATTTTAAATGTAGGGAAATATAATGCTTCCAATTTCTTTTATTATTTCTTTTTATCAACTGCTCAGGATTTCTTTACCTTCTGTATTGAATTCACCAAATCATTCAAACCATCTTTCAAGTATTTCAGTTGGTGCCTTCTATTTGTTAGCTTCCACGGACAATCGATAACCTTCAGCAGTTTTTTTCAAACGAAGGAAGATTATTACTTCCATTGAAAATATGTTTATTGAGCATAAAATTTGTTGGAGAGAGGTATAAATGAAATCAAAAGAATTAGTAAGGCGATAGTCATGTCGATCGTGCGATTGTGATTATTCATCGGAAATCGAAGAAAGAAATATTTGTTTAAGACTGACCCATGACGTAGACATTGAAAGTTATAAATATTTAAACCATTTGATGAAATTTTCGAAAGAGGCGCTATATGAGGGCTATTGGAATTTATAGATGGATTCTCTTAAATCCTTTCTGATTTAATTGTACTAAATATAATTAAATTATTTAAAAATAAATCAGTTGTTAATTTGTTTATTTGCATTTTTAGTTTGATTGGAACATTAATTAATTAAATATAATGGATTTATTTTTATAGCAGTGATTTGATATGTTCGCATTTTACCTTCACGCACGACAAAAGTCTGATTGATTCAGTGACGCCAGATAAAAATCATGAGAATTCCCGCAGATTGGACTAACATATATTTTTTCTTATTAGTCTTTGGTTGAATGAATCTACGAAAAAGAATTCCAAAAGAAGACTGAAGTTAGAGAATATTCTTCTTTAACTCAAAAAATTAGTTCAGCTGAATTAATTGAAAGACGAAAGGTTGTATTCTCTTAATTAATGTTACACACTGCAGATTTTCAGTGTGCTTCATCGAAAGACGTTGACATTTTATTTGGAAATAAATCTGTAGCTTTTGATCGGCTTAACAATTTTTTAAATAATTTTTCCAAATCCTGGGTCAGTTTTTTTCATTATATTTAAGAATGTATTGTCCTGATCCTGGTAAAAATACAAAAATATTTATAAAACAAGAAAACTGAGACCAATATCACTACCCAGTTCATAAATAATCATTTTTCAATTTGGAAATTTTGTGCTTTTCGGTGAAATGGAGTCTTCACTTATTTTCATCTAAATTTAAGGAATATTTACAGGGAATGTTTTAGTTTAAGTTTTAAGTCGCCATCTCCAAGCCTTCTCGTATTTGAATCTATTTTAAACAAAATTTGGACTTTAGCCTTTATGTTTTAAAATACAAAATCCAGAATTTTTTAAAGAAATAAAATTTTTTTAAGCTCAATGCATATATATTTGTTTGGTAATCGCTTTTTTCAGACCTCCAATAAGTTTTTGGAATTTTTCTTAACTTTTCGGAAGATTCTGGTTTCTAGCAAATATGCATTTCATTACAACGATTGCGGTCACAGTTGCAAGGATGAATAAAGGAAAGAATAGTTCTTCCGCCTACTCATGAATGTCCAGATTTAGGAGTTAAACAGCAACGATTCCCAGGAAACAGCATATCTGATAATTTACATCTTTTAAAGGATCTTGTTCATGATAAATAGCGACAGAAGAACACAGGTGAACTCTTACATGCGATTTACATTGAAATCTTACATAACCTAGATTTATCTAAAGGTCTACGTGAAGATACAGACGACAGACAATGATGTGAAAAGACATCGTTAAAAGCATTCAGAAAAGGATTCATACAGGGAATTTGTAGCCTTACGAAATATTCCGACTGGGTGTATGGTTTATTTAACAATGCTATACACGCAATTGCCGAATCTTAAATACCCTCCACAGGTTATTTTAATAAGGATATGAAACCAGAAGCAATTATTACAATAAAATTACGAAATCAATATCGATCCATAACTCTTTACTTTCAACCAATTTTATACTAATTAAAAATAGGCATACAAGAGTAAGCAGTAACCATCAATCTGGTAATATTTCTCTGAAATACGATTATTCGTTTCAGCGAAATCATGTTTAACTTTACATGGTTTTAAACTATTTTTCTTTGCATTAGTTACTTTTAGCCACTTGAGGTAGTGGAATCTACAGTGATATAAGTGTTATTTATGCCTCTATAGCATATATAAGCTATGGCCTGTATACCCCACATCGAGTATTACATGGAGAGTTATCAGAAATTAAAAGATTTTTAACAATTAAATCAATATTTTATTAAAGATAATAAATTGATGTTAAAATAACGAATTATCAATCACAAATCAAAAAAATTTATATCAAGAAAAAATGTTTTAAATCAGTTTCACTGAGACAAACAACTGATATTCAGATACCTTGAATAAAAACACACGTTTTTTACTTAAAAAGTTTAGTTAAATTTAAGAATTTGATCAAAATACAAATATTAATTAAAAACAATAATAAAAAATGTCTAAATTGAAAATTATTGAGTCCACAAATTCACTGGACACGGGTATTGATAAAATTGAAAGACGTGAGTGAATTTAAAATGAAGTGGAAAAAATTTAATTAAAACAAAATGAAATGAATATTTTCACTAATTAATTGTATGTAAAAATTAGTGTACATTTATTCGTCTTCGTGTCTGCTTGTGATGCAATCGCGATTAAATCGTTAAATCAGTTTTAATAAAATTTCTAATATGAAATGATCTTAAAGTGGAGGGAATTTATAAACTAAATTATGTGGGAATATTAAAATTGAGAACCATAAAACGACAAAAATTAGACATCTAGTAACAGAAGAATTTTTGTACTTCCCGAGATCAACATTATTTAAAAAATAAAAGGATAAGTTGTAGGACCTTTTGTATATAAAGAACTTCTATCTGGGATTCTAAATACTTGAAAAGACTTTAATTCTTTTCAAATATTCTTAATATACAGAATTTATGTGAATTCAAAAACGATTTTTATTGCGATTGAATTCTAGGAATAATAATTCCTTGAAAAGGTATAGAAAGGAAAATAATGGAAATAAAATTTTGAATATCACATTTATGATTTTCAATCATAACTTAAAACACCTTGTAACAAGTAAATACCATCGGTTCAGACTTTCTTTGAAATGGGCTTCAAAATATGAAGAACAAAATACTTTTTTTCGAATTCTGGTACAAATAAGTTCTTAATACTCCTAAACAATGTGATACGAGAGTCTTAACATTATTTCTCATAGCTCCGATATAAGACGTAAATATTAGTATCATCATAACTATATATTGAAAATGCATGCATAAAAATAAATACAAATTATACGAGGATCGTTTCGTAATTTTACGTAGCTACCGTTTATAACCCTTAATATGGTCGGCCAAGAATATACTTGGTCTCGGCCGACTATAACTTTCTAGCTTTTTTTACTTGAAAATGCATCTTTCTGGTGACATATAAATTCCACGTCTAATCGAGTCGATTTCTGATAAAGTAATGATGTTCTGCATTAAATTATTGTCAGAAGGACATGATTTGGACTTTAAGGTGGATGATCCAAAATTTTGCATCATGTTACTCACTTCAAATAATTCAATTACCTTCGGTACAGATCCCCGCAACCTTCTTATCTGATTTCAACAACTCATAGTACAAGAAACACTCTTCTGTTCCCACCAAGTGTAGAGTACTACCTTTTATTTAGGGATATTCAACCACGGCGTTTATTTGGATGATTAACCAACCAGGCTCTTTATATGACTTTTTAGTGCTTTTGTTTATAGTTGTATATCCAAAAAAAATCTTTTTGAAATATCAAAGCTTCAATTCATTTGTAATTGCTTTCGAATCTCAATGTTCTTAAAAGCAGGGAAATTTGTTGTTGTTCCATTTTGAATTATAATGCAGGTTCTTTTTGCGATTCCCAATAATCTTTATTATGAATTTCTTCGTCAAACACAGACTTTTAGGTTGAGTTCCACAATTTTGAATCATGCAGTTAACGTTTTCACATTAATACGAATTCCACGCAATTAAAATTATCGAAAACAGAATTATAATGACTGATGTCTACGCTCCAAATACTATATTTCTTATTATTGACTCAAACATTTATTATAAATGCATCCATTAAGTAATTTAATCTTTTTCGATTTAAATCTCTACAGCAAATTTATTTGGGGTACGTCATGTACAAGCCATTCTTCTATTCTTTGGCATGTGTTTTGGTTATTTTCTAAGAGTTAACATATCGGCCGCCATAGTTCCCATAATAACTCCATCAAATGAATACGGCTATCACGATTGGGATTCTTCAACCAAAAGTTTGATACTGAGCAGCTTCTTTTGGGGCTATGTTGTGGCTCAATTACCCTCTAGTATGTTGGCCAAACGTTTTGGTGGTAAAAAAGTTTTCGGTTGGGCTACAGTCATAGCTTCACTTATTACTGTATTCCATCCTTTGGCCATTAAAAATGCTGATTGGGAATTGCTGTGTTTTCTAAGAGTACTAGTAGGTTTTGCTCAAGGTGTTGTATATCCTTGTGTACATACCATATTAGCCAAATGGGCTCCACTGCCGGAAAGAGGTGTGCTATCCACTGTAGTTTATTCAGGTGTACAATTTGGTACCGCCTTGATATTGGCTCTAAGTGGTGACATTTTTGATTCAAGTATGGGCTGGCCTGGTATTTTCTATATCACTGGTGGCATTGGCATTTTATGGTCAGTAGTATTTTTGATTTTTGGTTATGATTCACCAAGAGATGCGAAAATTATTTCTATGGAGGAGCGTAAATATATAGAGGCTTTGACTGGTAGTAATCATGAAAGTGGGGTATGTTTATTGATAGCTTTAAAAATGATTTTTGAAAATAACAAATTTTTAATACGTTTTAGTCTATGCCGGTGCCTTGGAAATCTATTTTTACATCGTTGCCTTTCTATGGCTTAATTGCTGCCCACTCTGGCTTTACTTGGGGCTTTTACACTTTATTAACGGAAATACCCACTTATATGGATAAAATTTTACATTTAGAAGTCAAATCAAGTGCTTTACTATCGGCCCTACCTTATTTTGTAATGTGGCTACTATGCCTAGTAGTGAGTCCTCTATCCGATATGCTTATCAATCGTAAAGTTATTTCCATAACAGCTGCAAGAAAAATTTTCAATTCAGTGGGTCAGTGGATACCAATGGCTTGTCTAATTGGTTTGGGTTATATGACCGAGGATAAGAAAACCTTTGCCATAGTATTGTTGACCATAGCCGTAGGTTTGAATGCTGCCTCTATATGTGGCTTTTTGGTTAACCATATGGATTTATCACCAAACTTTGCCGGTCTTATGATGGGTATTACTAATTGTATTGCAAACATATCTTCGTTATGTGCACCATTAGTAGTGGGTGCTATTGTCAACGATGAGGAGAATCCAAATGAATGGCGTATTGTATTCTTTATAGCGGCCGGTGTTTATTTAATTGGCAACGGTTTATTCGTAATATTTGGAAAGGCAACTGTACAACCGTGGAATGACCAAGATGTAAAAAATTCGAGTGCAACATTACCCAGTAATGAAGTTCAAATGGTCATTAAAGAAAAACTAACAAATGATTCTAAATTAAATGATAATTAAAATCAATAAAGTTGTAGAAATATAATTGAATGGAATTTAGATTAGTAAACTTCGAATTCAGAAAAGAATTATACGATTTTATAATTTGTTAGTTAATTAATAAACAATAAGTTAATTGAGTATAAGTTAAATTAATTTAGTATAAATATTAAGTACTGATAGTATATAAGTAATTATCTATATAGAAATTTTGAATAATAAACGAATACGAATATTTAATATTTATTTTGTTATTTTTTCATATTTATGATGATTCACTTTCCATAATTTTTTTCTACTGGACGGATTTGGCTGGTTTTAAATTGCGATCTGCTATGAACAATAATAAAAGTTTATACCAAATATAAAGTCAGTGGGCAGATTCGATGTTTTTAAAATTTGATTTTGATCGTCTCGACTGATATGTATGAAATAGCAGAGGAGTGTAGCTTCATTACTGGGAAAGTTTTTATTCCATGGTACTCGATAAAGGGTATCTCGAAAACTAAAATTTTAAAGGTATTCTTCATTTAGCTTATCCATTGTTGACATACAGATCTACAATAATTTATATAATGGAATGAAATTTGTTCTGAATATTTGATATTGTCTTAGAAGTTTTCAAATAAAAGGAAATCTCACAAAATTTGGCACATAAATAGTGGAATAATTTCAAAACTGATCATGGTGGAGGGTGTTAAAAATTCGGCATAGTTGAATAAAGCACTCTTAATTTTTTCAATATGTTTCAAATTTATATTTAATTCAAAGTTTTGAAAATGGTTTTTTCCCGACGTCCAATAAATGCAGGTCCTATGGATTTTAGAATTTGTCTTCACATTATTGGGAATACAAGGAAATTCTTTTATCGATTTAATAATAATTTTTAAAACTTTTACTTAGAATTAAATTAAAAAGAATTAAATGACTCACATCTTCTGAACATTCCAAGCAGATATCTTTAGTAATATTTTATTTCAATTAAAAAATTCATAAAAAGTTTCTTAAATATTATGAACAGTATCTACGAAAAGTTATTACACTTCACTACAGTATTATGAAAGTAACATTTGTGTGAGATTTGGAGTTATATGGAAGCTATGAAAAAATGTGAAACATTCCTCGTAAAATTTTATACATCAATTCCTGTTTATATTTATCTTATTTAAACCAAATGTAAACACAATATCGAGGTATATGCGAGATTTATGCACTTTAAAGAGCTATTCAAAAGTGAGTCTTGTATGGGAACTACGATAACTAATGTACCGATCCTCGTACTTGTTTTACATACATAAAATTTATAAGGCCTACATAAAATTTATGAAGCTTACTTAAACTAATGGGTCGAACTTAATCAATTTCAATAGGCTTCGTTATTAGACCAAAATAATAACGTACCCAAAAAGAAGCTGAACTCGTCGAAATTTTTAAATAATTGTAAGGTTTATGTTGAGCCCATACTAAGAAATTATAAGGCTAAAATTGGTTAACAATATAAATATACGCAATTAATGAATATCGAATTGTATAAAAAACAACAAGACGAGATGGTCAACTTTGGAAAACCATCCAGCTGTGAGCCGTAAACTCAAACTAAAACCATGTTAAATTTTATTAAAATATCTCCAACTTTTCAAAAGCTAGAAAATCATAACCAACAAAACATCGATATAGAACCACTGTGCTGCATCGTGCAGAAGCCAAATTTCCAGACAAACTTTATTATTCAAACTTTAGGGATCTATGGGCGGAGTTATAGGGGTTTGTTAACCTCGTGTCAAAATTTTGGAATTACAATAAGAGATTTATTAATAAAGATATCTTTCGGAAATTCAAAATTAGAATGTAAAAAAACTAATTTAATTTTTGATTGATTAAAGGAATTTACTTATATTCTCATAAATGTGAGCAAAAATCTCAATTGGATTTTTTTTACTTTGGTCTATGGAGTCCAAATTTATTGGAAGTTTGGAAAAAGTCATCACAAGGTGATTAGAAGAACATCATTGTTTTCAAAACAACATTCTGTTCAAGCTTTGGGATTTTAGAACATATAGAATAAACTAAAAATTTTAATAAAAAATGTTAGGGCGTGGCTGGCCCTAAGCAAATACTAACATTGTATTATCATACGATTTAAATAGATAATAGTATGGGTGGTACCTCTCCCCCTGATCCTATCTGTTGAACGTTTTGTCCAGTAGAACAGTTCCTTGACAAAATAATTGGGACCAAATTAGAGAACTTTCGTTGTTATAGTTTTTTTAAATAACCGATATTAAATATTGACTTTGTTTAAGAGGTACCCATCTCCATCCTATTTTTTATATAGATAAAATTTAGTGTACTTTGAGAGTGTGGAAAGTTATAGGCCTCACTCAAACAGAATCGGGAAATAAGTTTAAAAAAACTGACATAGAATCTTGCAAAATTTTTAGAGTTGAAAAAGTTTGACAGTTAAAAATTCAAAACAGAACAACTCGAAAACTATAAGAGAGATTAATAACACATGCAAGCATATTTTTTAAAGTCCTCTGAGCTATATAGTGAAAACTTTTTTAATTGAATAAAAAACAAACATTTGGCACGAGAACACTTATAACTCCCATAGGCTTAAGATATTTAATTAGAATCTTTAGAGCTTTTTGTATTCAGTCGATTTGAAATGCAATCTAATTGTTATACTGGTCGTTACCTTAATCTACTCAAGTTGATATAACCCTAGAATATAATTGCTTTTTCTTTATGGGATCTTAAATGATTTTTCCCAGTATTCCATATTAACTTACAAACTTATTAGGGGGGTATAATAATTTTTATTTTAGATATAATGAAATAATTATGTTTTATAAATGTTTAAAATAATTCTTAGGATTTAACATAATTTTTATGATTATCGCTTTAATATACAATTTACAAAGATTGTGTACATATATATATATACGTATATTCCACAACGTGTATTACAGAGAGAGAGATATCAGTAATGAATGAAAAAACGAAAGAGTTTAACAGTTAAGTTCATAAACATATTAAAGATAATACACTCATTCGATTTAAAGAATATTACGTATGTACTTAGGTTTACCTAATCCACAAAACAAAAATATATCTACAAATACTACGAATGGGAAAATCAGCTTTTAATCAGTTTATACTCTCTCACACACACACACACACTAAGATATCACCAGGTGTAGCGTAAATATTTGAACCGAATAAAAACACAAGTATTTTAGTTAAAAAATTTAGTTAAATTTTAGAATTTAATCTAAACACAAATAAGTTCTATTAAAGCGGTTTGGGCAGTAAATATGTCTGCATCGAAAATAATCGAGTCCACAAAATCGCTGGACACATGTAGTGAAAAAATAGAAAGACGTGAGTGTTTTTTGAAAAGAAAAATAAATGTTTCTCAATTAATTAAATTGAAAATAAAATTTTGAAAATATTTTCGATTATCAATTATCTTGAAAAGAGTCATATTTTGTTATTGGTATCACATACAATTTTAAATAATAAACAAGTTTCTATATAAAACAAATCAACAAAATATTACAAATTGCGCAGAGAACTAAAAAAAATTAAAATAATAAAATGAAATTTTAAAATTCTAAAAGAGGCCCTTCATGAAATATGTTTACGATTTTTGAAATAATTTTGAAAGTTTCATTTTAAAATGTTCAATATTTTGAAAAAAGCAAAAAATATTAAAATAATTTTAACATTTCGCAATAAATTTTGGTACATAATAACTTTGTTCGAACAAGTTGGTTTACCATTTAAAAACTACAAAAGTTTTGAACACCATTTTAATGCTCTTCAGTTCTATTTTAACAAGAGCCCAAAACATATCCTCTACTGGTAAAAATACCACATTATTGTTCTTGTACCACTCAAATGCTTGTTTACCATAGTAACAGATTTCCAAGAGGACACATTAATAGCTCCTATGGTTTCCATTCATAATCAGCACTTTTTTGTAAACATAACTTGATATAAATTTCGGTATTTATAGAGCCCGTTAAAACAAATGCTTGGCCTTGTTTGCCGCAACTCCATACTACTTGACATACAAAGAACTTATTGGAAAATGTTTACTGTTTTGGATCCTAATTTTTTCAACATTATGTCAAGCGTCAGCAACATAAACCTGTGAACCAGTTTTTTTTCAAACGGACAAGTTCTTCCGGTACAATTTATTAACATTGAAAACAGTTTGGCGGCAGACCTATGATGCTACGACACTTTCCATTTAAGGTCACTTTTCGGAAATTACGTACAGTTATTTTAAATTTTCTTTAATTTATGTACCTAATTAGACAATTATCAGGCCATATTTGTTTATAAATCTTCCAGAATAGGATTAAAGACTTAAAGGTTCCTAAATATGGATCAATATCATATTTCATTTTAATTGTTATATAGTCTTTTTTGAACTCATGCAAATGTAAGTGTTGGTGGATATTTAAAAATTCGGTGCAGCCAAATAAAGCTTTCTTACTTGTTTTTTAAATCTACTTATGTTCTCTGGACAATATATTTTTAATAGAAGAAATACTTTATTCTCTAGTCTCATCAGAATTTCATTATTTTTCAGAAATTTTTGTTAAGTTTTTTTAAAGAAAAAATGTCAACATTTGTACACTCAATACTTAAAACTTCTAGAATGGACCAATCTTCTTATAATGAAATAGTAAAATTTTACTGGAAAAACTTAAGTTTTGAGACGATTTTTTCCCAAATTTATTTTTGGATTTGGATTTCAAATCATAGTTTTATTTATATAGATTTAATTCGTTATCAAATATTAATAAATCTTCACCCAAATTTTAAATTTTATTTCATATTTTTTTTACTTTTTCCATATTAAAAAAAATAGTTAATTTTAATTAATTTCATTTTAAATCTTTCCAGCAAATCTATTTGGTGTACGTCATGTTCAAGCCATTCTCCTATTTTTTGGCATGAGTTTTGGTTATTTTCTAAGAGTTAACATATCGGCTGCCATAGTCCCCATTACACAACCAAATGATTATGGTTATCATGATTGGAATGCAGCAACAAAAAGTTTGATTCTGAGCAGTTTCTTCTGGGGTTATGTTGTGGCCCAATTACCCGCCAGTATGTTGGCGAAACGTTTTGGTGGTAAAATCGTTTTAGGAGGTGCCACATTTATTGCTTCACTCATTACCATATTCCACCCTTTGGCTGTTAAAAATGGTGATTGGGAATTGCTTTGTTTCCTAAGAGTTCTAGTGGGTTTTACACAAGGTGTTGTATATCCTTGTATACACACTTTATTGGCTAAATGGGCTCCACTACCGGAAAGAGCTGTTTTATCCACTCTCGTTTATTCGGGTGGACAATTTGGTACTGCCTTGATATTGGCCATAAGTGGTGATATTTTTGATTCAAGTATGGGCTGGCCTGGTATATTCTATATTACCGGTGGTATTGGCATATTCTGGTCGGTAGTATATTTGATTCTTGGTTATGACTCTCCAAGAGATGCAAAAATGATTTCCGATGAAGAACGTGTATACGTGGAAACTTTAACTGGCAGTAATCATGATAGTGGGGTAAGCTAAAAAATAATTATCTCAAAAAAAGTGTTTGAATATAAGAAATTTTTAATTATTTTCAGTCTATGCCGGTGCCTTGGAAATCTATTCTAACATCTTTGCCCTTCTATGGTTTACTTGCTGCCCACTGTGGCTACACTTGGGGCTTTTATACTTTGTTAACTGAAATGCCCACTTATATGGACAAAGTTTTACATTTGGAAGTCAAATCGAATGCCTTACTTTCGGCCCTGCCTTACTTCGTAATGTGGCTTTTGTGTTTGGTAGTCAGTCCCTTGTCCGATATGCTTATCAATCGTAAAATTATTACAATAACTGCCGCAAGAAAAATATTCAATTCAATAGGTCAATGGGTACCAATGGCGTGTCTAATTGGTTTGGGTTATATGACTGAAGATGAGAAAACATTTGCCATAGTTCTATTGACGATAGCCGTAGGTGTGAATGCTGCCTCTTTGTGTGGCTATTTGGTTAATCACATGGATTTGTCGCCAAACTTTGCTGGTCCCATGATGGGTATTACCAATTTTGTGGCAAATATCTGTTCACTTTGTGCACCTTTAATTGTGGGTGCTATTGTCAGTAATGAGGAAAATCCAAATGAATGGCGTATTGTATTCTTTATAACGGCCGCTGTTTATTTAATTGGCAACGGATTGTTTGTGATAATTGGTCAGGCTACTATACAACCATGGAACGATCAAGTTGTATCAAACTCAACCACAACATTGCCTAATAATGCAGCCCAAACGTCTATTACAGAAGGACCATCGCATGGTCATAAATCGGACGATAACTAAAGTTTTTAGTGAAATTTATGATATAGTGATATTAATAAGAATTTAGGACTTAAAAATACTATTTCGAATTCGAAAAATAGAAATTTTATATTTTCGATTTTTCTTTTTTTTTAATATATTTTGATAGTTTTAAAATTTGTATTATATACATATATATATTAAGTAATATTTGTAAGTTATTTAACTATTAACCTTAAGTACTGATAGTTTTAAAGAGTGATAAAAATAATAAAAATAATGAAATAATACGAATTTTGAAACATTAACTGATAACAGCAAACAATATGGGTAAACGTAAAATCTTATGGGTTTTAAATGATATCATGATTGGTTATACACTTGGACTTACCGACTTGGTGGAGATTGTAATAATTTTTATTTAATAATTATTTTATTCGAAATATAATGTAAAATTACCACAAGTAAAAATGTTATAGTCGATCAAGCCCGACTATTTAATACACTATACCGCATTGTTGATTGTAAATTTCTGAACAACTCTCGTATAATTTGCTTTCCTTGTTATGCTTGTGAATGCTATACATTGTTATGACACTAACATTAATGTAAATGTAATATGGGAATTAAAAGAAATTATGCACCGACCCTCGTTTAGTTGCGCATAGCAGTTTTGGCTTATATTTATTTAATATATGACTAAATATTTTACAATACCGACGTCTATGTGCGATTTATGAGTTTCAAAGTTATATTTTGAAGGGTGGTTGTATGAGACCTATAAGAAATAATGGACCGATCCTCGTATAATTTGGCACATCGCATAATGAGATTTAGTTTTGAAAAAATTGGTTAAAATCGTTTTGTATTTAGGAGTTTTATGGACTAAAAACCCTATCCGGGGGACATATCTATGGGGACTATATGAAATAATAGACCGATCATAACCAATTTCAATATATACCGTTCTTGGGACAAAATAACATAACGTGCCAAATTTCATTAAGATATTTTCAAATTTGCGACCTGTACTTTGCAAACAAGCTTTGGACAACAAGCCTGACGGACAGGATTAAATTGACTCAGGAAGCGATTCTGAATCGAACGGTTAACTTAAAAACATCTATACAAACGCATAATAATCCCACCACCTATGGTGGTGTAGGGTATAAAAATCAAGTTTACTGTTTTTACGTTAATGACATCCGGAGATCTGGTAAAAAATAAAATTTAAGTCTAAAAATTACCAAATCCTTTGTATATATTAAGATATAAAGAGAATCAAAGAAGTTGTACCCTTACCAAAATCAAAATTAAGTTAAATTATAGACTCTTTAATGACTATAGTTGCTATAAAAACTTATAACACCAAATATTACTACGATAAGTAACATGAGTCATGAGTTAAGGTAATATGAAAGTTATAAGAAATGTTCTTCCAATTCTCACAAAGTTTGAAACTAGGTTTTCTGTTTCTGTAGTCTCGCGAAACATTTTCACAATACTAATGTACATATTTTCTTAAGATTTCGATACTTAAAAATTACTTAAACCGTCGACTTAAAGTTAGACCGTAGTCCTTTGTGAACACAACCCGCATTTCTATACAGACTTATTGTACTCTTGTATAGACTTCCTCAAATATAACATTGACATTGCACATATTAATTGGTGTTTACAACATGTTCACTGATATTTTAACCGCACCTTAAGGAAAGAACATCGAAAGCTTATGAATTTTAGTCTAAATCTAATTTTCTAAATCATAATTTCAATGGAGTCTCAATCCTAGAACGACACAGAAGTGTTATTAAGTCATCGTTAATGATTGATAGCACGTTAGGAAGCTTACTGGCTAGAGTGGATTTACTGCGTAAACGTCATCAACTGGAGAATGTGGATTTGTTGCAATATGGATGATTAGAAAAGAACTGAGTCCAGAAACCTAAATATTCAATAATAATTATTTTCAGCGGATATTCCACAAACAAAGGTGTACTATATATGATATCAATATCTTCACAGCCAAATGATGATAAAAGCGATAACAGGCAAACACATTTAATCAGTAATTAAAAAATTCAAGCAGAATATTAAAAACTCCTTTATAAATCGAAGAAATAAGAGTGGCCATTAAATTAAGTTGCAAAACATAAACTTTCATAATCTAATGACTCTCTGCACTGAAGATCAAGCTTAAAGAATGACCTTAGATGACACTAAAGACACTGGGAAACAATGATACTCAGGTACTTAGTAAGTAAAGTTAAATGATGATCGTCCTTACTGACCATAAGAGTCACAGTGGGGTAGAATAGATTATTTTGAAATATTTCTGTAGGAATTGATTTAATTTACATGTTAATACCAATAACATATATATATTGCTATATATATTCAGAAAATATGGATCTTATCATTCTTTATTAAAGTGTTGAATTGAGAGGATTTATTTGTACTCCTAAAGATGTGAAGAAAAAATTTAAAAAAAATTGTTTTTCTAGAGTCTAAGAGTCCACATTTGTTGAAGTTGTGAAAAACAACCATTACGATTGTGGTTATATGGGACCTGTGATAAGTAGTGAACCAATCCTCATGTAATGTTCTATATAGTTCTACAGCAATATATAACTTATTTGTAACAAACTTCGTTAAAATCGCTTTATATTTAGTACGTTCATAGGCTCAAAACCCCTTTCCGGGTAGAACATTTTTATGGGGGCTAAGTTTAATAATTAATTAATTAATTAGTACAAATTAATGACATGGTCCATATTTTATTAAGATATCTTTAAAACGGCCTGCATTTTATTCACAAGACTTACATGCACAGCCAGATAGTCGAACATTGTTAAATGTGGTAGTAGCATAGTTTTTTCTGTCTGTGAAAACTTTTGCAGGATCGCGTTATACTCCAACCACCTATCACCATAGGTATATACCTGGTTCTTTTTAAAATTCGAATATTGAAAAGTGAAACTCAAAGACGATAGGAGATAAATTTCAAAAACTTTAAAATTTTAAGAATAATACATTATCAAATATAAGCCAGAGTTGTGGATTACAAGTAAGCGAAGGAATATATTCACGTTATATAATACTTATAACTTAAATAATATTGTAATGTTAAGCGCCCATATAAATTGCGTTATATGTAAGTCGGCAGGTATGAGATCATGTTTTACACTTTCCATTCAATCTGTTAAAAAAAATTTGAATGATTTTAGAGTTATATTCAATTTCTAAAAAATTGAATTAAAAATTCAATTTTTTTACAAAAAATTTTATATTATTACGAATTCCCTTATTTTTTGTCATTCACCTGTTAATGAATTTATTCTCTCACTAACACTTAAAGACGATCAGGTGCATTTTTAAATTGAATAAAAACACAAGTTTTTTAGTTACAATATTTAGTTCAGTTTAAGAATTCGGACTAAATATAAATAAATATTTAATAAAAATGACTAAATCAAAAATAACCGAGTCCATAGAAGCAGTTGATACGTATAGTGATAAAATGAAAAGACGTTAGTATTTTTAATTAAGTTTGATTTCAATTAATTTATTTAAATATAATATAAATTTTGAAAAACATGTGTGCATTCGATTCGATTAATAATTTTATATATTTCGGTTTCATTCAAAACTAATTCCTTGATAAAGGTCCAATTTTGATGTTGATGCAACTGATACTTTTGTTGAAATTAAAAAAAATATATAACGACTTATCAAATGCCAGATTCTATATATATATAAAAAATCAATTAAATATTACAAAATTTTAATATGGAATAATACAAAATAAATATTTTTTATTTAATATGATTAATAATATTAATACAATTATCACAATTTAAGTGGATGAATAAAAAAGTACTAAAAAAAAGAAAATGAAATTGTTGGCATTTATAAAATTTTAAAAGTGCCCTACAGAACAAAAAGTTCTTAATAAAGATATTTTATGTTATATTTTGCACAAAAATAATAATAATAATAATAATAATAATAATAATAATAATAATAATAATAATAATATAATGTGGGGATATTATAAACTATCTAAAGGATTTGATTAAAAATTATCCATCTCGGTTATCTTCCATGCCCAGTATATATAATAATGTGTGAAATTATGTTAAGCAATTAAAAAATAGAAAATTCTTACACTAGAGGAAATAAATATATTCGATTCGAGATCATATAACGTTAAATTGTGTTTTTGCTGTGAAATCTGTAAATAATTGCTTGCAAATTGTTAAAGGACATGTTTGTATGTGTCCGGAAAATCTCAAAAGGATATTATTTTTTTATTTTTCCATATTCATTTTAAAAAGAATTGAAAGAAAATATGAACCGATAAGAACAATTTTAAAAATAATTCTGAAATTTCTTATTTAATTTGTATATCAAATTTACTATATATAATAATATATTTTTATTATAACCGATTTAACGAAATAGTTTCATACAGAAGGAGTTGGACATTTCTACAAATACTAATTGAGTATCGCAAATACATTTAGTTTTTTGCAAATGTTTTATTAATTTCTATGGCATCCGCCACTACAAATGGCGATATAAAGTATGCTTAGTTTGTCATTCCGTTTGCAATGTGAATAATAAGTAAATAAGACCCCATAACGTACATATGCATGTTCATTTTTTCGATAAATTCAAATCTGAGTCAATTTAACTATATGTTGAATCTAGTTTTGAATCTAATGAAATTTTTATGAAAAAAACAATAATATCGGTCCAATAATAACGAATTTATAAATCCATATCTATCATATCAAAATAATTTTTAATATATAAACAAAATTTGAGCTTAACATACAGCAACATGTAAGTTATGGACTAAAACATGTAAAATTTAAATACAACCCATATTTGGAGTTATACATACCAAATTAACACCACAAGATTACAGTTATAAGGATTACATTTTCTGAAAATTTTCTCATACATTTATTTTCACATAAGAATTAAACCTCCAAAAAATGGTTAATGTCACCATTATTTGATTTTAAGCTTAAAAATATAAATATACTTATATTGAAATTCGAAATAAATACTTTGGACTTGTTTTTATGTATATAATTTGACTATTATCGGACCATATTCGATTATTATTCTACCGGAATTGGGTTTTAAGCTTAAAAGAGAAGACTTTCGCCTTAGTTTTTATATTAAGACTTTTTCGAATCATGGAAATGTTTGCATAATGTAAGTGGTGGAGGATATTTAAAATTGGGTCTAATAAAGTTTCCATCTTTATACGTAGGACTTCCTAAGTGTTATATATTGTTATGTATATTAAATTTTTTCACCAAAAATTTAATTAATTTCTTTTTACATTATTTTATAACTTTATAATTCCTTAATAAATATTATAACTACAGTTATATAAAATGTCTTTAATTATCATATTAAAAGTTTATGCCATCTATAGGGTATTAACAATACATTAAAACATGCAGTCTGCTTGCAACAACCTTGAATATTTTACAAATAAAAACTTGTGCAAATAGTCGACAACAATTTCAGAACGCCTCAAAGTTTTCAGATGAACTCACCGTTTTAGAATCGATGTGGTGATTAAAAATATAAATAAATCAACAACAAAAATATTAAACAAATAGTTTAATTGTTATTAAAAATAGTTTAATTAAAATTCTTGCACACATGGTTCATTTTATTGTACATCTAATCACCGAAAGAACACCACTTTTATATACGAAATACTCGTATAAAGATCTGGTGGATGAAAACCAAAATAAGCGCAAATTTCAGACATGTTGTAAATGAATACAAATTTGATATCTAATAACAGTGATTAATTAAGTTTTATTTTAAATATTTATAGCGAATTTATTTGGAGTACGTCATGTTCAAGGTATTCTCCTCTTCTTTGGCATGAGTTTTGGTTACTTTCTAAGAGTTAACATATCGGCCGCCATAGTGCCCATAACACAAAGTAATGAATATGGATATCACGAATGGGATGCTGCAACAAAAAGTTTGATTCTAAGCAGTTTCTTTTGGGGTTATGTTATAGCCCAATTACCCTCCAGTATGTTAGCAAAACGGTTTGGGGGTAAAATCGTTCTGGGATGGTCTACTGTAATTGCTTCACTGATTACCATATTTCATCCCTTGGCTGTCAAAAATGGTGACTGGCAGTTGCTTTGTGCTCTAAGAGTATTGGTGGGTCTTACACAAGGTGTTGTCTATCCTTGTGTACACACTTTATTGGCTAAATGGGCACCTTTACCAGAAAGAGCTGTCCTGTCCACACTCGTCTATTCGGGTGCACAATTTGGTACTGCCTTGTTATTGGCCATAAGTGGTAACATATTTGATTCAAGTATGGGCTGGCCTGGTATATTTTATATTACTGGTGGCATTGGTATAATGTGGTCAATAGTATTTTTGATTTTTGGTTATGATTCACCAAGAGATGCGAAAATAATTTCGATTGAGGAACGTGTATACGTGGAAACTTTAACTGGCAGTAATCATGAAAGTGGGGTGAGTAAAAGAATGACTTTTTTGAAAAAGGTAAGTTTTTGAAATTTAAATATTTATTAATCTTTTTTAGTCTATGTCGGTACCTTGGAAATCTATTCTAACATCATTACCCTTCTATGCATTACTGGTTGCTCACTCTTCTTTCAATTGGGGCTTTTACACTTTCTTAACCGAAATGCCTACATACATGGACAAAGTTTTACATTTGGACGTCAATTCAAATGGTTTACTTTCGGCCCTACCTTACTTTGTAATGTGGCTTTTGTGTCTGGTAGTCAGTCCCTTATCCGATATGCTCATCAATCGTAAAACTATTTCCATAACAGCTGCAAGAAAAATATTCAATTCGGTGGGTCAGTGGATACCTATGATTTGTTTAATTGGTTTGGGTTATATGACTGAGAATGAAAAAACATTAGCCATAGCACTATTGACCATAGCCGTGGGTTTGAGTGCCTCTTCTTTATGTGGCTATTTGGTGAATCACATGGATTTGTCACCAAACTTTGCGGGACCAATGATGGGTATAACCAATTGTGTAGCAAATATATGTTCCCTATGTGCACCTTTAGTTGTGGGTGCTATTGTCAGTGATGAAGAAAATCCAAATGAATGGCGTATTGTGTTCTTTATAACGGCTGGTATATTTTTAGTGGGCAACTCATTATTTGTAATATTTGGTCAGGCAACTGTGCAGACATGGAACAATCAATTGGGATCAAACTCTACCGCAGAGTTGCCTAATAATGCATCCCAAATTACCACAATAGAAGATCTTACATATGATCATTAATTAAATGATAATTAAAACAATTAGTGATACTGATTAAACGGTCTCCTTAAGAATACAGTGATATAATTGATAAGGATTTCGAATTTAAAAAAAATATATTTTCAAAATCGTAAAAATCAAATCAATATTTAAATTATTTAAGTATTAATATTAAGTACTGATAGCATATAATTGTAATGAAAATAAATTGTAATGAAACAAATAATACGAATATTTAAAAAAAAGTATTTATCATTTACTTATACTTAAGTCTGAGTTTCTTGTTCTCATATAATTGTTTCTCCTTCACATTGGAACTGAACGAATCTTATCTGATTGTCCAATTGTTTTATTACGACCACTCATGTTGAAGGGTATATTGAGCAGAGATGGAAAATTGAAATAAGCTTCTAAGTATACAGATAACACAGATTTTTATTGGTATAATGAAATGGTAATCAATTTTAATATAAATGAGAATGACATAAACTATGAACTCGGTAAAAGTAAAAGTATATATTGATATATAAGAGTGCACAGTGTTTCAAATGAAAACTGAAATGTTTATAAATCTCTAACGCTCAAACGTATAGTCCGTTTTTTCGCAACATTGTTTTCCTTGGCTAAATATTTAAGAAAAGTTTCGGACCTAAAAGCGGTCAAAAATTCTCAAAAAGTTTTTTGTATGCAAGCAATAAGCTGTTGCTTCAAGGGAAGCAAATCAATTGTTACAACGGGCTCTATAAACATCAAGGAATGTTTACAAAACACTTGTTTTTGGTCTGAGTTGTCATCCTGTCGCTATGATAAACAAGGCCTTAAGTAGTTC
This sequence comes from Cochliomyia hominivorax, assembly GCA_004302925.2. Classification (NCBI taxonomy): domain Eukaryota; kingdom Metazoa; phylum Arthropoda; class Insecta; order Diptera; family Calliphoridae; genus Cochliomyia; species Cochliomyia hominivorax. The sequence continues at coordinate 43,400,567 of PYHX02000494.1, read as the reverse complement.
AAGAACAATTATATACTATTTGTACCTGAAAAGGCAAATCCCCTGAACGGCCCCGGTTTAAGGCCAGTGAAGTAATATTGGGATTTTATTTAAAGAGAATTGAAGACCACAAAAATGTGTGGTAGATTTTTAACAAGGATGAACTACGTTTTTGAGCATAGTAGCAGAATGCATAATAAAAACGTTAATGTAAAGCTTTTCGCAAAAAGTTCAAAATTTGAAAACCAGTGGTTAAAACTATATATTTTTTTTAATTTTAATAAAATATTTACTTACACTAATTATATTTTCTTAAAAACATATCTGCATTATGAACATATAAATATGCTGAATATTTTGAAAATTTAAGTCGAAGGGTGGTTTTCTAGGACAAAAGTACAAATTTTATTTGATACTTCTATATAGAACCATGATCTTATTGAACTTTTGAACTATAACACAATTAAAGACATGAAATAAAGTATACATAAACCCATTTTAATAAAAAAAAGTAATTTGAGCAATTATGTGGCACTTTTCGAATTTTCTAATGGTACTTTTGGTTTAATGTAAAAACGCGAAATTTAAAATATATTATCCACATTTTTATGATATTTTTTGGATATTCCAAAGGTACATTTCGTATTTTATTTATACACGTGAAATTAAAGATACGTTGTTCGAACTAAACCAAAGAGGATTTTAAGAGACTGTATGAAATTTCTTGTGAAATTTTTTGAATTCTTTGATCTCCAAATAGATAAAAATGTGGTACTTTTTGCATCTTCTGAAGGTATTTTCTGTTTTTTCATAATAATCAAACAAACTAGCTGTTAGAATGATTTATGAAAATTAATTCTAATATGTTTTATAATGATTTTATTAGTCAACTTTTAATTAAAGTCAAACTTTAATAAAATATTCCTAATTCTGTTACATAATAATTTTATTAGTCAACATTATTTTTAATTCTATTTAAAAAAATATGTCTATAAATCGCTACTCACATTAAGATATTTAAAGTTAAAATTTTTTGTCTTAATGGAATTGTGTGATATTCTTCTTATCAATAATTACATTTTACTGAAGCGTATAATGAAAGCAAAAATTTTCCAATGCTACTAATTTTAAACACCGCATCGAAAGTTATAGTCATAAATGTAAATGATATGAAAAAAAACCAAACATGAATGCAATAATGTGCACAGAGCTACAAAAGTATACTGACAACGATTAAATTTTAAGTTGATCTTCGGATGTGGAGGTTATATGAGGCAATAGGATATTAATGTTCTATCCTATTAAAATTTGTTACAGTTAATTCTGATTGCTTTTTATATTATTACAATACTGATTTTTTGAGATTTATATGCTTTAAAGTGATTTTCGTAGGTAAGAGCTGTCATTTGTGGTACGATTTACTTGAAATTAAGCTTGTGAATTTGAGCTATTACGAGACTTATTTGTACCAAATTAATTTAAATTTGGCTCAAAAAATCTTTGGTTGAACGTTATACTCAAAGTGGGTGAAACACCATTTTTTGAGTATATTACAAACATCAACATAAACGCATAATACCCAAACACCTATGTTAGTGTAGGGTATAATAAAAATTTTGGTTAATTATACCATACACTACCATAGGTGGTTATGCGTATATGCAAATGTTGTAACAGGCCGTCCGACCCAATGTACGTCAGTTTGGTTGGATGGCTGGCTGTTCATGTAAACCCTATGAACAAAATACCATCACAATATTAAAGATATCTTGAAGAAATTTGCACATGTCATTATTTTTGCCTAAGGACGATGGCTTTTGATATTGGACTATTATTTCACCCAGTCCCCATTCAATTGTTACTCCCAGAATGGGGTTTTAAGCACATAAAGCTCTTAAAGATAAAATTTTAACGAAATTTATCATAAGTCGTATGATATCCCTAAACGATGTACCAAATTATACTTGGATCGGTCCATTATTTCCCCTTTCATCACTTTGAATGACTTACATTTACAATGAAGGGCTTTTCTATAGCTTGGAAAATGATAGAATTCCGACGTCTTTTCTTAATGTTTTGAAAGTTTTAAAGAATGATCTAAAATTTCAGCTTAATTTTATTTGGTAAGCCGGACTTACATTTCGATTAACATGTTTTTTACATTTAATGCTTTGTTTTTGAAGTAGGTATCATGCGTTTACTGTAGTTGAGCTATGTTTGCCCTGAGACGGAACTTGTCATTTCGGAAATATTTCGTTGGAGAGGAATTCATAGTATTTTTAATAACTATTGAGACTTCACTAATGGTTCTAGAATAGAAATAGAGACCGGTGCAGGCATCTTTCTGGCGGCGACTTTAGGGGATTTTTTAGATTTCTTGATATGAGCAGCGTGTTTGGTGATACAGAATATCATTGATAACTTTAACAACAAAAATTCAATTAACGATGGTTTGGTTCTTTTTTTACCTGATTATTGTAACATTTTTGGTAACTGCATTTGGTATATTTCTAAAATGTTTTTCGAAGTTAATCATGAAAAACAAAATTAACAATTAGTTATTGGTAACTTCTAAATTGTAAATTTAAAGCTAAATAGCGCAGATTTTAATATAGTTCAATATATGAATATGGGTTTTGAATGATGTCTTCTTGGTATTACATATGAAATGCAGTTTTCCATGTATCTTGTTTTATTATTGATGACAATTCATAAGATAAAGATTAATCTTTTCTAAATTTAATTAAAATGTTTATCATTTTATTTTGCATAAAATATGTTTTATATTGAATTTATTACAATTAACTAATAATACAAAAAACTCATCTGTACAAAATAATCCATTCCAAATATAATTTTGATATTAACATAAGCCAAACCATAATAAAAGTAAAAAAAATATTTTCTTAAAATATAAGTTCTGGTATATCATTGCCGAATAATAGTTTCCATGATATTGGTACCGTCAATTTAATGCCACCTTTGTCAGACTTAAAACCTAAAAATCCATCACATAGTTCACTTAATTCTTTAATAATCAATGTTGCATCGGTGGAATTGTCACCCTCTAATAAGTAACGGAATAAAATCATAACAGGTATTTTCTTTTCATCCAAAACACGATATAATTGCAAGGCATTGCCACCACCAAATATCATTTCGCCTTGAAATTCTTTCCACTTCACCAATTTTAATTGTTCCTGATGGGATTCTTTAAAACTACCACTAGCCTTGTACTCATAAGGACAAGCTTCAATCTGGCGTTTTTCGAAACCAAAACTTCCACTCAATATTAGAACTCTGGCGGCTTTTTCAACTATTTTAGCTAATTCATTATGGAAGTCATTAATGTGTCGTGATATAAAAGGAGAACGAAATTGCAACACTAATAATTTATCCTCTATACTTTCGTACAATTCACAAGCAGCAACTTTCTCTTCGGGTTCATGCTGATAAGCAGATGGACCATAAACGGGGATTAAAGCTGGATGATGAATGGAACCAATCCTTTTAAGGTTTTTAGAGGATATCAATAAATCACAGGCCAATTGAGCGGCATTTCCCACGCATATACTAGGAATTATGACAGTGAAACCGTTGAATCCCTCAATAGTTTTATTTTCTTTTAATTGCAACATTTATTTACTATATTTTAGATTAATTTCTGTTATTAATTTCAGTCAAACTGCACAAGAATGACATTGTTTTTTTTTATAAACGAAAGGAGTTGCCAGACTTATGGCATAAAAATTAATAAGAGATGTGTTCATTATGTATTAAAACTATTACAGAATTCTAAGATAATCAATTAATAAAGGAGTAGTAAAAATCAAAAAGAATTTTATTTGGTATAGTTGAAAGGATTGATTATTTCACAAAACAATTGTAAATCCATGATCTTTCATTTATCAAGATTCATTTTATTTGTATGAAATTTAGATTATAAAATCCCAAATGCATACGAAACGGGGTTTTTACAACTATTTCTTAAAAATGATTTAAGAAATTAAAATACGCAATCTTAATTTGAAGGTAATTGACAAAAGATTTTTAAAAATTAACAAGAAAGAATGCTTTATTCGACTATGATGAATCTTATACATCCTCTACTACATTATGGTAAATTTTGCACAATATGCAACAAAAAAGCTCAAAACCGTTTTCTGGGAGAGGTATTTATACAAAATATGGACCAATATTTGTTATATTAATAACATGTATTTACTACATTAAAAAATTATAACGGTTTTTAATAAAACTGCTTAAGTTTTATAAGCTCTAAACCATTTTCTGACCAGCATAAGTTCTTTAGGCTTAAAATTTCAGAAAGTTATCTTAAAAATTGCGACTAATATGATATGATTTTTAATATTTTAGCTTTCTTGGTGTTACACACAGAATGAAAAAGTTAATGTACCCTCTAATGGTAATATTAGATCCATTTATTTTATTATGACAGAATTATCTAGAGAAACAAAACAAAATGAAAAGAAAAATTGTCGATAATCCATTTTGTTACTTCTTTCAGTCTTTTTGACTTAAAATTGACAGATTTTTTTTTAATCTCTTTTTCAGTTTTCCAGTTATGCTGCTTGCAAATCATATTTCTTAACATCTTCCAAATGGGCTCAAGAGGATTTAGATCTGGGAGCTCTGGAAGATATTGTAAGATATGTAACATCGTTAGCTGAAAGTTTCAGATATCCATCAGTTATATGAGCTAAGATCTCAATTTCGGGAGAACATATTTATAGGAAGTACATGAAATATTGGAGCGAATATGACTAATATTAAAAGGTATCGTCGTTGGGACATAATTGTAATATCTACCAATTTTTATTAAAATATCTCAAAAATTTCGATTAGTACAGGACGGACATCGTTAAGTCGACTCGGTAATAAACGTTATAAAGTAAAATTAAGCTGTATCAGCAATTTTCCCCGTTGTTCTGGCAACACTGATGCCGGCTTACAAACAAATTTGGGCCGTCACTGATAAATTTAAAAAAAGCCGCTGCATTGCTAAAAACTTCGACGCATATTTCTGACGTGGCCTTCCAATGTGAATGGAAAATCAATTGTAAATTAACAGTGAACGGGTTTGCCGGTTCTTTATCTTTTGCTGCTGTAGTTAATTTTGTGATAGTTTAACTTGAAAATAGAAAGAAATAAGTTTTTTTCTTACAGAAAGATAGAAAGAAACAAATAAATAAAAATAATATTTATATTAAATATTTTAATTTTCATAAATTAAACTCAGAATGCATAGAACAGTTTTCGTTCTTTGTTTGGCCATTTTGGGCCTAGTAAGTGCTGCCGAACAAGATGTTCTGGAATTGACTGATGATAACTTTTCCTCAACTTTGGCTCAACATGAAACTACATTAGTTATGTTTTATGCCCCATGGTAAGTGAAAATTGTAGTTTTTTTGTATATAGTATATATTGTGTATATAAAAAACATGATTTCCTACTTTTTTGCAATGTAAAATAAAATGTTACACGTCATCCCCCCAGATTGTAATCAAGTACGTTTCTTCCATATAAATTTCATAGCGGTAGCCATGATGGGGCTTTTTTCGCACATTCTTTTACTTGATTTTTTGTTCTCTTTGTTTTGTACATTCACATTTCGTGATTAACAAAAACAAAACACAACAAAAACAATAAGAGAAATTCTGGCAAAATTTTGTTGTAGAGAAAAGCTCTACTTAATATACAATTACACCATATCCAATTGTAATTGTAAAATATTGTGTGTTAAGGGAAAAATTTAAAATTGACTTAAGCTTAGATTTCTCAACTGGCTTAAGACTATATTTTAAAGTATTGTATTGCAGAAAGTAGAACAAAGTAACAATTTTATTCCGCTTTCCGATAATTTTGAAGACATAAGGACCTGAAGTTTCGATATACAGAACGGTTTTTATCATTTTATAGCTAATGTTTGGTACCAATAAATGTTATTTTATGTGTCTTAAAGAGGTCTAGATTTAAATCAATATTAAAACGTTACAGAATCCAAAACTTTTTATATCCTACCCCGCCGTAGTTGTATGAGCTTACCGTGGCGTACCAGATATTTTGGAAACTCTTTTGAAAATGGCTTTTATTTTTTGGCATTAAAAACATCATGTCCACGATTTATTCTACCTGAACCAGGTTTTCTATCAACTGACGTGTTCTCCCGGTACTGTTTTATAATATTGGAAAAAGCTTGACGACGGATTTTTGAATGATTTAAAAACTTTTTGTAGGACTTTTTTAGGCTTTTTTACTCTTTCCATATAATTCGATAAAGATGTTGATGTTCCTCGTTGTAGAGCGCTGATAAGATAAAAATCTTTGTCAAGTAATATTCGCTTCCTAATTGAATGTATATTTTCTCTAAAGAATTTTAATTACTTCCAATCACAAAATACTTGAAAACAATTGTGTATGTAAGATTGTAAGTATTAAAAATAAAAAGTACCTGAGTTATAATGCCGTTTAAGTGAAGCATTAAAAACTTAAATTTAATTATTTGCCAGATTACACAATTGTTTTTTACGAAACCGTATTTTCATAATAAAAAAATAAAACTGCTTTATTTAGCATATTTACTAATAATACTCTTTTTTCTGTAAAATTTAATTTAATTGCATCATTATTAATTAAGTATTTGTTAATTTGTTTTTTATTAATGTTTACTTATTCTGAATTTTTTAAATCTGACATTTTACCTGACTTTCACAGAATGATAACAAATTTTTATCTGTTGTCATAAACATTGTTTTACAAAAAATGGTCTATTTATAGAGTTGTATTTTTATATTTTTCTTTCGTTAATTAAAATTTAGGAAATATTTTTTTATTATTTTAAACAAACATATCAATGAACAAATTAAAAATTTGTTTGTCTCTTATCGGAATATAACATAAATACCACACCCTTATCTAACATTTTTTAAACACAGCTTGATAAGCCCACGCAATGTAACCGATATACATGCATTTACATACATATGCTGTCAATACAATTGTATTTAATTTCCGTTTTTAGTGTAATATGTTTGTAGAGGACTCTTAGATAGAAATTCTTATCAACATTTCTATTTACCAGTTCACTAACATAATCTTAGTTTATTGTTTCAGAAAGTGTTATAATATTTTAGTATATTTAGTTTAACTCTTAATGAAATTTTATTTATACTTTATAGGAACACGTCATAAAATTAATATTTAAGATCTTGTTTTTTGTTAATATATTTTCATTTAAAAGTCAAGTTCAATGTTATTATCAAAATATGTATACTAAGTATAAAGATCATTTTGCAAAGCAATAAAAACCAGTTTAAATTACTCAAATATCAATATTTTCTGTAGAAGATCTACAAAATAATATTTTGCAAAACAACATAAAATATGTATGGTTTGTTGTAAGGTATTGTAAAAATAAATGGTACTGCCCAAATTTGTTCACGTAGCATTTTGTTCGTATAATTATTCAAAGATCCCGCTTTAGATTGAAATTATAACAGTCAGACGTATTGACAACAAAAAATTCTAAATATACTTTACTTTTTATACTGTTGTTTCTAGAGAAGTCCTTGCAAAAGATTTAGTCACCAGATGATTGTAGCCCAAGATTTTCAGAGGGAACAATAATTTCCCTAACAAATTAATAATTTTGTATTACACAAGTTTTGTCTAATTGCGGGTATCTTTGTTTTGAGAGTATATAATTCGCATCCCACCACAGGATTTCATATTAAAAAATTTTCTTATATTTTTTTTAATTCTTATATTTTTATTTTCTGATATTTTTTTATTGCCCATAATACTAAATTATGGAGTCTAATTGCTGACAGCTATGACAGCGTGGAATAACTATTTGGAATCTATTCCGTAAATTTATATCCCAGAAATCGTTGTAGCTTTCTTATCCAACGTTCATGTCATAGTTCTGGAAAGACTGTAAAGGTTTAAAATGTCTTGCTAAGATTTAAAAAATTTTAACGGTTCTTTAACCTTAAGATAAAATCGGTTCACTTGATTCCCTAATATATACATGCAATATATTCATACATAGATATTCATTTTTCTACTTTAAAGTTGTTATTTAAAAGTTATTTATATTCCCCAGGTGTGGTCACTGCAAAAGATTAAAACCAGAATATGCCAAAGCCGCTGAAATTGTTAAAGATGATGACCCACCAATTACTTTGGCTAAGGTAAATTCCTTAATCGAAGAAAAAACTATTTAAAAATATTTCAATAAATAATCCTGAACTTCTCTACATTTTAGGTTGATTGTACTGAAGCAGGCAAAGAAACTTGTAATAAATTCTCCGTTAGTGGTTACCCCACATTAAAGATTTTCAAGGCCGACGAAGTGTCTCAAGATTACAGTGGTCCTCGTGAAGCTAATGGTATTGCTAAATATATGCGCGCCCAAGTTGGTCCTGCTTCCAAGGAAATTCATTCAGTTGAGGAGCTAGAGAAATTCTTAAATACCAAAGAAACCACATTGTTTGGTTATTTCAAAGATGCTGATTCCAAATTGGCTAAGACTTTCTTGAAGTTTGCTGATAAGAATCGTGAGAAATATCGTTTTGGTCATTCTAGCGATAGTGTTGTTTTGGAAAAGGCTGGTGAAACGTAAGTAGTATTAAACAATAAATAATTTCTATATAAAGCTCTTATATTGTTCTCATTTTATTTCCTTTAGCGATAAAATCGTTCTCGTCCGTGCTCCTCATTTGGCCAACAAATTCGAAAAATCTACTGTTAAATTTGATGGTTCGTCCGATTCTGAATTGACTACCTTCATTAAAGAAAACTAGTAAGTTTTTTTTTTTAATTTTTAATAGAAACTTATTTCTTTGTATTTATATTATTTATTTCAAATTCATTTATTTCAGTCATGGTTTAGTTGGTCATCGTACCCAAGATACCGTACGCGATTTCCAAAATCCTTTGATTACCGCTTACTACTCCGTAGATTATACCAAGAACCCCAAGGGTACCAACTACTGGCGCAATCGCATACTTAAAGTTGCCAAAGAATTTGTGGGTAAACTAAATTTCGCTATCTCTTCCAAAGATGATTTCCAACATGAATTAAATGAATACGGTTACGATTTCGTTGGAGATAAACCCGTCATTTTGGCTCGCGATGCTAAAAACTTGAAATATGCATTGAAAGAAGAATTCTCAGTGGATAACTTGCGTGAATTTGCAGAAAAATTATTGGAAGGTGAATTGGAACCCTACATCAAATCTGAACCAATTCCTGAGAGCAATGATGCTCCAGTTAAAGTAGCTGTTGCCAAGAACTTTGATGATGTTGTCATCAACAACGATAAAGACACATTAGTTGAATTCTATGCTCCCTGGTGTGGCCACTGCAAGAAATTGGCTCCTATCTATGATGAAGTAGCTGAGAAATTGCAAGATGAAGATGTAGTACTGGTTAAAATGGATGCCACCGCTAATGATGTTCCTCCCGAGTTCAATGTTCGTGGTTTCCCCACATTGTTCTGGTTGCCAAAGGATGCCAAGAATAAACCGGTGTCCTATAATGAAGGTCGTGATGTAGATGATTTCATTAAATACATTGCCAAACATGCCACTAATGAACTTAAGGGTTACGACCGTAACGGCAAACCCAAGAAAACTGAACTCTAAGAAATTTAACTTTCGTTTAGTTTAAGAAGTAATTAACAGCAGCAACAACAACATCAGTATAAAAAATGTCTGTTTGACATTGAGAAGATCTAGAAAGGAACTTCGCACACATTTCCAAACAGCAAACATGAGTTCATCGACTCAAAAAATAACGTGTACTTTTTTTTACTTTCCATTAAAGATTTATTCCTTTCATAAAACTGCATTTTTTTCTATAGCAATTAGTAAAAACAAAAAGAAAGAATCTATTTTATCATAAATTAAATTTAATTAAAAAAATAAAAAATCACAATTGGTCTTTTTGTGTATTTGTCTATCTCACTGTCTAACACTTTCGTCTGTGTACTTACAGGTTGTAACTGTGACACAAAATGTATTCGAATTTGCTTGTGTCAAGTAAACAAGATAAGTTTTAACTCTTTATTGTTCTCATTCCTTTGATAGCTGTCTAGTGTAAAGCCTTGGTCATAAGGTGATTGCTCCCTTGCAGGAAGACTTTTCGAATAGACTCAAATTTATTACAATGTACAGCTGCCCAACACAATCTAAACTTACAATCGGGCACAAGACTACTTAGTATACCTTTTGCAAATTAAGATCTAACAGTTTGTCCTTTCATCATTATGTTAGATTATCTTTCCCATCTTGGAACAATTCGCCAAAAAATGCCCCAAATCCTCCCAGGTTTCCCTTTCTTGTATTACCAGACTTGGAGAACTTTATATATGCCTAGTAATTCCATAATGCTACATATTGTGTTATGTAATGTGTTCTTTGTGTCCTTGCTTGTGTAGTTTTGCAGTGTCTTACTCTATAGGTATTCAGTAAGCCAAACTTATGCAAGTTAGGGATAATATCAAGGGTCACCTGGGTTATACAGATACATATCGCTATACCCTTAGTTTTTGTACCTAACTTTCAGTGCGTTTCAGCAGATAACACCGCTAGTTTACCATGCTCGCTTTTAGACCTAAGTTCGTTTCCTGTGTTTGTTGTTGTAATAGTTCAACTATACCTAATTGTTCTGTCTTGAAAAAAATCCGAGTGATGCAGCTGTTACTGGGTTGACAATCTTTAAAATTCAGTTGTCCGTAAAAACAAGTTAGTTATATATAGTGATTCATGTTTTGGTTTAACACAGGATGAGTCCATAGATCTTCTGGACTAAGAGTTGGTAGTTAAACATATGTTGTATATTTAATTCTAAGTTTGCGATGGAAGGTGGTCGCCCTCCAAGTACGATATTTATACGGTAACTTGAAAACGTGGAACTTGTGGCGTCTCTGTGAATGTCGTTCAAAGCTTATTGATTACATTGCTTTATTACTCCTCTATATCTGAACGTCAAGAATGATACCTAAATATTTCCAAATATCTGAAAGTCCCAATTCCAAATTAAACACAAAAGGCTTATAGCCGTCTACGATTTTATCCGGGGTGATCCAAGCCTCGATATCAACTAGCTTAACAGGATAGCAAGTGGCTTTAGAACCCAATTGCAAAACCATTGCTGACAATTATTCCTATGTCCAATAACTCAACTTCGGCAAAATGTAATATGTTTCTCCTCAAAGCACCATAATAACTCATTAACCGTGTTGTTACAAAAAGTTACTTCAACATCCAAAAAACGTGTCAACAGACTTAGCCTAAGGTAAGCATGGTGAACCTTATTTAACAGTCCCCGTTTTGTCGAGATTTTTAAATCTAGATCAGTCAGCATTTTTGAATGAAATTACTATAGACTAATCGTTTAAACAATTTTTCTAGCGTTTTTTTTCTTTTCAATCTTGACAGCATTGACAAGTTATTTACACAAACAGCTGACTGTAAAAACGTGCGTACTGATGCCACTTTATACATTATTTGTGTAATTCTTTGTAAGAAAAATTAGTAATAATCTATTTTGTGTGAAAAATTCAATGTTATAAATAATAAAATATGTTGTTGTTCTGCCCTCAATGCAGTAACATATTAATGGTAGAACAAGGTACCACTGGACATCGTTTTTCATGCAATACTTGTCCGTATATTTTTAATATAAACAGAAAATCATCAACAAAAACTTTTCCACGTTTAAAGGTAATTTTAAATTTTTAACAAATATTTTTAATACAAAAATATTATTCTTATTATTTAATTAAGGAAGTAGATCATGTTATGGGTGGAGCTGCTGCCTGGGAGAATGTAGATTCTACTGATGCTGAATGTCCCTCATGTTCACATAAGAAAGCCTATTTTATGCAAATGCAAACACGTTCTGCTGATGAACCCATGACAACTTTCTATAAATGTGCTAATCAATTGTGTGGTCACAACTGGAGAGATTAAATTTTACCCAAGATTTTCTTTGAACACTTACGATTTGTAAAAGAATAAAAGAAAAAAGTGAACTTCATGTCCAAGTTGCCAAAAATTATAAAACAATTTATAAAAATCTCTTTTAATTACACAACTTCCTCAACAATGCAGTCTCTGCCAGAGGATCTACAACAAAATACATCCATATACAAAGTGGAGGATCCTAAGAGTATAAAAATCGCTGGAAATTGTTTAAGATCTGGTAATGTTATAGCCTTACCCACAGATACTGTATATGGTTTAGCCTGTGATGCCAATAATGAAAAAGCCATACAAAATTTGTACAATATTAAGGGAAGAGACTTTCATAAACCCGTAGCTATTTGTGTTAAGGATTTAGCGGATTTGCGCAAATATGGTGAGGCAGAACATTTAAATGATTCACTGCTCGAACAACTTCTGCCCGGTCCAATAACAATAGTTATAGAACGCTCCAAATACTTAAGTAATCCGTTTTTAAATCCCACTACTAGTAAAATTGGTATACGCATTCCTGACTTCGAATTCATACAACAACTTTGTGCTAATTTTAATGAACAACCCATGGCATTAACTAGTGCAAATCGTTCTTCTGAACGCAGTAGTTTAAATATTAATGAATTTAATATTTTATGGCCATTACTGGGGGCCGTTTTTGATGCTGGACAAGTCGGTATTACAGAGGAAAGACGTTCTGCCTCTACAGTTGTGGATTTAGCAATGCCGGGTTATTTTAAAATTGTTCGTGAAGGTGTAGCTTTAAAACAAACATTAGATATTTTACACGCTCATGGCCTTAAGTCATTAGATGCCATTAAGGCATAAATTTTAAATCTTATCTTAGAATGTAAAATGTAATATATTTTATTAATTAAAATAGCTTATAATAAAACAAAAATATATTTTAAAATTTTATGTTATTTTATTATATATTAAGATTTTTTAATAGTAATAATCGAAAATTAATCTTAATGTATTTATACCCTACAGAAAAAATGGTGATACATTTCTATAATTATCCAGATTCTGTTATAGTTACCGCGGATAATAATGACTAAGAATCTAAAAACAATCATTTTAATGAATCACAGTGCGGTCCATATTCACTTTTTATTTGGAATATTGAATGTTCGAGTCTCAGGAAATTTGAATGCCTGGTCTGAAAGATTTATTTGAATGATAAGAATTTACATTAGATATGATAAGAGCTGGTCAGAAAAAGAACATATTTCTATAAGTTATACGTCCAACTCTGCAGTATCAAAAACAAAAGTTGTTTAGTCTATTCCTTGAATAAATGATGGATCTAACGGCTGTAGGTTTTAAGGATCCAACAGAGATCGTTAATGGTATCGTCTTACTAGAAATGGATTGATTCATCTATCTTCTCCCATTATAATTTTTTCTTAAATCTTTGTCATCTTTTTAGTCTTTAATTTGAAAAGGAAATTTTTCCTGAAGAAAAAAAGTTATGTCCTCCTAACTTCGATATCAAAAAGGATTCGTATGATCTCCTTTTGACTGAAGATACTCCAAGAAAATAATGTTAGAATAAATTTATCGATTCGATACTATTGGACAGACTGATTTAATCTGTCCCTAAAGCTACTCAAGAATGTTCAAAGTGGAACCATAATGACTACAACGAAATTAATTTACTGATACAACCATAGGCACACACACTGATAAATACAAATTGGTTCTTATAGCGAACACACATATCTTGGGTGGTCGTTTCCAAAACTATTGGACATCCATTCTGGAACGATCCCATCGACAACGCAGTAACAGCTGTTTCAATCGGATACAGCAGGGAAGAAACTCTGACAGCGAAACCCTTTCAAGAACTTTGGGGCTATAAAATATGTCACATTTTGGATATAACTTTTATCTACTCATCCACTTTTGATATTTTTAGCACAGAAAACAAACCAAATTAAATAAAAAAGTTCTTTGTTGAAATTTTGAGGTTTTCTCAGATATCGGTGTATAACTTTTTAGTACTGATGCGATTTTGGTGGTTTTAAACATTAATACATTTATACATATTACTGTTATGCGTGTAACACAGAACTGACAGTATGGCAACAACAGACAGACATACGGACGTACATAAATAAATCGACTCAGATCTTGGTATGTTGTAAAAGTATATAATTAACGGGGTCCTGAATAATTTTTTCCTTGGTTTTACATACATTTACAAAGTTAATAAACACGATTTAAAAACTGCACAGAGCTTAAGAATAATTTGACCATATCGAATTTAAGTTATAACAAATCACAGTACATAAATATAATATTTTTAACGCCAGATAGATTAGTATAACTTAAGTGCATATCTAGAAATATGTTTAAATACTTGTTTTTATTTATTTCTTTGTCTCTTTTTTAATTTTATTAAAAAATATGCTTTTATAGTAATAAAACTCTTAATCCAATTTGTTTTTACTAAAACTATGTATCTTTATAGAATTTAACAATATTTCTTTTTGTTTTTATAAATGAATGAACTTAATTTGAATTCTAATTGTAGACTACGTCTAATTTGTAAAGACTTAAAATCAATTTTTGCAGAAAAATTCAATAACTACTAATATAAAAATGATTAGTATTAGCGTACGATGTCCATTAAATTACTATTTACAAAATAGACACTTTTTTATCTAAATGATTATTAGATAAAATATTAAAGACAAAACACATAATGGTTCATCGGTATCCAGTTTTTCATCCAATTGTTCTAGTTATAATTGTTTGATTTCGCTGTATGTATAGGTTTTCTTTTACCGGGTAATTCTGTTGGCAAAGCTCTCCATCTCTCTGGTGGCCAAACAATAAATGCAGCTCTAGCTGTCATGAGACCTAGTGCTACAGGTCCAAATGTATTTGAATCTAATGAATGACCTGTATGATCACCCTCCACCCAGCAATGACCTTCGGGTATTCTAACAATTTCCTGTTTATAACCTAAAGTAGAAACAACATCACCCTGTAGACCAACAACACGTTTTATAATTTTTTGCGATGGATCTTTAGGAGATATTAATGAAACAATATCACCACGTTGCACATTATTACTGCGTACTGCCCAACGAGATAGGAACACATAATCAGTTTGTGTAGCATCAGGATTTAAAGCTGGTTGCATTGATATACCTACAAACTTTTATCTTTAGTATTATAAGATTACTTTTATAAAAAGAGGAAATTATATTACCATCCACCCGGGCTACGTAACCTACGCAGTCTAAGAATGTAATTCCTATAGGTATACCAAAGAGCACCGATTTAAAGAATCTGCTGTAAAACATTTTTTCTGTTTGTTTACTTTTTTCCTGTTGTTTACTAAATAACTCTCAGTCTTCTTTCCGTTAATTGTTAAACAAAAAAGCTCAAAGGAATTTCCTTTAGCAAAATATGTGTACGTTTGTTTGTTTATTGTTTATTTTATTCCAATTTGTTAAAATTTTCACTTATGTTTTATAATTTTTCCTTCAAAACAAAAATTATCTAAGAAGAATAAAAAATTATTTTGTCCCAAAATTTTCAAATTGTCAAAAACATATGTTGTGCATATAATCTGGCCACTCTATAAAGTTAGATAATAAATTAACCTTTAAGAGTTATATAAGAGTGAACCACAGTGGTTCCCGGACCCAAGGGGAGCTAGAAACTTTCGCTCTTCCAAAACACTCCAAAAATACCTTAGAAATAACTGTTTAAAATTTCACTCAAATATGTTTGAAGGTTTTAAAGTTATGCAACGCATTATTTAAAAATATAAAGTTGTTCTAATCTAAAACTATAAAATATTCTCACTTTCTCATTCCAAAATACCAAAAATTCTAATCCGTGAAAAACTTGTTTAAATAATTAATTTTTTTCACACTGCCATTATGGTTAAAAATTATTACTACCTTTTTGAAAAAAAATCAGAAAACCCCGTTTTTTCTAATTTTATATTTCAAAATAATATATCTTTTTACTGAATCCATATAGGTAAATGATTCTTGCTCACATTTATTTAGAATGTACAGAAACCAGACAAGACCCGAATAAGGCACACCAAGTTCAAAATAAAACTTAAGAAATACTTTCCAAAAATGTGTCAAAATTTTACTTTGATTTAAATATCTCTTAAACTATATAAGATATCCCACATATATATTTTTTTAAAAATTATAACGTATGTTAAGTATTTTTTGAATCGAGAAATCATTAATAAAATTTTGGCAACTTTTTTTATGAAATATCTGAGGTGACCAACTTTGGAGATCGAATTTCTGATCCCAGGATCCAATAGAAATATTCCCTTATTCAAATCAATTGAAAAACACCACCAAGTAAAACAGAAGAAATTACAGAATGATTTCGAAAAAAAGACTTTGGTCCCACTGTGCTGCCTTTAAAATTTTAAAAAACAAAACAAAAAACGTTATTTTTTTGATAATTTCTTCAATTGAACGTTTTAATTTTTATATAAATTGAAGAAATTTGATTTGTTTTCGGGTTAAACTCCTAGCTAAGATTTTGGCAAACACTATTTAGATTTTTAAAAATTAGGTAGATAAGACAAGTTTGGGACGATCCTCTCAAAAGCAGAGATTGGACCTATTGCTCCATTCTGATCTAAGCTGTGCCAGATCTATTCTTGGCCCACCTGTCATCGTTGTCACCGATAATAAATGATTTTAAACACTTTTAATTTACCGCTATCATTTTGGTAAAAATTGCTGAGTTGCCAAAGTTTTACTCTGAAAATTTTTAGAGATTACCTAGACTTTTGCAGTACAAAAACATAGAGAGAGCAGTAGTAAAGTAGCTCTGGGTGGTTATACACCTATCGCGTCATTGTCGCTTTCTCTTAGAGGGGGTCAGGCTATACTTCGTTTGCTTGCCTTCGAAAGTTTTGCGTTTCGCTTTTACACATTGGTCAATATTGAGGCTTCGCATAGCGGTATTCATTTACCGTTGTCGCTTTAAATTAAAATGTTACTGGTGAAGACCATTAAAAACTTAATTTCGGCAACACTTTATTTCTCTACTATGTAACTCTAAGCGAAGAAGTTTACACTGGAGCAACTTAATTGATTACTGACCATCAAATCATTAATATGAAGGTAATAAGCTCCATTCATACCCACAAATACTGCCGGTAGTGCTTTATATATTACACGTGATTATAGTGACTTGAGCTAAGAAGACAAATATGCTATCAAATGTAACTCCTTAAGATTTTCGGGAGGTTAACATTTAAAATTTAGACTCCATTTACTACAATGACAACAATTTATATATTTCTTTTTTGTGCAGGTAGCGGAGGGTATTCTTGCCAAATCTGCATCGAGAAAATTGTATCTATATTTTTTTACTACTTTTACATATATGTGTTCTTCCATTTTTCCATAACACATTAAATTTGCAAACATTTATTTTTGGCAGATACTTTTAATTTTAAATTGGGTTAACTTATAATATCAAAATATAAAGAATTGTTGTAGATGATGCCGTTTTAACGACAAAGTCAAATTTTACAAAAAAAGTACCCATGATCATTTGTGGGTTAAAATTTGCACAAACGTTAAATAAGTCAGGCAACACTCATTGCAAAACAACAATAATAAACGATATTTAAAACAAAAGAACGCGTGAAGGATTTTTAGCAAAAGGATTGAGGAAGAAGTGCGAATTTTTTTACATTTAGTCTCGTAAAAGTAATAAAGAAAAATTAATTATAATTTCTATATTTAAATAAGAAATTAAAAAAAACTATGATTAAAATACCTTTGGTTCCGCAATGGAATCTTAACAGTGGTTGTGTTTGTACACCGGATGGTGGTTTCCTGTATGCAGGATCTCGCAGCATTAATTATATTAGTAGCGTCGAAAGTGACAATGAGAAACCCTTAATACAGTGCTTCCACACTCGCCAAGGTATTCTTAGTTTGGATGTTGATCCTCATTGGGGTCAAAGGGACAATTCCAGTAATGGAGATAATGGTTCTAATGAAAATTTAGACAACAATGCTACCGGAGGTGTAAAACAAAAAGAACCGGCAAAATTATTTGCTGCATTATTACAAGATAATTCTGTACAAATATGGGATTTCAATAAAGGTTGTGCTATACAGGGACATAAAGCCCATTTGGCTTATATGCGTTATATGGAGGGCAATGGTCCTTCACCCCAGCAGCATGCTAGTGAAGCGCTAATTAGCTACATGTGTAATAGAAATGTACTATCGGTCGATAATCAAGATATTGTAGTATATTGTGTGGCTTCAAATTCATTTTATCGTCGACCGATATTTATATCCTCAAGAAATCATCAAATGACTACTTTAAAATGCTCTCCTTATAATGAAAATCATTTTGCTATAGGGACCAAGCGGGGATTGGTTTTGCTGTGCGATCTACAGAAAATGACAACATTATACACCCTTAGAGGTCATGATACCAATATAACATCACTAGCATGGAATCGCGTAAATGTAACAAGCGAAAAGTTTATTAGTGAACAACCAAGGGAGATTGGAAAACCTAAAGCCGTACAAAAACAACAATCCAAACCGGGAAAATTAACTAGATCAGATGCAACCATAGATGCGGATGAAATATTTGATATTTATGATTATGATTATTTAGATAATGAATTTGGAGCACCTAGTCAAGATATAAAATTGAAAACTGATTTTATATCAGATTTTGTTGGTATAGAAAAGCCAAAAGAATTAGCAACAACAGCAGAATTTGATTTTGCAGAGGCTTGTCAAAGTCTCAAAGAGGAAATCAATGCTTTAAGAGATGAACCAGTACATACATCACCTGAACATATAATAAGTTTAGAGGAGTGTAAATTGGCAGCCGAAGGTAGAGAAGACTTATCATCTTGTGGCAGTGATGGTGATGATGAAGCTGATGTCAAAGAAAAAGATAAATCATCAGATAAAGAGTCATCTGATGATAGCTTGGTGCGTTTAGCATGTCGTACACCTTCCTCTGAAGAAAGTGTAGACGTTGATGGTATGTATTTGAATAAGCAACAAAATATAATTTGTCAAGCAGAGGTTCATAGCAGTCAGTCTCAAGTTAATGAAAAACACCAAACCAATAAAAATTTGGAAAGACATTCAACAGAAGAAGATATACAAATTATAGGTGAAACTAAATCCGCAATAAATGGAAAGAAAACAGAGGAAGATCACAGAGCTGCAAACGCAAATGAAGTATATGACATTTTATTGGCTTCATGCAGTGCTGATGGCACATTCTCAATTTGGAATGCTGCAACCGGTGCTACATGTGAATCTCAAAAAATTCGTTCATCGCATGGAGGCAAAAGTAATTAAATTCATATAGAATAAAATGGTTTTTTATATATTTTATTATTTTAGATAATCATATTGAAATCTCTTGGATATCAACTACCTCATTCATAATAAATAATAGAGCAGGTGAGCTACAAATATGGAGTCTACAAAAATTAGCAAGTAATAAACTATCGCAAAAATGTGGGATTAAAACGTACAAGTTTAAGGAAGACAAACGTCGTTGGTCTCAACGTTCTGTGGTCTCATTTGCTTGTTCTCCCAAACAACAGATTGTCTGGTGTGTATCATCACATCGCGAAGTATCTTTGGAGGATATAAAAGTAAATAAAACGATACTAAATTATAGTTGTGTTTCTACGAACATTTGTACCATGCAGGAATGTCCGGACGATATGAATAAGTAAGTAAAATTGGTAAATATTTCACAAAAATTTTATAGCAAGTAAATGGTAAATTTTATACCATGCGAAAAATATTTTTATAGTTTGAATCACCAGTGATACAATTTTGAACTTTTTTCGGAAACCCTTCCATGCTTTCTGTCACTATGTATTTTGGAAACCTGTTTGTACCTTTGAGTTATTTTTTTAACTAGAATTCAATATTTTCCATTGGCCTTAGTTTCGGGGCAGTTTGGATCTGCCTGGAACAGATAGCACATTATTGTTCTTGTGCCACTCAAGGGCTTGTTAACCAAAGTGACAGGATGACAAGTCAGGTCAAAAATAAGTGGACGTATTATGAAGTCATATAAATGGAAGCAGCACTTTTTATAAACATTCCTTGATGTAATTTTATTTATAGAACCTGCTGTAACAAATGATTGTCTTCTTTTGCTTTTTATATCTTAGGATATTTTGAATTCTTTCGATTCCCAAACTTTTTATTTACATACACATATACGATTACCATCCATATCAATTCTACATCAAGAATATTTTTTCAGAAAATTTTCTTTCAATTTTCTTGCTATGTATTTGGCTTCTAAATTTTAAGTAGCATTTTTGTCAGGAACTTTTTGAGTCTTGTCTGTTTTTAAACCTGCATTAGCTTTAACTGTTCGTGTCAAATTGTCTAAACACTGAACTAACCAGACTGCTTTTCCGCCGGGGCTAATTAGGCTTTAGAAACATGTGGACCACTGTTTTTATTTAAAACAGTTTTTCTATCAACGGACAAGTTCTCCCGGTATTGTTTATTAAGTGTAAATAACAGTTTGACGTCAGACCTTTGAATGCTTGGTCAACTTTTTGTAGGACCATGTTGGGTTTTGTTGAAAAGATATGTGTGAGTTTTATACTGTGTATAAACGAAACAAAATGTATTTACTTTACACTCATTTGAAAATTCACTAAGACATTAGTTTTATACATTATTTAGAGAATTTTGACTACCGAACTGCATACTTAGTTTCGCAAAGATCTTTACCTTTAAACCACAAAACAAAAGCTACTGATTTGTTTTCAAAAAATCGCATTGTGTGTTGTCTCTTTTAAAATGTTTATCTTATTCCATTATCAATTTCAGAATTGCATTGGGTTTTTCGGATCGTCGTATAGGTATAATTGACATATCTAAAATGACGCCAACTTCTGTACATATTGATAATTTTGTTCAACGTATTGAGTCGAATGTTATGTCTTTAGTATGGAGTCCAGATTGTAAAAGGTTAGCTTATGGCACAATGGAAGGACGAGTGAGTTACATTTCTTTTTAATAAAAGATAAATTCTTAAACCAAACACATATATTCTTTATTCATTTCAGATTGGAATTATTAACATTGAAGGATCAAATAAGCAACCATTTACCTATAATTCAATTTGTGGTAAACCAATATATTCCATTTGCTGGCAAGATAAATATTTGTATGTAGTCTGCAATGATCTTATAGCTGTTTAT
The DNA here is from genome assembly GCA_004302925.2 of Cochliomyia hominivorax. Classification (NCBI taxonomy): domain Eukaryota; kingdom Metazoa; phylum Arthropoda; class Insecta; order Diptera; family Calliphoridae; genus Cochliomyia; species Cochliomyia hominivorax. The sequence goes on along the minus strand of PYHX02000494.1, from coordinate 43,379,344 downwards.
GAAGACAATCCAAATACAAGGGGTAAGTTTAATAATTTCGCAATAAAAATAATAATATTTGGTTTACTTATTTAATTTTATATCTGTTTGATTTTGAGAATTCCTAAGGCCATAAGTTAATTTCGATTGTGACGAATGAGTTTGCTTTTTCCGTATATTTGCTAATTTTATGGTTGCTCTATGAAAATCCCAAATATTCCAACTTAAATTCTTATAATTCGATGGCAGGTTTTCATTATTTAAATGTATGTCAGTTTGAGTTTCTATTGTATTAGTTTTTGCTTTTGTTTGATATATTAAATCAAAATCTTGCTGCAATACATTGTCATCTAGTTGGAAGAGTAAAACCAAATTGATATTTGTTAGAATAGTTTTTCGAAAAATTTGTATAAAATCTTTAAAATTATGTTCCACAAATTTGGCAAATTCTATATTGGCAAAACCAAAAAGTAAATTTTGATCTTCACACAATTTCTTTTCCAACTGAGAGGGTATTAAGAGGCCACCTGTTAAGGCCATTGTTAAAACACAATAATCTTTAAGAAAAGGTTTCTGTAAAGAATTTCATAAAGCAATTAATAATCTAATGTAATTAAATGATATGCAACTTACTATGTTTAACATATTTTCTTTAATTAGTATGTTATTGTTGTTTAATGAATCCTGAACTGTTTGAATTATGGGGTTTTTCAGAATATTAGATTTTTCGTTTAATTCTTCGAAAAGTTGATAAAATTTGTTCTCCAATTGTTCATTAAAAATATCATCTAATTTATCTTTGATTCTGTTTATTTCAACCAAGTGATTTAAATACAAATTTAATGATGTCCACAATTCGGAGAGATAAACAAAATGAGGCTGTTTTGAGAAATAAAATACATACAAAATTTTTAAATAAATTATATCTAAAAGTAAGTAGAAGATGGAAAATGTAGGTGACATGTAAACAATGTCATTTAAAATATAATTTAGTAGTAGAATACAACCACAACATAAGTTAGATCTAAGATTTAAGGAGGTACATCTGGTTAGTTATTCATTTAATTTTCATTTAATTTTTATATATAGTTTAAATTGGAATAAGGAGTGAGATCTTAACACATGTTTTTTCATTAAAATTTTTAATCCAAGTATTTTTTATCAAGTTACCTTTGTAAAACATGTTAGTTATTATGTTTAATGTCAAACAAAAAGTTGGCCAAGCATTCAAAGTTCTACCGTCAAACTGTTTCCAATATTACTAAACAGTAACGGGAGAACTTGTCCATTGATTGAAGCCCAAAAAATAGAAAGCATTTTTAAAAGAGAGCCCCACACATCCGGTAGGAAAACAGAGCTGTTAGCTCACAGCTCAAAGTATTTAGTACGAAAAGTTAAAGCTAATGCAGGTTTAAAAACATACAAGCCTTAAAAAGTTCCTTACAGAACGTTGCTAGAAATTTACAGGCCAATAAAGGAAGCACGAAAATTGCAATCCAGTTTCCTTAAAAAATGTTCTTGCTGCATAATGAAAGACGAAACGTTTGTCTTGGAAGATTCTTCGCAACTTCCTGACTAAAAGTTTTATATTGCTAATGTCGAAAGAATGTTAAAGAAAATTTTGCGAACTTAGAGGCAAATCCTCCAAACTGCCAGAAGCAAAGGCCAGTGGAGAAATATTGGGCTCTTGTTAAAAGAGAATTGAAAAGCACATAAAAGTGACCAAAATGTGGTAGATTTTTAAAAACATTTATGAAAGGGTTTTCGAAAAAGGTTAAAATTTCATTACTAGTGATTATAACTATTAAAATATCGTGTATATTATATAAGAAGAGATTTGTTTTCTCGTTAAATTACGGATAATTTCACAATGCTCTTAATACTTACAAAAATTAGCTCCGATTCAATAGCTGAGCGATATTTTAAAGTTTCATTAATTTTTTCTATTACACAATAAAATTTCTTTTCCCCAACATCAATTAAATACTGTGTTTTCTCAAATGCATCCAAGGCTTTTTCCAAATTCATTCGATATATTTCAAAGAAAACCACAAATTGATTAATTTCATGTAAACGATGACAAGGTCTTAAGTAGTAGATAATTTCTTGTTGTACATCAATTTTAAATAATTCTTGAACAACTTCCATCGCTTTTTGTTTTAGAAAATGAGCCCGGTCAATACCGTCTTCTAAAGATTCTTTAGTATTAGATATGGCCATTTTTAAATCAGCAAAAACTTGAATAGAAATTACATTATAAAAAACATAAACAAACAAAATGTGTGAATAGAAAGTCTCACTATTACGCATATTTTCTTTATCTCCTTGTGATCCTTGATTATTAAATATTAAAATACCAGCAACAGTAGCTCCTAATTTTTGTAAGTATTCCAAACGATGATATTTTTTTCTAAGCACATATTTTTGTATATCTCCTTTTCCTAAAACACTATTTAGACTTTGACGACATTGTTTTAAAAGCTGTAAAAATATAAAAAATTAAATTTGAATTCCGTCTTTATATTATTGTGGACTTACTACATGGTTTTTGGGACTTCCTAATTGATAATTTGTTATTATATATATTTGCATTTTTATAAACATGTTCTCTAATTGCTTATCATTGCTTGTCTCCGGATATTGTAGAATACTGTCTGTTAACTGCTTTAATTTATCTTCAAAATTCAATTCATATTTTTTCTTAACAAAATCCAAACTTAACTCTTGAATATTCTTATAAAAATATGTTATTTTCATACTACAAATTGTGGCATCTGCAGGATTTTTATATTTGTCAATAGCTTTCTCTAAAAATTCTTCAATTTTGCAAACACTTAAATTTCTATTCTTCTGATTTTGCATTAAACCGTCATTTACATCATGTATAAATAGATGAAGATAATAATTAGCAAAATTAGGATTTATGTCTAGAAAATTTTGTTTACATTCCTTTACGAAAATTGGTATCAATTCATCAAGTGTTATTAAAAGTTCTATTGTATAATTTGTCTCTAATTGTCTTTTCTTTAAGACCTGTTTTATATTGTTCTCTAAATCCATATTATGTTATATTAAATTTCAAATCCTTCCTTCCAAATACTATTGAGAACACAACTAAAGAATCGTTTTTAAATCTAAATTTTATTTTTGTTTTTATTTATTGATTTAATAATTTAATAGAAAGAGTTGCCCGGGAAAATATTTTCAATGACAATGCGCATTAGAGTGCTCGATTTTTTATGTTTTTTATATATATTGTTATTATATATGTTATTATATATGATATATGATAGTTTGATTTTTGCTACATTCATAATTGTTAAGACAGTTTATCGTTTTGCTTCAATTTCCTAAAGTTGTTTTAGATATATGTTTCCTCTGCTGTCATTGTAAATCGTTACAGGAACTTTCTTTTGTCTCTTCTTGTATTTTTCCTTAATTATTTTGCCAGCAGTTGGTATTTTGTAACAGTTGTTATGTTGTTAACCTGTTGTTGTTCAACTCGTCGCTTTTCGTGTAAAATAGGGTTGTTGCTATAAGATCCTCGTCTATTCCTTAGGTGAGTAGGATATTTCTTCGAAGGTTTTTATTAAGGAGTGATTTCAAAAAATTCTTAACACACATTATCATTAAAAGTTTTAAAATCGAGGATTTCCCAAAAAGGTCAAAAATTTCGTGACTTGTGATTAAACTTATAAAAATATGGATCTGAGAGTTTCCATAGGAATTTTAAGAGGTCATTGGCGTTTTAGGAGCCGAATGCATGTATGTAGAGATATTATCGAATTCCGAAGATTTTTTCGAGAGGTAGACTGTGTCACAGTTCAAGTCTGCAGGTCCGTATCTCACTCCCTATATAACGGAAAAACATGACTTATTTATTTAATGGCAAATTTATAAAATTATTGCAAATGAATGGAGATTTGAGCCTCATTACTTACGGTTTAAAAGCACTTATAAAACTCATAAATTCAATTCTTTTAGCAAAACATCTAGAAATATGTTTGGATTTAAAGAGCAAATGAAAACACTAATGAAGGGAATTCTCTCCATTTAGAGAGGACGATTACTTGTTTAATTTAATTCATTTTGTTTCTACTTTTCAATCAGTGAGTTTTAGTATAATTCAATATAGCGACATTTTTCAGATCCCTATGTTATACCCGAAATTAATGGTGTCGCCTGTATTTCCCTACGTGATAATTATCTTTTTGTTGGTACTCAAAATGGTCAATTGAAATTATACATGCGCTCTGGTACCACATATTTTAATTATAAACTTAAAATAACACTGGAATTAGCACCACGCTACGTAAGCGATATATCATGGAGTCCAATAGCGACAAATAAATTAGCAATTGTGGCCAATGCGAATAATATACATATTTTAGATTTCAATCCCAAAACAGGTGATCTTAAAATAGAACGCAAAATTGAAATAAGTGCAAAAAAGGCAGCAAATGGTTGTGTAAAATGGAGTAATCGCAATGAAAATTATTTTCTAACTTGTGGTTTTGATGGAGCTATGCGTGTTTGGGATTTATCGAATGATAAAAATACCGAACGTTTTATTAAAACATATCATTGTCCCATGTCTTGTGGTATGTTTTTGCCAACTGATGAGGAAATTTTAGTATGTTCTGGCAAAAGTACAGCATTGGAATTTATTGATATGCGTTTGGAAAAAAGTGAAGATAATACAGGTAAATCAAAACGTTCCAATCCGCGAACATTGGATACTGTACAATGGGCTACAAAGGCTATTACACGTAATGATGAAAAATCCAAGACCATAGACAAAAAACTTAATCGTTGTCTAGCTAAAACGCCTGAAAATATTGCAGCAAATGTGCTTGAAAATAAAACTACAGCAGATGATAAAGTGGAGAATGGAGTGGCGGATAGTGAGGAAGTGTTAACAATGTTGGAAAAATTAAATTTACAAAAAACTGAAGGATCTCTAAATAATACCTCCATTTATATGAAGGTGGGTGTTTGAAAAAATTAGTTTGATATTAAATCATTTTCTGTGAATGCATAACTTTTTTCTTAGAATCCCTTAACATTGTTATATCTTACAACTAAAGAAATAAACAAAGATGCCTTGGATATAATGTTTTCAATATTAAGCTCTACAAAATCAGTAGAAAATAAATCTCTTAGTGCTAAATTATTTGGTACAAAAGCTGAAGCTAAATCACTATTAGCGGATGAATGTAAGTTTTTACATTTATTGCTTTTTATATTACTCTCTAAAAATGTAAATTTGGTATTCTAGTGAAAAATCATCAACATAGTGAAATAAAGGGAATCTCTAGTTTGTTTATGCCGCACTTGAATGGCACTCTAAAAGATGAAATACTTAAATGTGTACAATCGAAACAACTTTGTGAATGGCATATTTCCTTGGCACCAAGTATTTCCTATAGGTTTGTATTATTTCTTATCATTTTTGCATTTTAGAAATAGTCGACAATCATTAATGTTTTGTTATTTTTAGCTTTTGGCAAAAATGTTGTCAAGCTTTTGCTGAACAATTAATTGAACAGGGATATGCTTTACAAGCTGCGGCCTATATGCTGGCCATACACCAACAACAAGATGCCATTGAAATGTTAGTGGAAAAGAAATTGTTCAAAGAAGCCTTACTAATTGCACGTGTTTATTTACAACCCGATGATCCCCTTAATAATAAAATTTCCGAAAAATGGATAACACATTTATATGATAATGGAAATCTTACGGGTGCAGCTTTATTGTAAGTTTTCTTATTATAACTTATATTATCTTACTTCTTTTATAAATATTTCTTCCATTTCAGATGTTTGCTGACAAAACAAAATAATCGTGCCTATGAATGTTTAGCTAAAATACGTAATACTGCTCCCGAAATTGAACGTGTTATTCGTTTGTTAAAATCATCAGACATTCAAATATAAGTACAATTCATCTCGTTGTTTTGTAACAATAAAAATAGTTTTTGAGTTTATGAAAAATAATATCAAACCAGTATTCCATACAAAAAAATATATAATAGAAAAAAATACAATTCGAAATTAATTGTTAAAAAATTTTTCATATAATGAACATTATCGAAATTTCTTTTTTTGTTAATTTTTATATTAAACGTTTTTATTTTTACCGTTTTTTACAAAGTGAATTATATTTGAAGGAATAAAATCTAATTAAAAAAAAAATAATTTTGTTTTCAATTTCAAACAAAATTTACTGATTGTTCAGAAAGATGTTTCTCGCAATGAAGATGCGGACAAACTTGCAATGATGGGGTGGCAAGGCCACATAGGATTTGATGGGTGAATTATGCATGTAGTAACGGTCTTACTGCAGGATGGCAAAAACGAGGTGGACATGGCTTAACTAAGGGTACAGATCTGATTTCGGCATTAGCAGGCGTCTGAGAGCTTTAATAGGAGTTTTAACTTTAACTTTAGGTGCAGAATGCATATATGGAATAGGGATATTGCATAATGTAGGCAGAGAGCAGAATTGACCACTTATTGTGTCACAGCCCATATCTGCATGATTGAGCAATCAGTTCATTAAGGATCTAATGGATCTTACTGGTTATATGTTAAAGTATCTAATAGGGTTCATGCCCTCTAAATGTCAGTACATGAAAAATTGTTAACGTTCCACAAATGGCGATGTTTCAGATGTATCCATGAAATTCGGTATGTATGATTTTTTTGAAGTAATAACGGAGCCTGGGCGTTTTAAGTTCATAAAACTCATAAATATGAAAATTTATATATATTTATACCACCCACCAGCACAAGTTTAACTTTGTCATTTCGTGTGTATCGCCAAGAAGGAATTATCTAAGACCCATGAAATGTATGTATTCTTGCATCAAATCAAAATCTTAGTCGATTTAAATTTGGCCACATTGAATGTTATTGTCCTAAGCAGTTTTCTATTTAAAACCAGCTTTATCATTATAACTTTCAAAATTCTAAAAAAGAAAAATAACTGAATTTAAGCACAATTTAACATACATTTATATGTATGTCGTGCAAAAAATCATTAAAATACAAATCAAATTATAGACTAAATATACATTTTTTTTTGATATTTTCAAAATCAGTTTGTATAAAGTCGCATTTTTAACAAAAATTTTCTTTAATTTGCCACATATATTTATTTTGATGTAATAAAAAACAAAAAAAAAAACTAGATTGTGCTGGAGCCATTATTTGATCTAGCCCCCATATAAGGAGCTTTCCCAAATATGTTTTTCAGCTTATAAAACTCTTTAACTCTTACTATTTTGAACATAAGATGTTTTTCCAGCAAAATTTTTATTTTTTATTTATTAAATATTATTTTAATGAAAATAGCCGGGATGATTTTGTATTTTTTTAAAACTATTTAAATTATTATTCTGTCTTGAATAGAAGTAGTGAAATCGAACATTCAAATATATATACACAAAAACTTACAGTTTTAATTTTAAATTGATTGAAATTATTATTACAATTTACAATTAATTGGAGGTCAAATTTGAAGGTCAAAAACAGAGCAATAAAATTGAAATCAAGTTTTCTAAAAATATTCCTGCTGCATTTTTTTAGAAAACCTCGTGTAAAGAAATACAAAAACATTCTCGTGTTAAAACCATCAAGACCACGCGAATTCCTAACATTATTTGACAAAATCTATCATAAAATTGGATTTAAATGTTCCATGTGTTAATTGAGGTGATCGTCCCGGTTTTTAATACGGTTTCGGTTTTTCTGAAAAGCTCACATTTCGAATATCGAGGAAATCAGGTTCTTCTTCTCGAATAGCCAGATATTTTCCTAGAAGTGTGTTTTTATGAATTTTAGTGTATTAAAAACTTTAGGAAATATTTTCTTTTAAAGTTTTAAACACTTTGATAACATTCTTAAGTACTGGAAGCTTTCCTGTACCGATATGGAAGATACTGGATCTGAATTTAAATATCTAAACAGTGGCGATTGTGCATATAAACACATAAGAGGGCTATTCGGCTATGACGAATCTATAATATCCTTCACCACAGGTGTATATGTAAGAACTTTCAACAACATTAAGATAGATACAATCGAACACATCCTTCACACTTATAACAGCAAACTTTTTATACTCTTTACCACCATAGGTGGTTTGTAACGGGCTGAAAAAATAGCCCTCCCACCATTTTTAAGTATACCGTTCGTCTCAGAATCACTTCTGAGACCATTTAAGCATGTCCGTCCGTCGGCTGGCTGTCCGTGAAAGGTTGTTCGAATAGTACAGGTCGCAGTTATCTTAATAAAATTTGGCACGTACTATTATTTTGGCCCAAAGACGATGCCTATTGATATTGGTTATAATAGGTCGATTATTTCAAACATATGTCCCCCCGAACACATCTCACATCAATGTGGGTATTGTAAAAATATTTAGTCAAATTAAGATAAATATAAGCCAAAACCATTGTGCGAAATTATACGAGGGTCGATTCATAGTTTTTTCAACTTCCTTCAGAAGAAATTCCTGTTAAAATGCACAAATTTTACATAAATGTTAGTATCATAATCTATTGCACACAGAAGCATAAGTAAAAAACAAATTATACGTGAGCCGTAGACAACATTTTCATAGCAGACATTGATTGACTATATCATTTTTACTTGCTTATATATAAGGTGTTATTTCGTATGCGCGTTTATTGGGGGTCATAAAAATGTACATATTTTGGACTATAACTTTTTCTAATTATCTAATTTTAATGATTCTTGGAATAGTAATGGAATGTATTTGGCTTTATATCATAGTAAAATTTAATTTTAATCTATTAAATAGTTTTTGCAAATTTTATATTTTATTTTAAAATTAAAGTTATCCCAGATATCGGTTTATAAATTCTTTGTTATTAGAACGATTTTGCTGGTTTTAAATAGCAAAGTGCTTAGGTCAATAACAAATAATCGCACCATTTTTTTTTAATCGGTTTATTATTGTGAGTGTGAAAATGTTTTCAACAGTCAGACGGACATGACTAAATCGACTCTGATTACCATATGATTCTAGAATATAAAAACTGTATGGAGTCTTAGATGATTCCTTCTTGGCGTTACACACGGAATGATAAAGTTAATATACTCTCTATCACCAATTGTGTTAGTTTTATTTTATCTGTTTTATTTATCTTTTAAGAAATAATCAAAACTCTAATCAGAAAGTATTAAATTGATTTTTAGCCATTACAATATTTTATTCAAAACCAGTTAACCATTAGTTTTAAAAAAACCGAAAACGCTTAATATTAAATTGCAATTTTTCAAAAAGTAGAAGTAATAGATAAAAAATCATGAAGTTATAAATGGACTTATCAAAAAATTCATATATACTTATACCCAAAATATAATTTAAAGTGTTAAGTGTTTGTATTCTTGTTGACACATCTTAAAATTTTTGATATTAAAAGAAATTTAATATCATTATAACTACCAGAAGACAAATGTAACTTTCTAACAAAAATTGATTTTTTTGTTCAGGTATTATTTTAACAACTTTTTTCAAAATTTCAAACAAAAATGGTTGATTTTAATATAAAAATAAAACAAACAAAATTTCTTAAATAAAACCGTTATAAATTTTTTTAATAAAAGATAACAATTTTTTGTTAAACAAGAATATCAAAACCAACCAAATCAATAACAAAGATTAACAAGTTAAAGTGTTTAATTCGGCCGTGCTGAATTTTTTATACCCTTCACCTTTGCTTATATGGAATTCTATATTTTATTTTAAGCAATGCCTTTATATGAGTCAACATAGATTTTCCAGAGTACTCAATGTGCATGCAAAGTTTTATTCAGATCACGAGTAGTTTGTACTAAAACAAAACTAATATAAAAATAAAAGGAAAATTAATTACTCGGATAGCTATGGGCCGACTTTTTAAAAAATAAAAATTCAGAAAAAAATATCGGAAAAATAATTTTTGCCTATAACTCTTATACTAATGGATCGATAACTGATCGAGGAAAAATTCGAGGAAAAAAATAGTAATTTTTCTGAGTGACAACTAGATCCGTAGCTGCTCCAGGAGCGTCAGAAAGATTAAATTCTGGAAAAAATTGTAATCAATCAGTACCATAACCAAGTCCATAGTTCTCGTAGGAGGTTCAAAATATCGAAAAATATGTTTTTGACTATAACTCAGGTATTAATTTTAATTTGAAGACTTAATGTAAGACTCCAGCTTTTATAGATTCTTTAAAAAATAGAAAAAAGTTAGAGGTACCTTCAGTTTTTTGCTAATGTCTGTGCCATTTATGAACCAATTTCGCTGGATTTCAATGGCAAAATTCTCGAAAGCAATTCTAATCGTTTGATATACATATAATAGTTAATATGTTAACTTTAGGTCGGATTAATAAATTTGATTTCAACCGACACACGGACGGACATAGCCCAATAAATTTCCTTATCCGATCCAGAATATATATACTTTTGGGGGTCTAAGTCGAAAATTGGGGAAATTACAAACGGAATGACAAACTTAAATGTATATACCCTTCTGATCTAGTCAGGTGAAGGGTATAAAAACAACAACAAAATTCTAACAAAAAATTATCATCAAACAAAAATCTAAATTTAAAACTGAACTGAACTTAATAAAATAATGAAAAATCAATAAACAAAAGAATTGATCAAGTTGTTAAAAATGTAAATTATTAGGTACGCAAATTAGTAATGTCGATTTGAACAACATATGGCATAACTTAAATAATTAATATGATATTTTGTCGATTTTACGATTCCGTCCGTTTGTCTGACTTTCCGTCCTGTAGGATGTTCATGTAAACGTTGCCTGTAGCAAAAACTTCTGCTCTCAAGACGTTGGTCTTCAAGAAAGTTGGTCTTTTTAAAAATAAATTTTGATAAGCTCTCAAATCGCAAAAACTGGAATCATATTTTAAATATGCTTAATATATACACTGATGTACAAAAGTCGCTGTCAAATGTATTTATATAAGTTGGAAGAGCCTGTGCGCTTATAAATCAAATAATGTATAAAAATAGTATTCTGATTTAAATTTAGTTTATTTATCATTAATCAAATAAGTGTTTATAATTGAAGTTCATATTTATTGTGGACAAAAAGTCACCATTAATGTACCTAAATATTAAAGAAACTCTAGGAAATTTTGCTCTTACCAAAACTTCTGTCTAAAACCGTGTAATAGTAAGACTGTTAATAATAATACCAATTCTATTAAAATGGGTGAAAAATGAAAAGAAACTTTAATAGAAGAAATAAAATTCTTTTTACAAACAAATTAAAACGATCCGGCTTATAGCACATTTGTCCACGAGCCCCCATTGTTATAATTATAAAACGTTTTAAAGGCGACAAAAATGTTAGTAGAAGGCAAAAACGACCACCAGCACTGTTTGAGAGAAGAAGGAAATAGTAAAAATAATTAAAAAAAAGAACCTAAAACTTTATCGTCCGAAACTGCTGCAATGTTAAAGGAAAACACTGGTTCACCTCTGTACGAGTGCTAAATTCTGCCAGGTATAATGCCAGAACTTGCAAGGAAAAATGGCAGATTAGCAAGGCGATCCAAATGAAAAGTCTATCTTTCAATAAAGGAATAGATTTTTCATTACAAATTCTCCATCTGTTAATAATACGGACGTATTTTGACATGGAGAAACAAGAGTGAGGCTTTGCATAAAAAACACATTCAGTCGACTATTAAACATGGTGGGACTGATGAAATGGTATGGGATGTATTTTTATATTTCTACTGTTTTCTGAGCATGGAGAGCCTTTAAATATAGTACAGTATTTGACGGTGACTTTTGTTCATGTGCGTAGCACCATAAGTCAACTAACCATCCAAAAAAGAATTTTCTGTCATACAGGCCATATAACGATAATGTAATCATTTCAATCAAAAAAGTTGATTTTTAAACATGTTTTATATGAATTGGGATTTTGGGTATTTTAAGCTGGTCTTCCTTTAGTAAATTTGGTATTAACCGATTATTACAGTCTTTTATTGCATTTTTAAGCAAAAAAACTCTATATTAAGTTATATACCCAATATTTTTTTCGCTTCTTAGCTTTAGTTCATATTAAATAGTAATTGTTGTTTCAGTTTCTATAGCTTCTTTATATTAAGAAAACAAGTGTTAGAAAAAGCTTTTTACTCTTCTTTTGACTTAAACAAATAACAAACGCACACACATACATGCAGATATACACCTATAAACTCTCAAGCTTAAGTTAAAGTGTCGAAAAACAAGAGTTGAGAAACATTTAAGTGAATTGTTGAGTATTAGTTGCAAAGAAAGCGTCTGAGTGTGAATAACAAACGTTGGCTTAAGCGCGCGCGTTCGTTTCTTAAGTCTTTCGTTTTCACTTTAAATTTACGACTTTTTTTTTTTTTTGTTTAAATGCGTAAAAATTCTGTTAATAAAACAAGAAAATAGTGAAACAAAATAAATTTGATACGTTCATATAAAACCGTTAAGAAATCTATAGAAAAAAGGTGTGTGTGTGTATAAAAGTGTCTTTGTGATAGATAATTTCAAAAAAATCTACATAAAAACAACAGAAAACAATAAAAAATAATAAAAATTCCAAAGAAATAACAAAAAAATATGAAATAAAAAATACAGTTCATTTCAAAATTTAATTTTTGATCTTGTTTTTTTTTTCTTAAGTAAACTTAAACTTTTTTTAATTTAAATAATCTTAAGAAATGTGCCTCATTTGTTTTTATTGTTGTTGATTTCTTTATCTCTCATTAAAATTGTAGTTTTTGTTAACAAAATAACATCAACGTTAAGCTTTAAACTTAACCGTGTGACATGAATGCAACTTAACTTAATTTTTAAGTTAAATATTAAAAAAAGTAAAAAAACATCAGTTTAACAATAATAAATCTTTTTGTAGGAAAAACGAAAAAAAAAATGAAGAAAAAATTAAAATAAATTTCGCTTTTTAATTAAATCCGTTACAAAACCCCAGAAAACCACCAAGAGATAAAATAAACTAAACAATCGAAAGTAGTTTAAAACACTAACAAAAAAGTAGCTGCAGCTACAACAATAAAAAATTGTTGTATATTGTTTTCATTTTTTAATTGTATCTTTAAAGTATTTACAACAAAGAAATGTTATATTCCAACAACAATAATAACAAAACAACACAAACAAGTTCTAAAATTATATGTTTATTAACTTCATTTTATAAACTCTTACTTTTTTCAACAAAAACCATCTACAAAACTTTTATAAAAAATGTACATATGTTTGTATATGTGTAGCTGTGTAGTTGTATAACTTGCACTTTATTTCTAATTTAAATTCGCTTTATGAGAATTTTATTTTATTTTTATTAATTTTTTCTTTCCGTATAAATTTTTCAAAGTCTTAAAGTTGCCAAACATTTTTTAATTCAAAATTCATTTTATGCTAAATATTATAATTTTAGAGTGTTAGAGTTCAATTTTTATGTAAAAAAAATACACACTTACATTCACACATTCATAATTTATGTGAATACGTCAAGATTTTATGGGAATTGGAAGTTTATGATTTTATTTGAAATATGAAATAAATTTTGTTAAAAATAAAAAATGATATAAAATATGAAATTTGATTTAACCCTTCAAAGTCTAAGGGGTTATAAATTAGGATTAGGAAAAATCAACATGACATTGACTGAAAAAGTTACAATTTTTACAATACTGAATATTTTTATTACAGTTTCCTATATGACAATATCATACAGAAAAAACATAAAGCAAAATAAACGTTGAACATAGTTGATTTAAGATTGAATAAATTGTTTTCATTTATTTGAAATTGAACGTTTTTAAGTTTTTTTGTGAAATAATATTGTACAGACAATATTTAGAATATTTCGATATTAATATAGAAAATTATACAACGATAAATTTTTAAAGTAAAAAATATTCTCAAGAATCGTTATTTACTGTGAAACAAAGTTAAATAACCATTTTTTTGTCTATGAAGCAAAATCATAACTGAAAAAAAGTTAAATAATTTATATTTTAATTAATTTTACATTGATTTCTTTGTGATATTGTGTGGTTAACATGAAATTTGACACTAAAATTTTTGTCTGCTTAAAATATGGTTATTTAATATATATCAACATTAATGTGAGATTTATGTCAAATGAGGTGATTTTAGTAAATTAGAGTTATGTAAGTGTTATAGGTAATTATGGACCGAAGCTTTAAAAGATCGATATGAACAAGCTTAAAACTTATTAGAGCCGAAATTTCTAAGACACTGTCAATTATATGCCGACAAATCATAATATAATTTTGTCATTTCAAAAATTTAAAAAAATCAATTCAGTTGAAAAAATTTACTTAACATGCATTTGTGGTGGATTGTGTTGAAGATTCGGTATAACAGAATATAACATTATTAATTGATTTTATATGTATGTGAAAATATTAATATTTTTTTAAAGAATAAGAAAATATTTAGTCGACTAAAACGATGTTTATTAAAGCAACTAAGACTTCATCTAAAATATTGTTAATTAAAAACTTTATTTGTATTTCATTTTATTTCTTTTAAACTAAATTTTATAGTTCAACCGCCATTTTTATATTTTCTTATAAACGCACTTAAGTTTATCAGTCTCCATAGCATTAATAATTAATGGGTGGATGACCCTTTGTTGTGAATTACCTCAAAAATTATTTTAAGAAATTTTTTAAAAGAATAGAAATATTCCACAAAAAATAATATCAAGGACGTTATATCTCATTAATAAAGCGAACAACAATATGTTCTGTACCGCACGCAAAATTTTTGTTTCTTTTTAAAATTCAAGAAATTTTTATCATCTTATGACCTTTGGCGGGACTTAAAGATCTGTTCTTTATTTTCTGTAGTTTTCAAGAGAAGTCGAAAAAATCGGTGATGAGCTTTTTCTTAGAAATAATATTTGAAATTTATATTTTTCTGAAATTTTATAAAAACCTAAAATCCCGTAGGACTAAGTCCAGTCCTCTTCAAATTTCACTTATTTTTAACAAATTTCAGACTTTAACCTATATGTTCCGAAATCTCAAAGCCAAAAATGCAGTTAAGAAAACCCTAATATGTTTTTAATCATAGGTTAACAGCTTTCTTTGGAATCCAAAAAATTACAATTTTTAGATTTTTCACGTTTTTGAGAATTAAAAAATGTCCTTCCAACAAATCAGAATTAGATTTAAAAGATTTTTGTTTTCTGAAAATATCAGTCAGAAATCCTGTAGAAACCTGGTAGCATTATTAGAAATATCTACATAAACATATTGTACCTCACCCAAATTGTGCAAAAACTTTAACGTAATAATGACATTCAAGATATTAATTGATATACAAGTTTTTATCCTTAATAGAATTTCTTTATGAATGAAACTTGTTTCAGCGAGGACATTCGCATCAATTGGTAGCGGACTATAATACATGACAGGCAAAATATCATGCCCACTATCTTTTAAAGGCCTTGTAAACGAGCGTTGTCGTGATGAAAGTCTAATCAAAATATTTTGGCAGTTTTTAGTTAAAATGAAATAAAAATGAAAGAAATCATTATTTTAGAAGAAAAATCACCAAAAAAATTATTCACAATTAATTCACAATAATAAATTTATTTGGATCAACCAAAAGGACTTATGAAGATCTCCAAAACTAGTAAAATCGCCCTCATTTCTGTTTCAATCTCAAAATACCAAAATTTCAATTTATTATAACGTTTTTACCAGTTCGGATTTTAAAAAGTTACGCTAAAGCTACAGCCTATAACTGTTGTTTCTGGCTGCTTTTGAAAAAATTTGCAATATTCGTACTTAATTCAAAGATAATAAAAATTTCAATTCCTTCCATTTAAGTTAAAAACCATTCGATGAAAATAGGATTTATGCTTTGACCACATATCATTATTCTGATCACTGTTTTCAAAATTATATACGTTCCTTATTAAAAAATGGTTAACCGCGTTTCAAGAAAATCAATTTTAGAGTAAAATCGAAAACTAATATTTTTTTTAAAGAAAGAAGAAAATCACAATTTTGGTAAAAAGTTCATCGAATCATCATTTATCTCTAGAATCATCAAAAATCATTATCATTCTAAGTCTTGCTTGTTTGTCTAAATCATTACGCAAAAAAAAAAAACAAATCGTTCCAAAACTATTTCTGAAAACAATTCTGTAACTTTGGAACTACTCGAGACTTGTACTTCTCCAAATCAGTTAAAAATGTAAGAATAAACATTTTTTTTAAAACATCTCAAAAGTTCAAAGTTTATTGACTTAATAGGGCATATCGTTATTTGCGATTCAAAATTTTATTTGTTATAACAAAACGCATATAACGTAATAATAGACCCCAAAGACCTCTAGTTCCTACAATAGACTTAAGGGTTAAATTTAAATTTGCATTTGTATTCTAGAAATTCTCATACGGTTTTTTTTTGATGACGATATAACAAATTTTGAAAATAAAATAAATCCAACATAATAACAACAATACAATGATGTTAACTGACAGTGGTGATGATGGTGGCGATGACTAAATGTTAAAAAATTTTATAAAAAAAATATATTTTTTTATTTATATTTTCAACACGACTGTTATTGTTGTTGTAATCATATAGCTATAGCTATTTTATTGTATGGGTTTACTGAAATATTATTTTGTTTAAAAATTCGCAACTAAAGCTTTATTATGTTGTTGTCATTTGTAAACAAAAACAATAGCAGCAGCAAACAAAAATAAATTTGTTAAGAAAACAAAAACTTTGTTGGAAACAAAAACGACTGTGAAAATTTTCGCAATAAAATTATAATGGAAAATATTAAAAGAAAAATTTTTAAAATATTGTCTTACAATTCGGCAAAACTGTAAGACTTTTAGAGTTACTCAATTGGAACCCTTCCTATTTCGCTTTTTTTTAATTTAATTTTGTTTTATTTTTTAGATTAAATCATATTAAAAACATTTAATATAAATTTTTTCAAACAACAAAGAAAATATTAAAAACTAAACAAAATAATAAAAATATATTTAATTAAAAAAACAACAACAAATATCATTTTAAAGAAAAAATATCGCACATAAAATTAAAAAACGCTGAAAACCCTAAAAAAGTGAAAGGTAAAAATATACTAAAAACTAAAATATCTTACAAAATAACAATAATCATAATAATAGATCCTATTAAAAAGTATTTTAATATTTAATATTTTTAATATAAAATATATATATACATATATACATATCTTATCATATAAATAAAGAAATAATATTATTATAATTATAATAATTTGCATTATAATGAAAAGTTGTAGACATCTTGGTGTAAAAATACGCAGTTAATACAATTCATTCATTTATTATAATAGAAAATACATATATATATATACTCATATCCACATACATACAGTGTCGGACAAAACATTTGCACGAAGTTAAGTTTATTAAAATATAATTTAGTAACAACAAAAAAAAATAGATAAATAATAAATATATACTGCTTTACCACAAAAAAATCAACAAAATGAGACATCTGCCTTTTTTATAAAAGACAAAACAAATGAATCTTCGGTTTTTAGTGTAATCGATTTAATTCTCAAGAACTTCATTTGGAATATTTTTTCTAAGCAGTTTCCACTTGGCGAAAAATATCATCATAATTGATTCAGTTTCTTCTTTTGCATGAGGAAGTATTACATTTTATAGAATGTCTTTATACATGAAACAGTCCATTTACTTTAAGAATTGTTCCAATACCATTAGCGGAAAAACATCCCCAAACTAAAACAATTCCTTCTTCGTATTTTACAGTACCTCAAGTGCACTAAGGTTTCTTTTTGGGCCTTTGTAAATACTTATCTTGCTTTATTATTAGTGTATTCTAAAACTGAAGCTCGGTTAACCAGTTTTTTGAATTTCAAAAAAAAAAAACGATTCGACATACCTATTTTTTCAGTCGGTTCACCGGAAGGTTCTTTTTAGCTTTTCAATAAAAAATGTAAAAATGTAACTTCATTTCATATAACAAATTTTTTATTCCGTGTGTTACACGAGCAAAGTATTGCATGCATTCTTAGACATCATATTCTGAATCGATTTTGCTATGTTTGTCTGTTTTAGATATAATCACGTCAATATAAATAACTAAATGAATTTTTTTTTAAATATCGTTTTTTTAACACTATTTCCGATTCTGGATGTATGTATGTTTTTAATCCTGCTTCAATATTTCGTCTGCAAATCGTTCTTGTCGCCATATCCAATGACATATGATTATTATATAATATTGTTGTTAGTGCCTTTCAATATTAAATGAAAGAATAAGGTTATATAGTAATCTGCACTTGTTTTGCTTTAGAACTTTTCGAGATGGTGCCATATTTTTGAATAAAAAAAGTTAATAACGACATTTAGTAATAAACTGAAATTCGTGCATATGTTTTGTCCAATACTGTATATACATTTTTATATACACATATTTTCTGCTATTTACATGTGTAAATAATTATAGTGTCAAATAATCATCACATCAAATTTATATTGTAATTAATTTATTTCTTGAAAATTTATAGTCAATATTTAGTTTTTTTTTTAAATTTTGTTTAATTAAGCATGTAATTCGTGAATAAATTTTATTATAACGTTGAATGACAAGTAAAATTATTAAAAATTGTTTCACATTTGTAAAACTTTTCCGCGTTATTAATTTTGAATAAAATTTGCTTTATAAAATAAGTATGTAAATATTTATCTAAATTTGAAAAATCCAAATTTAACGGAACCGTTATTACAGATATCTTAACAAATTAAATTTCACATAGTCGGTGACCCTCTAAAGGTGGACAACTCGGTCATATTGATTTTTTACAAATTCATCAAAAAGTTATTAATAAATTTTTACAAAAGATAGATAGTCCATTTTATCAAAAATGTCCTTACAGTTGTAGGTCATCTCTTATAGTTAGCGATATTCAAGTTGAAATATACACAGATGGATAAAAGTCACCATCTGTCTATATTTCAATTGGTATACAAAAATTATTAAATTTTTTGGTAAAGTTATATAAAAACTTTTATTATTTTAATATAAAATATGTTTGTTATTATTATTATTATTATTATTATTATTATTATTATTATTATTATTATTATTATTATTATTATTATTATTATTAATTTATTGTAAATGTTTCTGTAGAAAATGTTCTAACTTTTTCGTCACTTACTGATTAACTTTTTTCCCATTCCTTTATTACTTTTTTAACATGTTTTTGAAAGAGGTCTCATAAATGACCTGAACCTACTGTAAAAAGACGTGTTAAATACCAAATTTTTGAGCTTTTTAATGCAATTTATCCTTAAGAATATACAAATAAATATTTGTTTTCTTTACTTCATCAAAAAGTGCTAAATTCCCAGCATCAACCCTATACCATTACGCCATCACCACTATGTTTAACAGTTGACTGAATGTTTTTTTTCAGCAAAGACACACCCTTTATTCTTCATATCGATACACGTCAGTCTGATTTATATATGAAAAATTTGGTTTTACTAAAGAATATTACCATGTCCCTTTATTGATGTGCTCTTTTGAAAAGGGGACTAATGATATCAGAGTATATAAAATTTAATTTAACCAAATATTAATACAATCCTACTATTTTTGGAGATTTATGTTTCTTAAGGGATTTTTTAAAGTATATATCTTATGGGGCTGCGGACTGAAGGTCTCATTTGAAGGAAGAAATATGAAATATTAAATCGATCATCAACGATTTCAAGAGATTTTTTTCTTAGGACAGAATAATGCTGTGTATTAAATTTAATAGAGTTGTCTTCAAAACATCTAACTGCATTTTGTCAGCAAAGATGGAGGAACGGACATCGTTAAAGGGATTAAAAATTATTATAAATTAGTCGGTACAATTGAAAATGAGTGTTTTGTGGGGTAAAAATAGAACCACTAAATCGGAGTAAAGGAAAATTTTCTTGAAATTGGATTTCCTTTTATCCGATAAGTGTATTATAGTACAGTTCACTTAAAATTTTGGACGCAGATTTAGGATAACACAAAAACGAAAAAATACGAACCTATTTTATCTATTCCCATCGTTAACTCGAAGTTTAATTAGATATTGTATACTATGAAGAACGTGAAATTTATTTCCCACCTCCCTGATTTTATGGAACTGACCCCTAAATAGAGTATATAATTTTGTTTAGTGGAAATTTAGATGTCATAGTTAGACTCTTTGAGTACTTAGAGTATAAATTAGTATATCACTTATTATTTAGGAAATATTAATTTTATACCAAAATTTCAACAAAAAATCTTCACAATTTTTCCCTTCCAACCAGTGTACCAATTTAAAGTCACTGATTTACATTTAATCTCCATAATTTCATAGAGTATCAATTTCAATTTCTATTTCATGATGTGTTGGTTTTTTATTGTGCCTCGTTTTTTTTTTTGTTTGTTTAATTCAGCTATTTTAATTCGGTTGCATGTTTGTTTGGCCTTAAACCCAAAAATTGAAACACACCAAACCTATCTCAACTCAACACCTAAACAAAAATTTCATTTTTATTTTATTTTTTTCAGTTTTTAAACAAAACATGATGATCATCATGCCATCATACACATTTCCATTTTTGTAACGTCATCATAACAAACAATTTGAACATTCAACAAGTTCATCATTATAAAAATGGTAATGAAAATCATAATAATGATATTGATGATCATAATTATCATCGTTAGACGTACAAACACTTTTATCAACATCATAATCATCTTGATGAACATAATCATGATTCTCAATAATATACAAATGTCTGTTACGCGAAATAAAAACGAATTGTATTGTTTTAAGAGTTTATTGGCTTTTTATGGTATGCAGGCCTTTCATTCACTAATTATTATAAATATTTATAAAGGGTATTTCGATTTCATTTGTTATTTTTATAAATTCATCATCATCAATCGTTTAATCGAATAATCAACATTATAAACATGTTTCGAAGTCAAAAAGTGACAGTGACAGTGACAGTTGTAAATTTTCAAATTTTACAATGTCATTCAAAGAATTTTTAATATACAAGGTTGAAAATTGTTGATATAAAACTTAAGATTTGACTGTTTAAAATGCGAAAATACCGTTAGCATTAAAACTGGGTTAAATGAAATAAAAACAGTTATAAAAAGTTTTATTTAATGTAGAATACAAAAAATAGACAAGATGAAATATTATTAATTTCGTATGGTATGGAACAATATGAACTTCTGAATCGATTGAGATATATGCAACTTTCAATATTTTTAACGCAATCATTTCCAAGCGAATATTCGGAACTGACATCAAGACTTTGGTAACCCAAAATATGGAACGAAATATTTGTAATATTGCTTTGTGCTGTTGTAGAGAATAATATCAGAAATAGTGCACTTTGTCGCTATAGCATTTATGCTGCTGCTCTATAAAATATTTTTTAGTAGAAAAGAGATTTCAAAGTTAATAAATGGCAAACTAAATGTATAATCAAAAGAAAGTTAAAAGTACCTTCTTTATATGCTTTCGCATCTCTTTGAATCCGTCTATCTGAACAAATTACAAATTTGAATGAAATTGTCCATATATTATTCTGTTCCTTTTACATGGATAAAAAAATAATGAGGGTATATTAACTCTGTAATTTCGTGTGTAACGCCAAGAAAAAATTATCTTAGATCCCATAATGATTTTCATTGAATTAAAATCTAGGTAAATTTAGTAATGTCCGTCCATCAGTTTCTTTTTTCTGATGCTTAGACGAATTTTCTTAATACTTGTGTGTAACTTAAAAGCAGCTATATTCAACAGCAGAAAATTAAAGATCGAATCTGAGACAACTTCTAAACTTTTCTATATTTGGATTTAGACCATAACATACTGCTATATGTACTTCATCATACAAAAAAACTTCTAAATCGTATTACCGTAAATGAAATTATAGGCTGAAATATGAAAAATTTTAGTACAAAAGTAAATTAGTGTGTCATAGATCACAAATTTAAAGAGACTTTTCTGAAAATTTTACATATGTTTATTTTGATAAAAGAATTAACTCCAAAAATATGATTATGTTTGTATGTAATAAATTTTAGGAATATCGCTAAAACTCTTAAATATAAATCCATTCTACTGAAATTCGACACTATAATTTATCTAATTCTCTTATCTCAATTTATGTATAATAATTATACATATTATGGGTCACATATAAGGCCCTTTGCCAAAATAGGGCTAATAAAATTAAATATGGACAATTAAGAATGGATGTATTTTATTTGAGGGTCACCACTTCATTTTGAATTCGAAAAAATATTATAAAGAATTTTCGTCATTTTGTCTTCCACCAGGATTTGAACCCGGGATGCTCGACTTGAAGAAAATCCCTCATGTCACATAGTGCAGATATAAATGTTCTCCCGGAATATGATTCTAAACTCCTAAAATTGATAGATATATAAACATATTTAAAGAAATATCGTGATCGCTTTAACACACGTGTATATATCCATAATTTCCTTTTAAGATATAGTATAGTAAATTATAATTCCAATATAAACACCTCATCGAAATATCACCTTAAAGTGTATTAATTACAGAAAATGTGATTTTATTGTGAGGTTTTGCACATGTAAACTTCATATCAGGAAAAAATATAAAATCAAAATCTTCGACGGCCTTGACGACCGATTATATTAATTATTATTATTTTTGTTTTTCAATTTGTTGTAAGAAACACCTCTTTTTGTAATATTATTTGATTTTTAATTGAACATTTTTATTACTTACAGAAATGTTTACCTGTGTAATCCAAATCAAACATTCCTTAACGAATTAAATATTTTTTTTTTCAAAATTAATAAATTATAAAACATTTATTTGTAATGCAAAATGAATTTCTCAAATTTTAAAAAATTTTATTATTCTCAGAGTTCAATATCTACAAACTGATTAAAATATATATTCGAAATTTTGATACAAAAAAGTTTTAAATTGAAAACAACCAGCAAACATAATTCAAAAAGATCCTGAATTTGTGATCCGAAAGTGGTGCAAATTTGGATCATTGTCAATGCATTTTATGTAGGCTTTTCGTAGGAAGATGTTTTCTTTTTTGGTTCAAATTCTCCGAGTCTGAAGTTGTGTATACAATGACATAAAATGTATTTGTTTAAAAGTACATTTTAAATACTTTCTTAGATGCAATTTACATATCATATACGGAAGCTGAATTTATGGATGCAAAAATCATTTCTTTAGTAAAAAGAAAAAAACAATTTTATTCGAATGTGAGTGATCGGCTTTCATTTGATTATTTTGAAGGAATCACCTATTCCCTCAGTAATAATTGTACTGGATGTTATTAACTTCCTTGGATGTTACTTATATATAAGTTTCTAGGATGGAAAAATTATACATCTATTGATACAATGAAAATGTAATTAATTAAAAAGGACATCATAGGATGTAAAAATCATGCAATAATAAATACTATAGAAATAATGAAAATTTAATTCCTTTAAAAGCACTTCCATATTTTTTGCTGGGAAATTAAAAATGAGTTTTTATCCAATGAATTTTTAATGAAATTGACAACTTATTTCATAATATAAATAACAAGGTAGTTCCAATTTAAAACTTCAAACTAATTGTCAGATAATTTTGAATGAAACTACTTTGTTAATTTTACCATGATATATTCTTATTTTTTATATAATATAAACAATAACAAATTGATTTCCATTGTAATCAATTTATTGATTGAAAGATTGATGGATTTCTTTTAAAATCCTACAAATGTTTATTGAAATTAATGCTTTAATATTTTAATTATTTAGGTGTATAATTAATAACCATAAATAAATCATAATGACAGCATTAAATTCTTTATTATTAATACACAAAAAATGCGAATATTATGAATACATTATCAGTTTATCTTCCTACAAAATATGTCGATATTAATATTTAACAAAAAATATTTGCATACCAACTTCTTAAGATTAAAATTTAGTTGTCATATTTTTTAAATAAAATTAGAATATGATTTCTATTAGAAATTGTATTAAATATACAAAATTCAGGTTCATTATTCAAATAAGTGACAATAATTCATTTAAATTTATTCTTCTATCGAGTCAAAAAGAAATCGTAGAACACGAAAGGAATTTATAGTCTGTCAAAACCTAATAAATGGAGTTTATATTTGAGGAACGATTTCAACTGTCTTTAAAGAACTGACAAGATGTCAGTGTCATAAGAAACACAACAAACAGCGGTATTACGAAATAAGCCACACATGACAAAAGTATAAACCAAAAACATGAAATAATTTCCAATAATGGACTTTAAACAAAAAGGAAAAAACATGCAATTAAAAAAGAAACAAAATAATTCCTTAAGACATAAATGAAATAATTCCCAATACTCAAGTGTTTAATATTAAATAATGTCAAATTTAATGAAATAGCTCCCATTAAAATAAGCCACAAATTTGATGAAATAATTTAGTGAGGTTGGATTGGACTGGCAGTTGAAAAGATGTCGTGTATTACGTGGTCCTTGACCACATGCAGGACATAGGTTTGGAACGACACGGTCAATACGTGACCAAAAGGCATTGAGCCTGTTGCTCCATCCTGATCTTAACGGAGGCAACGGAAGAGAGAAATGTTTTTGTTAGTGAATTATAATGTGACTAGATACCATGAAAATCTATTATTTTTCCAGAAGAAACTCTTTCTTTAATTTCTGAATATGTATACATTATAGGTCTATATCTCTTTGCCTATGAAATGTATATTGCTGAATAAAAAACTTTGCAGAATTTAATTTAATTATTTTTATTGACGTGATTGTGTTTTAAGCAGATAAATATGCCAAAATCGATGCTTAAATGTTATATATATTCACACATGACAGAATATACAAAATGAAGATGAATATTTAAGTGAAATGCTTAAAAGGTCCTTCCATTAAAAACCGGATCGTATAATTCGAAAGTATAAAGTATTCGAAACCGTTCGGTTTTCTAAAATGCAAAAAATCCAGTTAACCGATTTCCGTTTTCGGGGTCTTACTCCATAATGTAAAAATGGGAATTATTTCACGCTCTCTTTTGGTACTTACTTCTTTTGGGACTTATTTCGTGGTGCCAAAATATAATGGAATTTTTAAAGATGCTCCAAGAATTAATTGTATTATATATAAATCTAAATTAAATGATAAACAAACGATAGTAGATTGATAGTTTATCTGTTACAGTGGTATGAAAGTAGTCCCTTGGAAATGATAAAATATATCACAAAATCGATTCTTATTGTTGAAGTGTAGAATGTGAAAAAAAATATATATAAAAACAAGAAAGAATGTTATAATCGACCTAAATAACTTCCATCACTCAAATTATCAAAAAATGTGTACAACTCGTTTTTATTATTTGTTCGTCTGCTTAAGCATTGATTGCAGAAAAAGGCCTATATAAAACTATAGCAATATATGGTAAAGTATTCTTGAAATTATCTGTAAATAACGGTATATATTAACTTTGTACATTTTAATGACCGATTTTATAAAAAATAATATTAAACAAAGGAATTTTCCATATCAAATGTAATATGCAAATAAAAAGAGTTATATTATTGAAAATATTTAGATAATGTCTAAATTTCGATATGGCCCGATAATTATCAAACAAAATTCATATATTTAAGACAGTTTGGATCAAATTCTTAATGAAATTCTTTTCAAATTTATAAATTTCAAAAGGGCATTTATTGTTTCAACTTTAAAAGTCTAATATTCTTTTAAAGTCAAATGTTTTCCCAGCAAACGAAATTTAAATGTGAGCTATAGCAAAATATGGGCCGAAAGAAAAACAATCTTAATGATAAATTGTAAAATGATAAATTGTTTCATAATCATATAAAAGTTTCCGAGAGGGAAAGTTATGTCAGAGATATATTTATACCGGTTTTATGGAGCTTTACAAAATATGGACCGATATTTTGTCAAATTAATAACATAAATTCAAAACAGTTAAAAAAATAATTGAGCCGAATATTAATTGAATTGATTCATATTTAAGAGTTTTATTAGATATACTCCTGAAATGGACTTTATGTGGGAGCTGGTTCAAATAATGATCCCAGCACGAACTAGTATCTATGGGTTTATTACTGTATCAAAATAATATTTATGGCAAATTTTAGAAAATTATCTTCAAAATTGTATGTTATAGTTAAAGAAGAACCGGCATGTAGTACAATTCGAAAATGGAAATTATTGGAAACCGATCGGTTTTATGAAATGCAAAAACCGGTTTCCGGTTTCTGTTTTTGAATACACTAGTATCAACATAAGCTATGATGGCTTGTAGGGAATTAAAAACATAATAGAAATTAAACGTTGTTTCAAAAAAACCTAATAAATTTTATGCCGGGATTTGCCATCCATTATTTCAACCATTTGAAATAGCATAAACTACCTTGACATGGAAATCTATTGCAAAAAAATTTCAATAACAGCCATCGTATTATTAATACCACCTCCAATAGAAAACTAATAGACAACAAGAACAAGACTCACCTAACACTTGAAAGAATCTTAAAAAAATAAGGTTTGAATTTCAAAGGTGCGTATTTAATTATTTATAGAAATATAGTAAAAAAACTGTAATCATTTCTATAATTAAAAACAATTATATAATTGACAAAATTAATTTATAATTTGCAATATTGAAATAAAACGAAAACCGGCTACACTTGGCATATATGAACTACTATGTATATGACAATAAACATTATAAACGTTTTATAGAAAAAAAAACAACAACAACAATAATTGATTTATGCCATAGACGTTCAACGACCAGTTATTTTATAATTGTTAACTTTATACGAAGAAAAAGATGAAGAATAAAAAACAAAAACAAAAACTACCGGATACATGCACCTTTAATATACAAAAGCAAAAGAAATAAATATCAAATATAGAATAAAATACATAAATATTATTATATGTATATACATAACACATACACACGAAAGTATGTTTTTTAATCATGCAACATAATTGATTTTTTATAAATTTGGTTATATTTATATACATAAAATAAAAATATAAATAAATATAAAAAAAACTATAAAATAACCGTTGCTCATATTTAAATTATTTAAAAATGATAAAAACGAAAGAAAGAAAGATAAAACAATGAAACGAAGAATAAAAAGAGGCATAAAAACAAATCATTAAATATAAATTCAATTATTATTTTTACCTTCATAGTCAATTATTATATTTATTTTTCACCTGTAAAATTCATTTCGTAAAACTTCAATTGTTAAATGTTTAAATTTTTTATATATAGAATATAGATTTATTAAAAAACTAGCAGATCCGGCAAATTTTTTACCAAAAAAATTAGTTAGTTGCTAACTTTAAGCAAACATTCTAGTTGTATTACCATATGATTTAAATAGATTGTTAGAAATTTTGAATTTGTGTATCCCTTTGGTCTTATCCGTCCTACGTTTTGTCCGGTAAAACAGATCCCTGAGAAAGTAATTGGAGCCAAACTTGAGAACTTTCGCTGTTATAGTCCTTTAAATATTCCCCAATTAATATTTTTTTTGTATGGGGTAACCCCTACCCCTGGTCCTATCTGTCCTACGTTTTCTACATACAGAAAAAAACTTGAAGCAAAATCAACGTTGAACGTAGTTGATTTGAGATTAAATATTTTTTTCATTTAGTTAAACCAGTTAAAGTACCAAAATTTCAAGTATTTACTGTGAAACATACATACATACATACATACATACATACATACATACATACATACATACACACAACCCATTTTATATATATAGATAAAATAAATCATGGATGACTTAAAAGACATTGAATTTTAAAGATTAATTGAAATATTTTTGAGTTTTTACAGTGTTAAGTGTGAAATGAATTTAAATAAAATTTAATCTTAACTTAAAATCATAAAATAAATTTAGTCTGATAAAAAACTAGTATATTGGGTATACAATTTATGAATGTAGATTGTTTGCTTGAAAATTTTGTACATCGTTAATCATTATTAATACCCTACACCTTATGATAACACATCAAGATATACTTACGAAATATGCACGTAATTTTATTATGGCTTAAAGAACAAGAATATTGAAATTTGTTAGAATTTGTCCATTATTTCATACTGCCCTATACAAAAGCCACCGGTATAGGGTTTTAAAAATATATAAAATTAATTTAAGGATTTTTGGCACAAAGTAGACTTGTAATAATCTTAATCAACGTAACAAGTTTCTTGAGGATCTGTATTATTTCTTGAAAATTCAGAACTTGTAAACACACTAAAAACTTACTTTAATTTTAATTCCCAAGTTCTCCTCTGATCTTATAAATTTTGGGGAACTAAGCGGTTTGCTTTCTATGAGATGTGTTTCATTCTCTCTTCTATGTAATATAACTTTGCTTCAAGAGCAAATTGTTATTTAATACTATAAACGCTTTGATGTCACTTTGGTGAATGTTTAGACTATCGGTTCGGATTTTGTGTTTATTTCTCTCTTTCTTTTGTCACCCATTTCAATTTAAATCACAAAAAATCATTATTATTAATAACTGGAATGTACTGCAAAAATAACTAGATCACAGAAAAATGAAATAGACAAAAAATTAACAGAATAAACGTGTCTGTTACCTTTTTACTACTTTAATCACCCGTTTTCTATTCCACTGATTATTAATACAATTAAACAGTTTTAAAATTAATATTTTGCAGTTCAATTATATAACATTTATCTGGGTCATAATAAGAAATTTCTACTTTTTTATATAAAAAAATAGTTTTACACTATTTTACATTACTAAATTCCCATAACACTTCCAATACTTCCTATCATTTTTTACAACATTTCCTTCTATTGCATTGTTATTTATAATAATTTCTTTGTGGTTTTACAAACACACACACACCTTTTCAAAAATATTTATACACGATTTATCAGTTAAAAACAACAACAACAACTACCTTCTGGTTATGTTTTGTATTTTAATTAATAAAATACGGCGAAATGGGAAAGGAAAGTTATAAAAAACAAAACAATAACAATAACAACAAAAACAATGAGGTGTATAGTCTTTTTCTTTATTCCAAATGCCAATTGAACGGAGAAGGAAATAAGTAAAAAATAAAAAAAATAAAGAACAGTTATTAACAAACTGTCTGAAATATTGCTGTTATTGTTATTGCTACTATTATACTAGCCTTTACCCGGTGCGCTTTGTTGCACAAAAATTCTCCTCAGTCCTCTATATCGAAAGAAATTTCACAAATCACGACATGTATTACTGGGATTAAATTTGAAAATTCTCCTTAGATAGTCGATATT
Source organism: Cochliomyia hominivorax (assembly GCA_004302925.2). Lineage (NCBI taxonomy): Eukaryota > Metazoa > Arthropoda > Insecta > Diptera > Calliphoridae > Cochliomyia > Cochliomyia hominivorax. The sequence goes on along the minus strand of PYHX02000494.1, from coordinate 43,349,845 downwards.
GAGACCAAATTTCAAAGTTTTCGTTTGAATAATTCTCTAGATATTCTATAATCAATATTTTCTTTGTATGGGGATAGATCTTCCATCAGTCCTATTGGAATTTTTATAGGCAATGTTACGTTACATACATACAAACATACTCAAATCCTATTTCTTAATGCACTAGAAGAGCCCTGGTGTTATCCGTCCTACATTTTCTCCAGTTAAAAAGTTCCTTGAGAAAGTTGTCGGGGCCACATTTGAGAACTCGCTATTATAGTTCTTTAGTTATTTATAATCAATATTTGCTTTGTATGGGGGTACTTCTCCCTCTGGTCCTATCGGATTTTTTTTATAGCCTATGTTCCTTTCATCAAATTTGGCCCAGCTGCTTTAGAGTCTATACGTTAAATACATACATACATACATACATACATACATACATACATACATACATATACACTTCCTATTTTATATATAAATGCATATATAGATATAGATTTTGGTTTCTGTTTTTGATGAAAGCAAAAACAGACATCTAATAGAGTTTTTGTTATTGCAGAAACTTATACAAAAGTTTTAAAAAATGCATTTAACTCCATAAACCTGTAGTTAAATGTGTTTGAAACTGCAATTATTTTTGTTTCTTTGTTAATTTTAAATTTTCTTTTTGAGACAATTTAATGTTTGTAATGTGAATTTCCGAATGAATTTTCGACATTTTCTTTAAACACGTACTTGAGCATTAATTGTTGAAAAATTAAATTCTTTGTAAATTAATTTGTAACTTTTGTTGTCATTTGATCTATAAACTTTTTTTTAATTTTAATTGTCTCATTAATAAATTGAATTAAATAGATCAGTCATATTATTCCCTATAATCCTATATCACTCATTTGCTGCAAGATAGTCACAACTCAAAAAATCAAGTTTATTCACGAAATGTATTTATTAATTTTTTACAGAAACGTTTTTCTTGGAATTAAATACGCTTTTAGGAATATTGTAATCTAGAATACTCAACAACCAAAGCACACCTTGAATAACACATTATTTCCAGCATTAATTATAAAATTATTACATAATTTTTATTGTCATTATTATATTTTTAACGTAATCCTCTCGGATACATGCATAGTTCTTTACCAAAAAATTATCAGTTAATAGAATATCTTTTCATAAAATGCCTTCAAAGATTTGAAGTAGTGTTTTTTTCAAGTCCCTTTTTATATAATTCGCATTGATTTAGTCAAGAAAATGTACGGAATTTTCAAAGCAACATATACATTTTTCAACGTTTAGTTTAGGTTGGATTGCTGGCAAAGAGTATGTCGGAAATCAACAATTTGAAAAGGAAAGGTTAGTCGATTATCATTTAATAGAAGAACTTGAAATTTTATATTTTCACTGTATTTTATTAAAATTGTATTGCAATTTGTTTAAATATATTAAAATTCAAACAAAAAGCGATATTTATAATTTCAGAATAATTTGCATTAACTTGTCGTTGTATTGCAAAATTAAAATAGTTCTCACTTTTCCCACCGAAACACCCAAAACTTCAATTCAGGCGAAATTGTGAATTTGCCGTTATAAGGGCTGTCCGTCTAAAATGATTCTTTAGTTATTGCTTTGCATATGGAGATATATTAATAGAATTGTTTGTAGTCAATCCAGCTTTACATAATAAAATATTTTTTTAGATCTCTGCCCTAAGTTTATCTGGCTTTACTTTATACATGTTTCTGTTAAGATTTATTTAAAAAATATATGAGCGATTTAATATTTCCTCCTTTTCAAAAACAAAAAATTTTTATATGTTTTTAAAGTATTAATTTCAGACTTATATAACCTTCATGAATTGATATGATTCTTATAGCAATATTATTGGGAATCTAACACATATTCATTTAAGAAACTATAAAAAATAAGGCTAAAAATGGATTAACATTTTTTTTGCATCTTAATATCTCTGAAACTATGAGAGTTAGCTTATATATGTAGGCATATTTTTTATATAGATTTGTAAAATTTCTTTTGTTATTCATTATTTATTTTTCCAAAAATAAAGTTTTAGAAACACTGAAGGGCAATGTATGGGTTTTGGAACATACCAAAATTCTGCGATGATGTAGCATATAGCTATATCTATCCAGTTACTTTTTTATGGAATTTAGAAATGTTCTTTTTGGAATTTTGCAGTTGTTTCAGACAATGATCAATAACTTTTCTGCTAATAGACTAATATAGTAGGAAATTTCTTACGACAACAACAAACAACGTGGCGAGTTTTATTAAATAAATAAAATTTTCTAGGCGTGAAAATTTTTCCAAACAGACAGATGGGCATAGCAAAATCTACTTAGATTTTGATTTTATGCCAGAATGTATATACATTATAAAGTTTTAGAAGATTTTTTCTTGGCGTTACACATGGAATGACAAAGAATAAATCTTCATTGACACTAGTGCTGGTAAAGGATATAAAGAGTAAATATATTCTCGATAGATTTTGTATAAAATATCGTTATAATATCTGACATAAATGTTTTTTTTTGCAATTTTTCAACAAATCAACATACCACAGATAATAATTCAGGAAAGCCATCCAATATCCGCAATACTTTATTTAAAAAACGATTTTGGAACCACTGAGAATTGACGTTTGATTTGATGCAAAATATATAGAAAGAAAATATTTAAAAAGAAATTACTGTATCAAAACTTACTAGCATAAGCGTAAGGCTTGCAAAAGTGTTATGATAATTCTTGCTGAAGACTGTTTAACAATTAGATTATTAAAAAAAGTAAAAGTATATAAAAAGCTTAGAAGTCCAATTATAAAATAAGCTTACACGGAAATAGTTTTTGAAACATAAAAGTTTTAAAAGTTAAAATATAACTGAAGTAAGCTTATTTTCGTAATATTTTTAACTGAATTAATCACCTTTTTATTTTTCATATATTTTTGAATTTCTAAGTTAAGCACACTTTTTCCCCTGTCTAACATAAATTTTCCGATAACTGATCTATTAATAAATTCCGCCAGCAGTTTTTAATGAAATTAAGAATTTTTTAACAGTTCGAGCTTGTTTACTTGTCAATACAAATTAAATAAACATTTGTAACCAAATCCGCATCACTAATTTTGAAAATAATCTGATTGAAGATAGTTGGAACTTCACTCAAATTACTTATTTTGGGTCTTTTATCATTCGGCAATTTCTTTTTATTGCCATGTTTAAGCACAGATTTTATATTTTTTATTTGTTAACGGAACTTTTTATACAAAACACTTACAAAACTATTGCGAGCATTAATCATTTACAATCACATTTGTAAATATTGTTATTCCAACAAGTGTATAGCAAGTATTGTTACAAATACTGTTGCTATAGGAAACATTTTAAAAGCTTTATTTTGAAATTATTTATAATTTGATAAGTTTATTTTATGATATATTTACACTTTTGTTTATGGCATGGTTTATTGGGAAATTATTATATACATACACCTAAACATTAAACATACATATATACATATCTGCTTTATTACATCCAGTATAAAATTACATTTATTAAAACTAACTTCTTTTTCTATTCTAATAATTTTGATATAATTTAATTAACTATAACTGAAAATAAAAACTAAAAATGGGTAATGGTGTTAAATTATAGAAAAAAATAAATAAAACAAACTCACTAAAAATCATATGTTTTAACAGCAAAATGAACTTGTTTTTTTCTCTCTTTTTACTTTTACAGCATTTTTGATCTTAAATAAAATTCATGGCTTTTCTAATATCAAAAAGCTTTAGCATTAAACTTTAATCAGCTTAAATAATAAAAAAATAAATAAACTTCACCATCATCAAAATTAAAAATCATCATACAATTTAAAAAAGAATTAAATTCAGAATATAATAGAACACACGCAATAAATTGCAAATAAAAACATCCATAATAAAACTATTTTAGCAGCATTTGACAAAAATTATAAAAAAATATTTTTTAACAAAAAAAATTAACAAAAATAAACTAAAAGAAAAAATAACAACAAAAACTGAAAAAAAAAATATTAAAAAAAAAACAAAATAAAAAAATGTTATTGCGTTTAACGACAAAAAAATATTTGAAAAGAAAGAAAATATTTTAGTTTAAAACTAAAAAAACTGGAATCTGATATTTTAGAAAATGACAATCAATTGAAATGATTTAAAAAAAATCAACAAAACAAGAAATTCGCCTTAATTTTAGTTTTGTTATTTTGCTACTGAAAAAATAAAAACTTCTTTCAAAACGATACTAAAAAAGTTATAGAACTATTTCTATTTATAATTAAAATTCAATTAAAAATTCTTTAAATAAATAAAAATTAAATTTTTCTCTTTTTGTATTAAAATAAAATAAATAAAAAATAATAAAAAAAACGTTAAATAAATCGAACGAACGACACGAAATAAATTAACAATGAATTGTGAAAAATCGTTAGAAAATTTGAAAAGTGGAGGTGGCAGCGTGATTGGCGGTGTTGGAGGTTTTAAGAATTTTTGGAATGATCACATTATGGAACGTTTTATAAAAGCGAATCTTTTTATTATTTGTTGTGTTGCTGCTGGTCTACTTTTGGTAAGTACAATGAATTATTGTAATTTAAATAAAAAATTCTCGTATTTTTGATTACAAAAGATGTGAAAGTGAATAATAATAATTTAATTTTTTGCTAAAAAACGGTATTAAACAGTAAATTAAAAATTCAAGCTTAAAATATATCATGATTTCTGAATACTAATCATTTGTAATTGTCAGACTAAGCAAATATTTTTGGAAAAATGTGTTATTAAAGAAATATTTCGTATATATAGCGGTATGATAAATTAACGAAAGTCGCGAATATGAATAATTTCATATTTATATATATAAATTATTAATAAAATGCAATACAAATGAGTTTTATATTCTGATTTGTGAAATTTCGAGATCAAGGACTGAGTAGAATTTTTGCTCATCGAAGCTAGTTTTAAATATTACATATTTTTCCCTAAATGTTTTTTAACGAAATTTTATTCAATTTCACATCTTTTACTAAACTTTTTTTATTATTTTTTTTAGTATATTTGAAGAAAATCCTTCAATTTTGGGAAAAATTATGTTAATTAGAATAAAAATTTATTTATTTAATACTTTTTTTCGTTAAAGTTCTACGAAAATTTTTCGTTGATACCGACGACATTTGGTTCAGTGTAGGAAATATTGAGATCATTCTGCGAACATTTCATGAAAATCGGTTGTTTCGTTGTCCTAAATAAACAGAAATTCGTTATTCTATATAAAACCCACAGAAAGATATAGGGTTTTATGCGCTGACAATGTCAAACTATTATTTTCTTATTTATTCCATAAAGATTTAGGTTTAACCTCTTTGTTCACTTTATAAAGAATGTTCATTTAATAAAGAATGTCATTCTGGAGATCTTAATATATTTTTTATAGTTTGGCGGTCACTTTTTTAAGAATTTCATATTTTATGCCAAAGCAATCAATTCAATCAGTTCTTCACCAAAACAATCGGTCACATTATTTCAAATAAATCTTATTATAAGTATAATAGAAGTTTTTTTGTTAACATTTTTATTATTTTTATATTTATTTGCCAATATTTATAATAATGTGAATGATGCATTAATCAATTAATGTAATGATTCATTATTATTTATATATACATATGCACATATTTATTATTACTTTTTTAATTTAACATTTTTATTTATTTATTTTTCATTTCCTACTTATTTTCTTTCATTGTTATTATTACTTTTCATTAGATTGTCTATTTGGGTGCATTTTCATGTGAAGTATCATGGATTTTAGAAGCTAAAGGTGATTTACCCTATTCGGCGTATATTTTATGTACTCAATATTTTGTGGTATTTGTGGCAACCACAATATTAATACATGGCTTAGTAACGGGTCTGCAATGGGGTCTATTCGCCTGGTCAGTTGTGATTGGTGTACTTTCAATACCTGAATTAATATTTGTCATGATTATGACAACACAACATTGGGTAACTTAATAATGCGAAAAAAACTTTTTAAATAAAATTTTTAAAATCTTATTTTATGTCTGTCTCTTTAAGGGCCTACAATCCGTTCATGGTTTAACTGAATTAATTGCATATTTAGTGCGTTTGGTTATAAATTGTTTCGCTTTGATTTGCGTGATACCAACTGGTCTCAGGTATGTGAAAATATACATAAATAATAAAAATCTAATTGTAATTTTTTTTAAATTTAAAAAATTTATGTTAAAAGTCAATAATAAAACAAACGAGCAAAAAAACATGATGATAATTATGTTATAAAATTATCTAATATTAGCGAAATTGTTTGAGAAAATTATACTAATGATGGATGGAAGTTATTGGATACTGTTATATTTTAACTTCTTTTCACTTTCATTTGTCTGAGATTTTTTATCTTTTTCTTTAAAAGCTTTAGAGGAATTTAAAATGTAATTAGCTGCAAAAAATGTTATTAACTTCAAATAAAATAGCAAAAATGTTATAAAATTTTTGTTAGAATAATGTTCTTTGAGATATGAAAATATTTTTAATTGATTTAAGTAAAATTTATTTAAAAATAATCAGAAATATTAATCAAAATAAAGTTATAATGAAGAATGTGTATAGAGAATTTTTCGATTTTATTCCTTTATAAAAAACTGCCTTCGTTTACATTTAAACTACTGGATAAGAAATTATCGGTAGAATTAGATAGAGAATTATGCCAAATAAGGCATAGAACTATTTTCCAAAAACATTCCTATGGGACAGCTTAACTGTAGAATATATAATGGGGATAGGAACAGCAAATATTAGTCATAAATTTTTTATTGAACTAAAGCAGCAGAGTTTAAACATTAAGTCCCAATCACTTTCTTAATTCACAGCTTTATTAGAAAAAATGTAAGAAGTAAAGCACAATAAGTACCGAATATCTCTGAAACTACTGTTATAAGTGTTTTAGGAAACTGTCAGAACTACTTTTTTATTTACTGGAAAAGTATTAGAGTATACAAGTAAATAATACCTTAATAAGCAAATATTAATAATAGATTTTGTTCCAATCTCTACTTTAAAGAACAAATTTATTGAGAAAAATGAGGCGCGGTAGAACCATGGGAGAATACACCCATATCTATAGAAATATTGTCTGAAGGTTTTTTCAATTTAGTAACACTAACATTCCAACAAAGCTATTTTGCTAAAAAAATTCGGAAGAATTGGTCTAGGGCAGAGTTATCTCCAAATAAATACCAGTTCTCAAATATTTATATAAACGTGAAAATTTTATTAATTAGACCCATTCACTTTCTTAATAGAGATGATTTTCTGGAAAAGTGTAACGTTGAATATAGTTGATTTGAGATTGAATATTTTTTATTTAGTTTACATTAAACGTTTTTACGTTTATGGTGAAATAATATTGTACATATTAGAATATTTCGATATAAATATTTTAAATCATATTTTATTACTGAAATTTCAAATAGTAAAATTTCAAGAATATTCTCAAGAATCTGCATTTACTGTGAAACAATATTAAATTAACATTTCTTGTCCATAAGGCAAAATATAACTAAAAAAGTTAAAGAAATTAAAATGGAAGAATTCACACTTAGTTGACTCAAAACTTACTTTCTGCTAACCGATTTAAAAAATGAAATTTTCAAAAAATCAGTTTTTAATAACTTTACTCGAACTAGTTTCTTTTCAAGGTGTAAAAACTTTTTAACACAAAAGTTGAACGATATTTTTATTACTGAAATTTCTTTAAATTATTCATACATAAAAATTAAATGTAAACTGATCCCATTTAATCAGCTATATATTTTTTAGATGTCAACATGATGGACATCTTTCAAAAAAAAAAAATAAATAAATTAAACAAAATTAACACAACAATAACGTAATCTTTTGTGTGCAACAATATGTGTGTAAAACGTTTATTTTCTTAAGTCTTTTTTTTTAAATTATTAAGTGCAATAACATTGTTTATGTCTTAAGTCTTTTGAATTTAGTTTAATGCAATCAAAAAAGTGTTTGTTTCCTAAGTCTTTTTATAGTGCTTATAATATAAAATGAAATTAGTTTGGGTCATATATTTTTTGGTATTTTAAACAATGGGTGGGTTAGTTAAATACTTTTTTGAAAACAAATTTTAAAACCGAGTTTGTTTTTAAAGTTTTTAGGTTATGTTAAAAATTAAAGAATTAATCCATTTGGGAATAACATACATTTTACAACAGAGCTTATTAATAAATTTTTATTTAAAGTTTATTTATTCATCTTTTGTATAATTGGTTTGTTGTTTTCATTTATAATCTTTTAGATGGCGCCGTGAATCACAGGTTCTGACACAGTTACAAGATTTAGCTACACGTTTACAGCTACAAACTCCACCGCCCAGTGTTCCCATTACTAAAGCCGATTCCCGACGTTCTAGCAAACGTTTACAAAATCAACAGAGTGCTTTTGAAAATGCAGGTTTCCAGATAACCGAACCATCAAGTAAGGCCAGCATTAATGGTTCTCAGCCTCAGGGTCTAAATGTATTTGGTTCACAAAATGAATTCAATGCCAGTATGTTTGCATTGCCATTTATGCAACAAATTGCCCAACAAGGAAATAATAGTAATCGAACAGGTTAGTCCACTTTTTGCTCAAAAAAAAAAAAAAAAAAAAAAGTAATAACAATTTTCAAACTATAACTTCTCTTTATCTGCTAGGAACAAGAGCCCAATCCCTTATGGATCTTCGCTGCACTTTACCCGGCCTCTACAATCCTCGCTATGTGCTGGAGAATAGTGATGAGAAAAATGGAAAATACTTCAATATAACCATAGATGATTTAAAAAATAATCTTCAGGATACCCAAAAGCAACAACCACCTTCTTTAATTGGTTCATCGTCCAATGATCCAATCTATTGTTCTATTGAACCAAAACAACCTTCTCCACCTCAGAAAAGAGGCAAACAAACACAACAACGTGAACCCATACCATTGCCACCCTATGTACAGGGTAATAAACAAGCGCCTCCCACAAAATTATCACGTAATTGTATATCATTGGAAAATTTGGATGGTATTAATAAAGTACAAAATGATTTGGCGGCCTATGGTAATAATTTGTTACAAAACTATAATCAACAACAACAATACTATTTAGCCATGTTGGGTTATATACAACAACAGCAGCAACGTAATCAGCCTCCTTTACCCTTTAATAGTAATTTGAATATATATCGAAGACCAGGCAGTCAAACAAGCCTTTATCCTTCTGCCTTCTCATCAGCAACAGGTACTCCCTTGGCGCCCCAATTCCAAAGGCGTAATTCTCAACAATTTCAATATTACGGTGGCTTTGGTTATGCCAACTATACTAATCCTTATATAACAGCAAATAGTAAATTATCTTTGGGTAATGAATCTGATGATTATCGTAAATATCGTGATGTGGCATTATGAAAAAGAACTTAATTTTAGTTAACTATAAAATTAACTAATCTAGACAGTTAGTGAAAAATAGTTTAATTTAGGGTGCTATCATTAAAGAAAGAGTGTACTATCAAGTCATTATATTTTATTTTTATACACTTAAATAATTTTTATTTTTATTAATTTAATTATTTTGTTTAAAATTCTTTATTATTTATACTCCTTATTAAAATTGTATTTCTTTTTTTTAATTTTCGTTCATTAATAATTTCTCTAAAAAAACTCAATATTTGTTTAATACTTTTTTGTTGTAATTATTTTATTAATGCTACAAAAAAAACAAAAACAATAATTTAATTAAATGACTATAATTGCAATAATGCTAAACATTTTAAACACGTTAGCCAAAGATCAAAACAAAACTAACTCAAGTTAAAAACCAACTATAGTTTATTATAATTGATTTAAAAAATAAAAAGAGCGTATACAAGATGAAATTATGATGAATATAAATCGTTAATGTTAACTAAGAAGAAATTGTAAATTTAGTATTTTTTTGTAATTTCATATATTTTATTATTAAAAAATTCTTGTTTAAACAACATTTAATTAATTTAAGTTAAAAATTTTCTAAAGACATTTTATTATTTTTTGTTTGTTTTGTAAATACTCGTAATAATTATTTTAAAATAATAAACTTAATTCGTTATACGAATTTGAATGCACTTTTCTTTCGTTTTTATTCGTTTTAGATACATTAATCTTTAATAAGATATAAATAACAATTTTTAGTTTAACATGATTAATTGCAATAATTGTGTTTAAATTACACCGTGCTGCAGTAAAATTAAATTGGAGACTTTCGAGTTCACTTCAAGACTTTACATATCAAGCCAGATTTGCTTTGAAATCAATTTTATAGTGAGATTTTCAAAAAATTATAAACAATTTTTAAATTTTGTTTAAATTTAAAAAGGGTTAGAACATACAACTTTGCCAGGATACAACAAGTAAGAAAGTAATAGTAGGACAAGCCCGACTATGAAATACTCTCATCACATTCTTGGTTGTTGTTGCAACAATTCGACTGTATCTGGTTGTTCTTTCTTGGGGAAAAACTTCCAATTGAAACAGCTGTCATTGGATTGACAATCTTTGGCCGGGTCGTTCCGGAACGGAAATACAATTGTCGTGGAAACGACCACGTTATTGGTTATATGTATCTATGAGTAATTAAAGAACTACCCGCGTATAATTCTTGTTCAAACTTATTAATATAATATTTTTCCGGGATCTTTTACGTGCTTAATTTCATTAAGATATTTCTAAAACTGCGAACTGTACTTTGCAAACAAGCTTTACATGAACAGCCAGCCGGAAAATGTCTTTTCAATTTTTGTATTTTTTTTTCACAAATCTAAAGTTTCTGGGAAAACATTAAAAGTTGTTATCTAGGTTAATTCAAACAAAAATTTTTGATTTACTTAAGAGATTCCAATCTATTATTAGTTAACCAATTTGAAATTAAATTCCAAAGTTAAATCTGATCCGATATGGAAAATCTTAAGTTTTTATCTCCAGTTTCTTAAATATAGCGATTTGTTCATATGTACGATAATATTTTTAAAAATGTAACACGGTGTTGTATAAAAAATTAAATTAAGTTTTATAATAAATCAGCTAAAGGATTATCGGCTGCTTCAGCTTTCGGTTTGGGCATTTCTGTTTTAATAGCTGTATTCGTTTTAAATGTTGTTGGTGGCATTTTAACAGTTGGATTTTTTGCAACTAAAAAAATGAGAAAGAAATTTTTTAATAAATTTAAAAATAATAATAAGAATGCTACACTGGTACATATTACTATAAATATATTTACATTTTTTCTTTGATATGTTTTTCTAAAACAAAAGCATGGTTGTGTTGTTTCATTCAGTGTTATATTTTATGTAAGGTAAATTATTTCTTACTGTTGTTGTTGTTATCAATTTAAATATTACTATATTGATACAAATTCCTATAAACGCACAGTGAGATCGAAAATTTCTGAAGTTACATATCTGTTAATAAAAACGAAACTATGAACTTTCAGTTTTTATTTTTTAATTTGATTGAATTTATTATTACAATTTAAAAAAAAAATTGCTTATAATTTTAATCACTAGTGATGAAATTTTGAACCTTTTCCGAAACTCCTCCATTAAGGTTTTTATAGTGCTTTCTGTCACATTGCTTGAACAACTAGTTAGTCTTCGTTTAAAGTATACCACACTTCTGGACATCTTTTTTGAGATCTTCAAATATATTTTAACAAGAGCCCAATATCTCTCCATAGACCTAGACAGTTTAGAAGAGTTGCCTCTGCTGGTACAAATATCACATACTTGTACCACTCAAGGGTTTGTTTACTATTGTGACAGGATGCCAAGTCAGTCCAAAAATAAGTGGACACATTATGATGTCAGCCTCTTTTGTAATCATTCCATGATAAAAATTTCAGTATTTATAGAATCCGATGAAACAAATTATTAGCTTCTTTTGCCACAAGTGGATATTGCTTGCCATACCATGAACTTTTTGCGAAATTTTAGCTGCTATTTAAACTTTTCTTCAGCATTCCTTTGAGCATCAGCAACATAAAATGTTTGACCAGGAAGTTGTGAAAAAATCTGGCATTTCGCCATCCATTATGCAGCAAGAGTATTTATTAGAAATCGTGTATTTAATTTCCGGACTCAATTTTGAGCCTCTAAATTTTTTGTAGCGTTCCAGTTATGAACATTTTGTTTTTAAACCTGCATGGCTTTAACTTTTCGTACCAAATATTCCGAGCACAGATCTAACCAGGCTGCTTTCTTAACGTATATGTGAGTTGCTCTTTTGAAAATCTTCAAATTTTATGGATTTAGAAATATCATTAGGACCAAGTTTTCTATCAACGGACAAATTTTCCCTATACTGTTTAATAACATTGGAAACGACAGACCTTTGAATGCTTGGCAAACTTTTTATAGGAACAATTGGGCCTTTTTGAAAACATTTAATAATTTTAGTACGCACTTTTTTCTGATCGATCAGTTTAATCGTTATTAAATCAACTAAGACATTAATTAATTAAATCTGGAATTGATTCCACTAATTTTGTAAGCAAATAGGAATTAATTTCCTATCACACTTGCGTTATTTTTACTTGCGTAGCCCTAGAACATGGAGTAATGAACGTCTCCTTCTTCTTGGTCGGCCACGGCTTCTTAGACCTGAAGCTATTTTGGTTATACTTTTAATGTACTTCCTATATTTATAACCAAAATATAGTCGATCCATTTCCATTTTCTATAATATAGATTATTATGGGTTCCTCGTTGATAATATTCCAGAGATAAATGTCGGAATATTCTACATATAATTCTTAGTCAGTTGACATGAGAGACCTCATGTGATTTCTCTTCTCTCTGAATACTTCGCTCATTATATCAGCATGATGAATAGCTGTTGCGATGTAGCATTTGTTTAATTTGCTTCCGGGGTTCTCCTTTCTTCTCAGTGCATTCCATATGAGAGTTCGTCTGGTTGTGTACGCCATTAAAAACCTATAACCTGGTTTACGCAGCTCCTATATAGCCAGAAATCTGAACGTTCGTCTCGTAGTTTTTTTTTCAATTACACTTTGAAGTCATCCTTGTGTTTTGATTGCCAATATCTTGAATATGATATTCGGCAACTTAACGATTATGACTTTCTTCCATGTTTAAGGTAACGCTGTGTGGGTCATAGAAGTCCTACTAATATTTTAATGTACACTCGTTGAATATCTGCTGGTATTCTATTTTCGACTGCTGGTTTGTTGTGCACTAACTTCTAAATTTCTTACTTGCACTTGGATAATTGTATGTTATTCGCATTTTATGTTCTTTAGAGCTCATTTTATTAGTTCCATTTTCTTCAATTGTATCTTGTATGATGATTTTACTGATTTCCTCGAAATGTTCACTTCACCATTTTGTCAGTGAGTTATTACTAATTAGTAATGAGCCACTGTGTTCAATTCCTGCTACATTTCATGCTTCTTAGTATCCTGAAAAGTTCACAATACTTACAAAATGTATAAAAGGAAATTTTACCAGACCGTTTGTTTTTATTCAGTTCATTAAATGAATAATAAGGGTTGCGTTTATAGAAATTAGTTTTAAATTAATATTGTCACTATAAATATGTATTTATCACTCAAAATTACCTAAACATAAATAAATATATTTTAGTACATACCATTTTTTGTGTTAACCTTTGAAGATCCACTGCCAAATAAATCATCTTCGTCACTGTCTATATCACTGAAAAGGCTGGCATTTGTTTCTGTATTCTGTTTTGTATTATTTTCTTTCGAAAGCTTTTTAGACTCAGGATTCTTTATGATCTTACTAGCAGGTTTTAAAAAGTCCTCTTCATCACTCACATCACTAAATAAGGAAGTTTGAGGTAGTTTTTTGTTTTGGGCTGCAGTCGTAGTTTGATTTAAAACTTTATTACTTGAAGTTTTAGAAGTTGACAGTTTTCCGAATAAATCATCACTATCTGAATCGGAATCATTAAATAATTTACTAGTTGCACTCTTTTGTGATGTTTCTTCAGCTGTTAGAGTTTTTATGGACGATGATGTTTTCTGTGGTGGTGTTGTTGATGATGTTGATATTGTTGGTAGACCAGCTACTTGAAAATCTTCATCGGTCTTTGATATATTATAATTTATAGGTTTTTGTATAGTTGTCTTAAATAAGTCATCATCGTCATCTTCATTATCATCCAAAAATGAAGATTTTGTTTTATTAGCAGGTAATTGCTGTGTTGTTTTAGTTTCTATTGTATTTATGGGATTCTCCTGGATTTTATTGGACAAACTATCTGAAGTTTTTAATGGTGCATTCACAAGGTTTGACAAAGGTGATATTATATTTGAAGGAACTGTATTGGGAATGTCGTTTGTGACTTTTATGTTTGTATTTTTTAATAAATTATTTTCATTATTTCCTTTAGTCGTTTGTATAGATAATTTAGGTTCGGTCTTATTAACATGGTTTGGAGGTTTGTTATTATTTGTTTTAGATGACTTGATGTGTTTAAATAGATCATCATCGTCGTCATCATCTTCATCAAATAGTAAACAACTCTTTTTGACTGCAGTCTGAGTAGGAATTTCTACATTTTGTATTTTTTCGCTGTTACTTATTATTTGTTCAGTATCCGTTTTGGCTTTTTCCTTTTCCTTAGTTGTACTATTAGTTGGTTCAAAAATATTCGTAATATTTTGAGATTTGTCTTCAACTAATTTAGATGTCAATGATTTTGTAGGTTTTTCTTCCTTATAGCTTTCTGTATTATTTTTTTCTTTTTCTTGTGATATTTTGGGAATGTTTGTTGAAACAGTTTTAAATAATTCTTTATTATAATTATGTATTTCCTTATTTGTGTCATTATCTTGTAACAGCTGTTGTTCTTCAATTAAACTTTTACGATAATTTTCTTGTCTAGCTCTACGTGTGGAAGGTCTTCTAGCAGCTGGAGCTCTGACACGATTTTTAGTAACACTTGGTAAAATATGTTCCGTTTCGGCTGTTCTAGGTACTTCTACAAACGATTCCTTCTCAACTGTTGTGGATTTTGTGCAAATAATTGTATTTGTTTTCTCTTTACTGGATGCCATTTCATCGATATTTGGAGTTACATTATCCTCTTTAACTTTGCGTAAAGTTGTGTTAGCACCTGGTAGCAAAGCTTGAACATTTATATTAATATGGGGCATTTGTAATTTAGAAACTGGACGTTTAACAGTAATTATTGCTTCATTATTTTCTTTATTAGACAGTGATTCCTGAAGTTTGGAGACAATATCAGAGCCTTTATGTTTAGCTTCATCTTTGGTTACTTTTGGTTCAACTTCAGACAATTTGTGATCCAATGTATCTTCTTCATTTATGGGTGGGGGTTCATCACTGAATATAGAATGTTTTGGAATTTCTTTATCTATTTGCTTATTATTTAATGCCATTAATGTCTCATTAAAATCATCATAAAATACACTATGCAAACGTTTAGTTTGATTATTATCTAAGGCCACATTTGAAGCATTGTTATCGTCATCATCTGGCGGTATATCACTAAATAATTGTAAACCAGTATACAAACTAGTTTGTTTATTTTCTACAACTTCTTTTTGATTATTACTGATGTTAGCTATCGGTACTTTCGGTAATTCCGGTTCATATATATCGTGTTCCAAATCGATGGTATTATAATTAGTATTAAGTGTTTGTGGATTTTTTGTTAATGCTTCAAAAAATTCATTATCATCTTCTGGAGGTTCATCTAAAAATAATATGGAGTTAAAGTCGTATTTATTAGTCGTATTAGTTTTTTGAATATCGTTTATTGAAACGGGATCTGATTTATCTTGTGATGTTGATAAGTTTTCATTGTTATTAAACCCCTTTTGATAGAGTATATTTTCTTTAGTGATTAAGGACTCTAAATGATGTTCAACACTAATTGTATCTTTAGCAGTTATTTTTTCGTTTTTATTTTCCTTTTGTACAGTGTCCTCCAGATCATTGTCTTCTTGTAAAGCAATATTCATATCTTTGTGTGCTATATCTTGAGCAGAATTATTTTTATCATTTCGATCAAATACTGCATGTTGAATTTTAGTTTCTCTAGATTTATTAACTCCTTCAATACTCGATGTTAATTTATTCTGTTTATTGTTAATGTTAGTTAATGATTTCTCAACAACTTCTTCAGATTGTAATTCCTTAGTAGCATTTTTGATATCTTTAATTTCATCTATATCATTGGGTTTTGTTACATTTTCTTTTAATAATTTTTTCTCATTAATCGTTTGGTTTTTGTTACTTTGTTTGGGTTTTATAGAAAATATATCATCTCCATCATCATAATCCAAATCATCGAATAAATTAATTTTCTTTGGTTTTTCTTTTTGTGGTAAATTATTTACAATTGATTCCTCGTCCAAATCATCAAATATGTTTACAGTTTTCTTTGTATTTACTTTTTCAATATCAGTATCCAAAACATTTGCATCTTTAGTCAATTTGGAATTATCTTCAATTAACATTGTAAGATTTTCTTCATTCTTTGCTATATTTCTAACCAATACATCATTCTTATTATTTTCAGGATCATTAAATATATTTTCTGATTTTTTAATTAAATCTTTTTCATCCAAAGTTTTATCGAATGAAATTTTGTTCTTATTTGAAGAGTAATCATTGAATTCATCATCAAATAATAAAGATTTAGTTAAGGATGTTTTTGTAACTTCTTTGGAGGATGATTTTTTAACAAAAGCCTTTAAGAAATCATCATCTTCCTCATCGCTATCTTCAAACAACGATTTAGGAGTCTTGGTTATAATGTTTTCTTTTGGAGGAGATAAATTATTTAGCTCTTCATTTTTTGCTTTAACCATTTCTTCATTTTTAGTAGTAGTTAATACTGATAAGAAATCGTCCTTTGCATTAATATCCTGATCGTCATCATCATCAAATAGATTAACCGTTTTACGTTTTATATTTTGACCAGAAGATATGGAAGATGTAGTAGATGAAGGTATATCTTCGGGTGGTTCAGCAAATAGATCAACAAAAGCTGGTGGCTGAGTTGTAAAAGTAGAAGGTCTTCCTGCATTAACTATATGTTTATTTATTTCACTCTGTATTTTGTGCGGTATTGAAGGACTTGATGATGATGTTATAGATTCCATATTCTCGTTTGGTTCTGCAAATAAATCGACCACTTTCGGTGTTTGTATATTATATTGTGAAGTATTATCTTTAACTTCTTTAGCAATTAGTTTAGAAACATTTCTGGAATTTATGGAATTTCCACTCTCAGAAGGCTGCGATAAAATTTCATTATGTTTCAAATTTTTAGCAGAGTTCTTAGCCATTGAAGATGAAGGTGTTGACAAAGATGAAGTTTCACTTACTGTCGATTTATTTTTAGCAGCATTAATAGGTATACTTTTTGTTCCTGGATATAAAGATTGAGAACCTCGCAGTGATGATGCATTTTTAACTTCAATATTGGTATTAAAATTTTCATTATCAACGGAATAACTTGATGCCCACTCTGTATTGGATTCAAAAGATTCATTGTCATCTAAATGCGTAGAAGTATGAGATGATGATTCTGAAAATGCTTCAGATATTTCATCACCAGAATAGCTATTTTCTTCTTGGTTTTCATATAAGCCCACATGCCATTTAGCATGCCAATCTTTTGAACCATATATGAAGGGTAGAGGTTTTTCATTATAAGGATTGATCGGTTGATAAATGCAACTGTGAGTAAGAGAATAAAATTATGGTTATTAGTTACGGTGACACGATTATCAAAATAAAAGTTTGTTTTAGGGGAAAACTTTAATAATAATAATAATAATAATAATAATAATAATAATAATAAAAATAAAAATGTAATAAGTAATAAAAAATGTTATTATTCTTAATGATAAAATAAAAATGATATCTCATTTTTATATCACTGTTCTTTAAAACAGTGGCAGTGATTACAGAATATATTTTCATATGCAGTAGCAAGCAGCAAATATAAATTATGAAAAACAAGGTTATATCAGTTTTAATGATGTTTGTTTCAAAATAACAGTAACTAATTTATTTCAAATTTTTCAGTTCTCAAGTTTTTGTACTAAAGTGCTCAAATATTTCGCACTAAAGTACAAAAAATATCACAAAAGGTAAGATATATTTCTATTAATAAAAAGGGAAAAGAAAAAGTAAGGAAAAACTACAGAAAACTACTTCTATACATGACCCCAACAGCGGAGTCTCTATTGGAGTTCATACCGTTCACACCGTAGGTTGGAAATAGATAAAAAATGTTCAAATAAAATAAATATAAATAAAATAATGAGGGTGCAACAAATTTAAAGAACGACATTATTAGTAACTATTTCATAATTTCAGACATTGTAGTTACCAGTGATTTACCAATCACAATGATTAAACCACAGTCGTTAAAATATCTCTCATCTCTACTAAGAAGTACTGAATACTGAGTCTGCTTTAAATTGTTGCTTTGACTTTTCTAAACTTAAAACCATTTCTTCGAGATATGTTCAAAGTTGTCCTAAACAAACAGGAAGATAGATTTTTTGTGATTATCAACTGAAGGGGGAGAAATTCATAAACACCCTTTTAGTATAAATCAATCCAACGTAAGCATTGAGTACTTTTCTCGTCCTCTCCTGAACAATAAGACAAATAATCATAATAAACGTTTGTGAAAAAAGTTTGTAATGATATCCAAGAGGTTAACACCTAAATAAAAGAAATATGGGTTCAGAAAGGTCCTTTTTCACATTGGACAAAATAATATAGTCATCATTAAGTTCTTCAAAATTTTGTAATTAATTTAATTGAAAATATTTTAATTATATAACTAAATGATATCTCAATGCATATATAGTTTAAATAAATTATAATTAAATTTATTTTTTGTTTTATTTCATTATAAACGTAATTCCTTAAAAGTCGGTGATCCATACTTAGTATCAAAATCAGATAAATCTTAAATAAAATAAACAACACTATAAATTAGTTTAAAAGTATCATGAACATTAATAGAATCGTTGAAGCACAAAATCTGCAAAAATCCTTTAAATGCGTTAACTTTTAATATAATAAATCCATTAAAAATTTAATCGAAACTAAAATTTCTTCACCGTAAGTTAGAAGACAACATGGAGGATATAAAGCCATGCGATATTCATTTCGGTAATACACCGATTCCATTTAATCTAATCTTATATATCTTATAAATCCAAATTCCTATTTGCTCATAAGTATACTGCTATCCAAAATCAAAAGTAATTACAACATGATTTTTTAAAAGAATTATATTTAGTGTTAAATTATCAAAAAAAAAAAAAACAAATTTCAGATCATTGTATTATTTGTATGTTAAGACATCAGAGTGGTTTTATTGTGCAGCTTTGATATACTAGAAATCTAAACTGCAATGTCAAATATTATTCCCTAGAGTTCTATAGAATAAGATTGATAATATTGTTTGTTTCGACGAACCGTGTTCTATCATATGTGGAAGAAAATTTTGTTTTAATTAAGTTTTTAGTTAACATAATCACTTAAAAGAATTACGATCTAAAGACAATTTTTGGCGATACTGTGTTTCTGCCCTCTCAATATATTTTTAATGATATTTTTTAATTAAATATAAAATTATTTAAAAGTTCCAACTGATTTTGAGAATAAGCATGCCCGCGGACCTCCGATTTTTGACACTTTTTTTAAAGAGTTTGATTTATCAACAGGAATTACGATTATAATTAAATGAAATAAAAAATAAATTTTATTATAATTTATTTTATCTATATTCGTTTTTAAATCATTGGGGAATGTTGAGTTTGTGAAGTAACTGATCAGCGTCAAGTGATTGACCGCGTTGAATTCTTTGGATAAATCCATACACTGATTTTTTAAGTGAGAATAATTTTGTGTCGATCGTTTACTTTAAAAGGAGTAGCATTGTTCATAATACCCCAACCATCTATGGTGGTGTAAGATATAATTAATTACTATAAATTATTTAAAATTTGTATTTTGTGTAAATAAATATAAAATATATTTATCCTATTTTTTAATAAATGCTCATTAAATTATTAGTAGTTATTATTGCCCTTAGGAACTTCATATGAGTGAATTAAGCATGTTTGAATAACGATATATGTTAAAGCTATTTTTTGCGATATAATAGATTAAATATATTAATATAAATTCCATATTTCATTATATATGTGTGACAACTTACGTTTTTTCTTTTGACTTTCCTTCATCATCCTCATCAGAGTCATCTAAATCTATAGAATATCTTTCGTGACAATTTCTAAGAACTTTAAGGTTGTTCTCTAGGAAAATTTCAAGCATTTCCTTAGAAGAAAGCGTATTTTCAGTTTCCTAAAAGGACAAGAAAAATATTCAAATAGGAAAATTGACATAAATAAATTTACAACTATATTTAGTATAATATGTACATATACTGTAAGAATTTGCGTGTAAATATTCATATTCAAACAATGCATTCAATTAAACTATTAATTTATACATTGAGCTTATTTCAGTTTTTTTTATCCCATAAATCTTATTCAAACTCTATTTACTGTAAATACAGAATCAAAGCTAAAAATGTAATTCATAGAGAAAAGAGGAAATCTTATTCTAAATTATTTTCTTCTTCAGACGGCTCAGTTATCTTGCAAGTATTGAGGAATTCTGGTTTTTCTGATGACAATTATTGGCCTTGTGATATAAAAGGGATTGATTTAAACATTTTTTTGGGGAGTTACATTTTTTAAATACAGCGGTTTCTCAGTTTAACGAATACTCTGTTTAGAATTTGCGATTTAACGAAAGGTCATACTTTTCTCATTGAGTAACCTACATTACGAACAAATCAAATAATTTAGTATCCGATATAAAGATTTCTTTGAAAACATACATTAAAAACTATAAAGTGAAATAAAAATAGGCCATAACAATATCAAGAACATTTTTGTAACCCTTAAAAAAAGCTTTTTTTTTTGTATGCAACAAAATTTTGTTTTTTATTTAAAGCGAAGAAAGCGACTATTACTTAAAGATAATTTGAAAATAATAGAAAAACACGACTTAGATGATTGTTTACCTTATTTATCATTCAAAAATATCTATATTTGAATGATAAATGTCAAAATCTTAATTATGCACCATAATAAAATAAAAAATAATAAATTATAAAATTAGTTTTCTGATTTTTTGTTTCGGAAGGAAGTTTACGTGAAGCAATTTATAACTGTTTACTTTAATTTTTCTAATTCCCGGTGGTGTCTCTATTTAAAACAAAAACTTACCGCAAAGGTAAGTTGGTGAAAGACACGTGCGATGCCAAAATTTGGCCACTAAATATGTCTTTTTTTTGTTTTTGTAAGATAAAATTATATGTATAGTTTTTATTATCTTTCAAATAAAATTTAATTTTATTATTTCGTATATTAAAAAATTACCCTATTTAACGAATTTTTCGATTTTGCGAATAGACCTCACACTATATCATAAGTAAAACCGGGAAACCACAGATGAATGAAATAAATTTTAATACGTATTATGATTTTAATGGATAATTTTCTTTTAAATGTATCAATGAACATGAATTGTATGAATTTATATGCAAAGTTAAATTTATATCTTTAAGAATTGATGAAATTCCTACTTGTTTCCTTAAAACAAATGTTCCCTACTAACACGTCATGTTAACACTTTACTGTCATTCATTTTTCCTTGAGCCAATGAGTAAATGAATTGAGTAAATGAATTTGATAGTTTAAGATTTACTTCTATACTTACTACCTTTCAAAAGCAATGCAACATTAGGAAGGAGCAAATACTCTCGTTTGTCCGTATTTATATTGTTTCTTCACAATATGGTATGTATCATATTGAAGTGTTTTCAGATTAATGATTATGTTATCACTCTAATAACGCATTTCGATTTATAAAACCAAATAATTTTTCGATTGCATCCTAACTTGATATTTTTACTTAATGTTACATACTATTAGGTCCTATTATATATTATTTTTATAAAATGTAAATACCTCATTTAATAGCCGTAGAACCTATTTTTTTACATTATAATTTGAATAGCATTTACATATTCAACTTAAATTCTTTGTAACCATAATTGTTGTTGGGATTAAACATTTACATTTTACATTAATGTAATAAATAACTAAATAAATAAATAAACAAAAAAATTGCTACATTAACTTCTTCTTTACTTTTTACTTCTTAAGGATCTAGTAATCTTTACTTACAATTTGACTATCACTACTGGCCTCATTTGTATTTGTTATTGTTTCATCATCATCTTGTACACGACATTCCACAAACTGGTTACCAAATTGTAATGTTGTCAAACTATTGGCCACATTATCCAACGCTATATTCGTTGATCTAATATTATTGTTAAGTTTTTCCAAGGTATCTGTAGTTTTTGTGGCTCTAGTTTCTAAATCCTAAAATAATAAAAAAGGAGAAAATTTATTAATGTTCATTCAGATTATTTGATTCTACAATAACTTAATTACCTGTGATATTTGATTCATCCATTGTAGTAGACTGTAATCACCAGCAAAAGTCCACTTTGATGCTTGTTCCAAAATATTTTCCAAATCAATTGGAATATTATCCATTTTTTCGTTGTCTTGATAAGATTTTTATTAAATTTGTAAATTTTAAATGCAAAATTTCGCTATTAAAATTCTTACTTATTATTATCTGTTTTTGTTTATTGCATTTATTATATTTGATTTTTTAACAATGACAGCTGATTTATTTACAACTGCAGCGGAGTCAGCAGATTCAAAGCAGAGAGCTTCAAACTTCATGTTAATATTTATCTTTTGGGTTTGAAGCAAGTTCAATAGCTAGCAGAAACTGATAAGCAAGTTGTATTTATTATAAGGTGACAATAAAACACAAATGAATATTTTTTGAACTTTATTGTACTAATTCCATACATGTCATAGTATATTTACATTAAGGTGTATGCTTGCTGTGTAAGTTTTATTACGTATATGTATCCCTTTATTGTGTTTTATTTATTAATTTTAATTAGGAAACTTATAATATTATATACCTTATTCTTTGTTGTAGTCACCTTAAAAAATAATTACGCCATTCAAATCTGCCACTTCTTTTGACATTATAAACAAAAACAATTGCTACACAGCGTTGCAATTGTTTGTTCGTAACTTACTTCTATCAACGAACATATGTACCCCTAGTCTACACGTCAATATATAAAAAAAATTGCTGTTCTTTTATTGTTTATTTTTATAACTTCCACCATCTTTAAATTCAAGCCCATTCCAAAATTATCAAAATAAGTTCAATAGAGAAAACAATTATAGCCAAAAATATAAATAATTTTATTACCAATTAATTGGTCCATGTTATATACAAGAAAAACTTTTATGCATTGTACACATCTGTTGTTGTATATGTCAGTGTGTATTTACTAAACATAACGAATTTATTTCATACACATTTGATTATTAAAAATTTGTCATAGAAGAATACTTTTACTTGTTTGGATTATCAAGATTGAGGCGTCCTAAATAAACCTACGTAAGGAAAAAGATACATTACGAAAAACTTCAGCGTTACAATCAACTCAAGGGCTAGAAAGACCATATCGCTCGTTTGCTCCAAGGTTGTCATAATCCAAAAAGCAATTTTTTCAGTATACGTATTTTCAATTTCTTAACTGAAACATATTTCTTCAAATTCATGAATGAAAATTTTATATTTGGTTAATTTTGCAAACAATTACAATAAATCTGCAATGTAAATCTAACAACTAACAGTGCGCGACCGGAATAAGGTTTTATTTCTGGCAATAATAATAATAATTTTGTTGAAATCCTGTCTAATGTTTAAATACTCCATTCACAAAAATTTGCTTATAATAAAATTAGTTTTTTTAATGATGATGTTAAGTCAAAACTTATTATGTTAAGTCAAAACTTATTATGAGTAATGACGACCTTACAGCAAGTGAGCTATATAGCGAAGTGACATCCAGTTTGAGAAGTCAGAAGACTACTAAGTGGCTCTATTTCTGTCTATGATGTTAAATTGTGTTGTATGCTCCTCAACTGCAATATCCTTGGCAATCAAATATAGGATTCATCTTGGGGTAGGAAGCTTTAGACTTTTGCGAATCATGATTGGAATGACAAGCTTCCAAGGCAAATTCCGAGGGATACTTATTGCATCATGAACATTAGCAACAAAGAGGCTTGATTGTTATGATGAAGTCCTAACGGGTCAAGAACCTTATATGCATAGGATTCATATATGGAATAGAAATTTCTCTGATTTCTGTCACGCGTCATTAATGTTGTCTTTATGTTGGTTCTCCAGTCGGCTCATTGGAGGTTCTAATAGGATTCGTGAACAACATCGACTTGATAGGAAGATTTTTATATTAGGCTGTTCTCGCCTTGGACAATCACTGTTAACTCTTTTGCACCTTAAACCAAATATTACAATCGTTTTCGTACCAAGGCAGATTTATATAGGGTAACTGTACTACTTCAAAAAATGCAACAGTGTCAAAATGCTCTCTTTTAAATAAGAGAAGAACAGAACTAAAATATGAAATAAACTAACAAACACTTATATGATATAAAATAATAATGTAAATATATACATAAAACATACAGTAAACAAAATTTAACTTTTTCTACTCTACCTCATACAATCACCGTGTTATCTTTTTACACTTTGCTTAGTACTTTTTTCGTTGCGCTGGCCACAATTTTGAATCGTATCATCACAAATTCGTTTTCTGTTGTAGTTGCACGTGGAGTTTATTTTTTATTTCATTCGTGTTGTTGAGTTTTCGATTTATTCTTTTTTTAATTAAAATTATTTTTTTACCTAGAGGATATTTTTATATAAATATCTCCTTAAAATGTCTATGTTAGCTGATCCCAAACAACGGAAACGTTATCATTTAGTGCCCAGAGGGAAACCTTTATATGAAGGTAATAAAAAATAAACATTCCAAAATTTTACTTTTATTATTTAATACAAATTTTAGATAAAAACCGCTTTGGTACAAAAATGCTTGAAAAAATGGGTTGGACAATGGGTAAAGGCTTGGGTGCCCAAGAAGATGGCTCAAAGGATTTCATAAGAATACGTTATAAAAATGATGAGCTAGGTTTGGGCTTCGAACATCGCGATGATCAGTGGACACAACATGAACAAAGTTTTAATGGTTTACTTAAAACACTTAATAATGACGATGATCCTGGTGACTCTCAAACGAAACAAGAGAATGGTGATAAGTCTGAGGATGAAATGCCAACCTTGGGATTTGGCTTTACCCAAAATCCAATAAATGAGAAGAAAAATCTTAAAGTAGAAAAATTGAAGGAGAAAATTAGTGGTATTTCTTTGGAAGAAAGATCTAAACAAAGCAAGGCACGGGTACATTATAAAAAATTCACCAAAGGAAAGGATTTAGCTCAATATAGTGAAAAAGATCTGGCAAATATTTTTGGTAAAAAAGCTGTAGATGAGCAACAGGCTGCTACCAATGATTTCTATAAACAATTGAATAATGCATTAGAAAAAAATCAAGAAGAAACTAAAAGAAGTGATAATGAATGTTTGGAAAGCAAAGATTTGATTAACACTGGAGTATCGGTAAATGATTATTTTAAGGCTAAAATGGAAGCTATTAAGAAACGAAAATATGGTTATCCTAATCAAGAACACATCAGCGACGAAAATACTAATTCAAATGAAATGCAACAAGAGGAAAAAGCTACCAAGAAAGAAAAGAAAAAGAAGAAAAAGAAAAATGATGAAGTCGTTGAGGAGAAAAGTGATACCCAAAATCAAAAAGATGATTATGGTCAAATGACACACAGCAGTGTATCGGTAAACGATTATTTCAAAATGAAAATGGAAGCATTTAAAAATAAGAAAAATGCTATAAATAATGTTGAATGCAATAAAGAAAATACAAATACTAGTGATAATGTTGAACAAGATCAAGAAGTTCCTAAAAAGAAGAAGAAAATGAAACATGATAAGGAGCAGGATAATTATACAAGTATTAATGGAGAACCAAATGATACAAAGAAATCTGAAGAAGAATTCCCTGTTGAGGAAGAGCCAAAACTTAAAAAGAAAAAAGATAAAACAAAAAAGAAATCTCAACAGGAAGCTGAGCAACAAACAGAACAAAATATTTCATCAAATGAAAATGAAATAACTAAGAAAATAATACATGAAGATTCAACAGCGCCAGAAGAAAATAATGCATTAAATTCAGCACAGGAAATTATTAAAATCGATTTAACAGGGGAACCTAGAAAAAAGAAAAAGAAGAAAAATAAAACAAAAGAAAATGAAATTATTGAAATATATGAAAGTGATAACGAAGAAAGCCATAATACTGTCGTCCACGATCCAAACAATTCAGAAGAAAAAAACCCAACAAAGACAATGAAGAAGAGCAAAGAGTTTGAAGAAAATTGTAAAAAAGATGATAATTTTTCAAATTCGAATGAAACAAAAATAGTGTCCAACCCGCCAAAAAAATCTGAAAAATCCAAAAAAAAGAATAAGAAAGAAGTAAGTTGTAGTGCAACAAGTGAATTAAATCTTGATGAACTAAAAAATAAATTCAAGGAATTTAATGTCTACCAAATCTCTTCATTTTGTGCAGAAAAATTCCGCAACATAAATTTTAACGATTTTACGGGCTCCACACTTACACAAATCGAAGGTTATAGTATTGGTCACGATCTGCAACTGGATGTACGTGTTATTAAAAACGATGAAGAACGGATAACAAATCTATGGAATTGTGTTTTGGACAAATACTCTCATTTGCAGAAACCTAAAAAAACTTACCGTCATTATGTTCGAGAAGTGATTAAGGCCCGAAAATCGAAACAAAAAGCCCCTAAATTGTATGTTAAAACTTGGAAACGTAAAAATGCTTTCCGATCTATATTGTAAAATGTTAAATAAAAAAATATTTTTAATTTAGTTTAATACATACACAATTACGTAAATTATTAATTAAATTAATTAAGTGAATAATGTAATATTATATGATCTATGTTGTAAATATAATTTACTAGAAGATATAATGTTTCGATCATTGTTTATGACACATGGAATGGTGCAGGTAGACAAATTATACATCAATGTATCGGAAATTATATATTTTTTTGAAAATGTATAATGTTACTGATATTAACAAAATTTATTGCATACTTTTTGAAGAAAAATGCCATGAGAGCGTTAAATTCTCTTTTTTATGTTGAATAGATTGAATTTTAGAAACTCTGGTTTTCCCAAAATTACTTAATAAAATTGTTATATAACTCAAAAAGAGAGTAACTAATTCTTTGGTAAAAAAATCGGCGATAAATCTATATGTTTGAAAAATCAAATTTAGATGCTTAAAACTTTTAATTCTTAATAAAATAAAAAATAATTGAAAAAGTCGATTAAATTTGGACACATACGACGAGGAGGTCCACTCATATAAAAGTCTTTGATTTTTTTTAGATATAAGAAATCTGGATCTAATAAAATTTCTTTGAAATCGGTCTAGTGGTTAGGAAATTACAGATTTATTTTTATTTTATTTTTCATTTGAAATACTGTGTAATGTGAAATAAAAGTTTTTTAATTTTCAACAGTTCTTGAATTAAACTTAATGAAATCTGTTGGGTATGCAACAATGCTGCACGACTCTATTTTAAATTAACGTTCTAGTTAGTCTACAATTAGAGCTTGCATCAACTTGTCTACATACTGGGATCGTGAACAACTATAATTGTACTTAATAAACTTTTCCTTATATTGAATTAATTAAAATTAACTTTATTGATTATAAAATAAATTACAAGGTCATAACAAAATCTATGTCATTAAAGCTATTATCATAATATTGGACTAAAAAAGAGAAATATTTTTCTTAATACAGAACTATTAACAGATTCTCACTTTTATATTCCAAATACTCAAAATTTCAGTTCGAGGAAAGTTCGCTTCAAAAATTTTAATTTTTTCTCAAATATTAATCGCTGTCCTTATATGACGTTTACCCCATAACAAAATTTTGATTATATGGCAAACTAAGGTATATAATAAAGCTACTTACTTTTATAAGTATTTAAGTTTAAAATTTCTTCTAAATTATAAAAAATATAAGTAATAATACATTTTTCCACTTAGATATGTGACTCTTGCACAAAAATTTTGTACAGAATCCAGACAATATTTTAGATATTTGTTGTAAATTATAGCAATGAAAAATTTATGAACCACCCTCGTACAATTTGACTCTGATTTATGCATAAGTGTACACTATATTATTATTCCAATATTTATGTGAAATTTATGAGTTTTGAAATGATTTTTTTGAAGGGGTAATATGAACTTAGAAGAGCTTACTGACCGACCCTCGAGACATTTCTTACACCAAATTTTGTTTATATTTATATCAACTTGATCACAATACCAATATGTGAGATTTAAATCGTTCAAAATGATAGGTGTTAGGGGATTGTATGGAACCTATAAAAATAATTGAACGATCTTCGTATAATTTGACAAATCGTTTTAGAATAAAATAGAACTTAGTTGTGACTAATTTCATTAAAATAGTTTTATATTTAGGACTTCCGTGGGATATTTGTTTGAGGGCGAAATGTAGGACCTATCATCACCACTTTCAAGATAACTCGATTTTGCGTTTTGTTCACAAGGCTTAGATGGACAGCCAGCGGACGAACATAATTATTTCAAATAGTTCTTTCGGCCCGTTACAAACGTCTGCACAAATATGACGTTGTAGGTTATATAAAACACTGTATAAAATTTTACAAAGATCAGTCAAACATTTCATATAGACCTCATGTAACCTCAGTTTTGAAAATCACATCAAATTAATTTTTTAAATATGACAGTATTATAGAACAACTAGTTTATAAAATTTCAAACCATAAAATCAAATTCTACAAGAGTCGTTCAATTTTTTCATGTTTGCATCATAATTTTCAGTGTTATATAGTCGGTCTTAACCGATCACACTTTAAAAATTTTTTAATAAAATTGGTGTGTTAACAGATTGCTGCGTAACAGATTTTTTCTAGTAAGATATAAAATTTGATATATTTATTGTCCTGGCGTTAAAGGAGCCTTATCTGCGAGACATGCAGAAGCATTTTTTTCTGTTCTAAACGTTATAATTTGGTGAATAATAATTATTTTTGTAAGTTCTCAAATCACAAATGTGGAATCATCTTTAAATAATTCTTAATAAATAGCTACATATGTTAAGAAAACAACCAAACGGTATTTACTGTCGAACGGTCCTAATATGATAATACACGGATTGAGATTTCTGTTACGGAATTTACGGATTAAGTGGGAATATTTTTAATTGTACAATTGTACAATTTCCGAATTGTTTCATCATATGTGGATGTTATTTTTGAGACAACTTTTATTTAAGTTTCGCCTTTAAAACGATTGATGTTCGTCCGAATGTTAAACGACTACGATTCACTAATTTTCCACGCTTTGCAAATGATTTATCTTGATTATTCAGATGTATAAATTTATCATTCTTTCCACAAAATAAATATGCATTTTTTGATCATATTTAATTTTATTAAAAGTATTTTAAAATACATTGTGTTTGAAACTCAGAGAATAGTTTAAAAGAAAAAAATCACATAAATTTCATTAATTCATAGCCATATTAAAAAAATATATTATAAAAAGATAATAATTTCCCATTCTTAAAAGGAATTTCTAGCTGCTAAACAGTACAAATAGAGTAAAATTTTTAAATTATAAAACTAAACTAACTATTCTGACAGACTTCAATAAGTAGATAAAAATTATAATAAAGATTAAAAAAGAAATAAAAAATAATAAGAAAAACAAGTATTTTATTTTTGTATTCATGGTTATACTAAGTATTTAATATTATACATTTAACAATTTGAAGTCTGTTAACAAATTAATATTTAGGAAGATGGGCGTTAACTAAATTACATGTATATATTTACGAACTTAACTGTAACTCTCTAATATATAAAGTTAAATGGTATATGCGTAATTCTAAATAAAATGTATCAAGAAATATATATATACGTATGTATTGTATGTAAAAATATATGCTAACTATTAAAAATCATTCTCATCGTCTTCCTCATCATCTTCAGCATCTAATTCTCCTTTACGATGAGCTATACGACGTGAACGACGCAAAGGTTTTTCTATTAGTTCTGAATTACTTCTTTTTAGATTTGGTTTATTTTTATATGAATTAAGATTCACCTGGAAATCCCACTACAATACAGGATATGTTAAATTATATCAATTATTATTTATATATCTAAAATACTTACCGACCCTGAGACAATTTCAGAACGAACAGGATGCCAATGTAAATCTCTTATAACATGACGATGACTTTCTATGGCCTCTTTAATATGACCCGTTAAAACATCATAAACTAGAAAAAAATACAAATTATTAATAAGAAATATGAAAAGAGAGTGAAAATTCTAGCACTTACTAATAATTCTTCCTGTACTACAACCAGTGTATATATAACGTTGACCTGTTTGGGCAGCTGGTGAAAATTTTGCACGTAATAATGTTTTTGTGACACGATGACCACGATAGGTCATTACACTAACATCACCATCTAACACTTTGGTGGGATTATAATCTAAATTGCAAAAACAGAAAATATAACATATCAAGAAATATATAAGATATAAAATACTCTGCTCACATTCTCTAGGTACTTGATTGACACGATAATCCCAATCAATTAAGGGAGTATTTGGATTAGTTCGTACTTTATTTTTTGGTGTTGGTTGCCTTAAATCCCAAATTTTAATACTTTGATCTTTGGAGTTACTTAGAATATAATGACCATCATTTCTTGGATCAATATAGGTGACACTATCCAAGTGACCCAGAAAGACACTACTGGCTTTGGTAAAACGTGGTGAACTACTACTACTCGAACATCTTAGATCCCAAAGTTTAATAATGCCATTATGACAACCGCTTACAATTAAATTTGGATCCATATCGCTTACATAACTTATGGCATTAACATCAACTGAAAATGCATTTTCCGTGCGTATTGTTGATATATGACGAGATTCGCGATCACAAATTGCAATGCAATCGGTTAAACCGGCTATTAATTTATGACCACAAGGTGAAAATCTCACAGAAAACATACCGGAATGATTACGATCACTACCAATATTATAGATTTCATAGTAATCACCTTCTATGGGAGTTACGTTAACTAAAAAATAGGTTAGAGTGAAAAAAGATTGATTATAAAGTATTTACACATGTTCATTGGTTCAGAGAGAAGGATTGAGTTCACAAATTTTTATCCCTACTATGTATTCTATTATATAACATTTAATTAACACTAATTCTCATTGAAGAACATATGTAGCTTTTAGCGCTATTTAAGTATGCAGAAATATAAAACGCTCTATGCGCAAAGAATCATTCTTTAAAGAAGAACTTAAAGACTGAATTATAGTTCTAATACCTTTCATAAGGGCCAAAAGTGGTCCCCACCCAATTTCGCTCATATTTAGGTCCGATAATATTATTTATACAATTCGAATAGCCACCAATTTTAAGTACATTTCTTACAGTTATCTACATCGGGTAGAGTTGCATGTTTAAAATTGCTTTATAGATTCGTCTTTGTGGCAGTAGTTGATCACCTATCAGATCAGATGATTCTAAAACTGTGACCAACTTCGATTTTTCGGAATAAGGAAGTATTCACTGTTTTCATGCGCTTTTTACATACGCTTCAATTATTATAAGGGCAAATACGTATTGAAATACTTTCCTATGTGATATTCGTCAATCAGGATTATATACAATACCGTATCCAGCGACAAAAATTATAAAAGTCTAGAGGTAAAACCATCCACAGGCAAGTAAAAGTTGAAATTAATAACTTTAATCTTGTACATTATAGGAACCAATGTAGGAGTATTTCCAGTGAAACATTACTATAGGTAAGGTGAATCAATTAAAAAAATTATAAAAGTCTAGAGGTAAAACCATCCACAGGCAAGTAAAAGTTGAAATTAATAACTTTAATCTTGTACATTATAGGAACCAATGTAGGAGTATTTCCAGTGAAACATTACTATAGGTAAGGTGAATCAATTAAATTCAAACCAAATTTGTTGCGAAATTTCAAATAGTCCCAGCAAATGTCTAGAAACACAAGACCGCTCTTATATATTTTTTTTAGAAAAAAAAAACATGAAACTTTATTTTTAGTGTTGGAATTGCTGTTTAGGCTTCTTCTAGAAACATTTTTTTCAAAAAAAAAAAAATATAGTGATCTTTTGAAATTCAATGTTATGATATATTAAACGGTTGCTTTCCTAGTCACTAGTATAAAATATTTAAGATTTTGTAACACTTTTAGAATTATTTTATTGAATACTTAAAAATTTTTTCTAGAAGAGATCCTCTTTTAGTACTTATGATCAGTATTTTAATAATGTTGCTTTCAATTCACAGTGTTACCTTATTCAACCAACCTGTGAATGTTTTTAATTCTGGGGTTTCTTCATTTTTGGAATGGAATATGGTATTGAATACAACATTTTATGTGGAAGAAAACATATCATCGATTTTCCAAATGGATTTGACCATTGATTTATTGCCGTTATTGTAATCAATCCATCTATTTAGAAAATTTTGGCATCGTATAGTCGTAAACAAGAAAAACAACGAAATGAACACAGAATGAATTAATTAATTAAGTTAAATTTTTTTTATATTTTTATGATTGGATATATTTGACAATCTGTGCATATATTATTGAATCATTCTTCATACCGTGAACCTATTCACTATATATTTGATATTTTGATATGATATTTCAAATATTATTTCATTATTGTTATTGTTTTATTAGAGTATTAAGAAATAAATTATATCTTAAAAATATCAGGTATTACTTACAAGCAGATCGCCAAGTAGAATATGTGAAGTAACGACCGCATGGACTAAAATCAATATCCAATATACTCCAATTAACATCTCTAGCCTTGACTCGTTGCAAACGATGATACGTACCTTTGGAAGCGTCAAATATACGCACCATACCATCTTGTGTGGCAGTTATAAGTCGGGATCCATCATCTTTAAATTTACATATATAAACCTTTGAATCCAAAGCCATTAAACGATCTACTTTTTTATTGGGTACAAAATAATTTGCAATCCTTCTTTGTTGATTAGAGCTAAAAGAACCATTTTTGCAAACTGTTAAACCGTTTTCACGTTTCATTAACCCCTTTGCAATGCACCAACGTTCATTGGGTTTCTTGCTATTGGCCGGAAATCCACTAAGAGCCTTAATCTCTTTATACATCATTGTATGCTATAACAATGTTGAAACATATATAAACAATAATTTCATATTCCTTTTTGATTGAGTACTTACACGAAATATCCTTAAATCTGGTTTCTTGCGTATTACAGGTGCCATATCATTAATATCTTCTCGTACAATTTCAGACAGCACCATAGAATAGGCCAAACTTAAATGGTCAGCATTATCAAAACTTAGAGAACTATCGTCGCTTAGATAGTTATCGAAATCTTCAAGTTCATATGTTATATTATTACCCATGTGAAAATGTTTAGGGAAGAAGGATATTGGCAAAAATCTATTTGCCAAAATGAATTTCTAATAAATTTTTTCTTAAATCTTAATTTAAAACTCCAAAAGTCTGTACTTCTTTAGACTTTTCATAGAAAATAACTTCATTAAATTTGCGTCTTATGGAATTTTTCCTTCTGTCATCAGTATACTGTGTTGTTGTTGTTCCTCAATTTCTTCTATCGTTTCTTTCACTACTTAAGTACGTACTTATTTTAATTTTCTTTATTTGTCAATATTTTTCTTTTTTTAATTGTTGTAAATTTTCTTCTTTTTTCAATATGATTTGACAAACTACAAAAACAATTTGTTACAACATATGAAAAAACAAAATAACAAACAAATGTGAAGAAAAATAACAATAAAAGAAAAAAATACTCAGCAGTTTTTCCTCTTTTGTCAAAAGTTATGAAAAACGATGTTGCCAGATGTTTGTATATGCATAACTACTTAAGATGTGATTATTACGATAACGGTTATCGAAACAAAATATATAAAATTGCAATTACTAGAATTTTAATACAAAATTTGGAATATTCCAATTAATGATTGATAAAAATACAAAACCTATTTGAAAATAATACAAAAATAAATACAAAACCTATTGGAATTAAATTTATGTGCAGAACACTTTTTCCCTTTCTCTATCAAAGGCGAATTTAAACAGGTGATTCCAGTAGCGCAAATGATATTTGTCACGTTTTTCTTGATATTGAATTTAATTTGTATTGAAAATCTTTTTTGAATCTCAAGAAAACATTTGTATATGTTGAATGAAAATTACGTTAGCGATATATAATGAACAGAATACAGCGTTCTTTTAACAGCGTTTATATACAAAACTCACTATATATGTACATGAATTGGACAAAATGTAACTTTGTTTGAAAAATTAAAATATAAACAAGTTTTACACACATTCAAAATTTTGAAAAATTTTCCGAGAATTGTGTTCTAATGACGTCTCACTAGGGTAAAAACAGCACCGACTGCATATATGCTGTGTCCTGCCAGCCTGTACCTGAAAGGAAAGGGAAAAGCGAGCACCGAGAGGGCAGCTTCTGCAGAAGTTTTTATAGACAAGCCCTATTCTCTTAGCATTATTGATATAGATATCGTGTAAACATCGTCAAAGCCCATAACGCTATTGAGAATCTCCTATCAAAGAAAAGCCTCTAAATATAGTAGTTCATCATACCTAAGTCAGACGCGGTAAAATCCAGAAGTCAGTTCAGTGTGAAGAGCATTGGTCAGCATCGTTCGCAACGCATCTGTAATCTGGCCATCGATCTAAGAACCTTATCAAAGATAATATGGTGAGATTGCCTCTCCATCACCACCTCACCAGAAACCCATATAAAAGACTAGGTTTGATTATAGCAGCAAAGATCTATCTCCTGCACCTTGGATTCAAACGTCAAGTACGTCTAACAGCTTTCATGAAAATTTACATAACTGTGATCTCATAGATCATAGTTTTTTAGAAAGGAGACTTCGAATATGATTCTCTTTATTCTATCCGCCCAATATTATGTTGTTGTAACAGTTTCGCTGAGTTGGAGTTTCCCCTGGGGAAATAACTTCCGGTTGATGCAGCTGTTGCTGCAGAGGGAGACAAAAATTTGTTGTTAATTCTGGTACTGATGGTTCTTGCTTAGCTCCATGTCTAAAAATTGAGCAATCTCAACTGGAGAGGTTCCTCAAATCAATTGACATTATTCAAATATCTATTAAGTTACGCTTTATCTTTTGCATGGCACTGATTTAATTTTACGCATTCATTTGCGTAAGAAATATTCAATGTTCACTTGGTCACGGATTCAAAAAATTTTACTACGTTGATTATTATTTCATATCAAGGTGGTGCTGGCATTTTATGGAATTTATACGATTTTCGGAATTTATACAAAAGAGATAATCTCCTTAATTTTTGGGGGAATCGCATCCGCAATATGGATTTCGATTCTCAAAATTTGTATTTGCCTACTTTATACATATGGTAAAAAGAGTTTATGTTGACTTCGCTTGTTATAGTTTTATGTTAAGCGCTGTGAAGAAACAGTGATCCGTTGAGCAGTCGTTACATATTATATCACTTCTTCTTCGGAAAGCCCTTTTACGAGTTCAAAATTAAAGAGGATTGCGATAAGAGTGGTAAGCCAATGGTCTCATAAAGAGCCCAAGACTCTTTCTACAAGGGAAATCGCCCGTATAGAATATATCCGATATCCCTATTTCAAGTTTAACGTTAAAAAGGATTGTGCTTTAAGTGTCAAGCCCCATTCTACAAAAAATTCGGTGTGTAGGATTGAAAAACCGACGGGGAATTGGAAGTATTGTCAGTGGCGGATAAGTGCCCAAGACTGAAACTTAATACCAAAGTAAGCCATTTTCTTAAGTTTAACATAAAACACTCAAAACCAAATAAAATGAGCCCCAATAATTTAAGTACGACAGAAAAGTCTTTACATTTGATTTCTTTATTTCCTCATCGGGCCATTTTTTGTTTCTAGCGATGGACAAAATCAGCGATATTAACTGAAGAATAAAAATAGAAAAATTCAATAAAATAAGAAATGTTTGAATATCGAATAAAATTTTCAACCGAAAAGTAAAAAACTTAATACTTGAAATCTGGCATTTCATAAACTAAAAAATGAATAAATAAAACTTCAATTTTACACCTCAAATCTTGCTATCACTATCGATTTCATTGAAATCGAAACTGGCGACCGGAAATTCTAAATTCACTCGATTTCGTTTCTTATCTGATATAAAATCGTGATATCCATTACATTTCCTGCAAAATTTCAAATAAAAGGAAATTATAAAAATAGACAAAAGTTAATTTGTTTAAAACAAAAATTAAGGTTTAACAATTATTTATAATGTTCCATATGTCAGTTTGTTTTATTTGCTGGTAATAAAAACTCATAAATTCTTTAACAAATTTATATAACACATTTATATACATATGTTTGTATATACTTAAATATCAACATATACAATGTATGTGTTTATGTGTTTGTTTGTTTTTAAACATTTTATATACACAAATAACCATCGAGTGTCAGTAATTTTCTCTTTTTGGTCATGTTTACGCTATAATTTGTTTGGTTATCCAGTCAACACATTTAAACTCACACCAACACATAAACAAAGTTGTGGGCGTTAACTAACAATTCTGTCGACGCGGTCTAACTTTAATGCGTTTTCTTTTTCTTTTCAAGCACTAATCAAGACTTTAGGCTAAAAACGAGAAATAAAAGAATATTTTCGATAATAAAGTTGTCTTAAAAAACGGAAGGAACTGTTGGAAATCATTTCAAGGACTGGGAGGAATATTGCAATTACGAGTAATCATCACTTTTGTTGTTTTGGTTGCTTTTGTGGTGGAAGCCATCAATGAGAGTGTTTATTTAAGAAAGCTTGTTCCTTTTTTTTTAAGGGAGTTTAAGAAGACATTGTACATAGGAAAAAAAAAACTTGAAACAAAATCATCGTTGAAAACATAGTTGATATGACATTGACTAAAATTTTTCCATTCAGTTAAAATTAAACGTTATTAAGTTTGAGGGAGAAATAATATAATATATATTAAAATCTTTCGATATTAATTTATGAAATTATACAACAATAATTTTTTAAATTTAATTTGAAGTTATAAAATGTAATATTAACATTTTTATTTATGAAGGTTAATTTAACATACACTAAACCAAATGTCGTAGGAAGTATTAACGAAAAAAAGGTATTAAATAAACAAATTTTTATTCTAATTAACCGAATTTTTTAACTGAAGAATTTTCTTCAAATATACAAAAAAGAATTAAAATTTTGTTTAGTAAAAGGTGTTAAATTGAATAGAATTTCTTTAAAAAAAACGAAAAAATATGTTACATTAACAGATATTTATCAAAAACAAGGCATCGTAAATAAAATATTACAAATTTAAACAATTCTATATACTAAAATGATGTTCATTTGAATAAAATTTTTGCTAATTGAACTATTTTTTGTCAATTTTATAAAACATTTTATAGAACATTTATGATGAATATGATTGAAATTAAAGAAATATTTTGCATAAATTCATGAAAATGCAAATGATCAACAAACATGTAAGTAACTTTTAATCGGACATACAAGCCGGTAGGATCACCATCGTCCTATTGACACTGCACTATTTTCACTTGTTTATTTCGTTTTCTACACTATTTAATTATTATCTAAAACTAGTTTTTACCCCGTGCACTTTGCTGCACAAAATTTTGTTCTCAGTTCTAGATCTCGAAAGAAATTTTACAAATCGACTTGTATTAAAAAATGTAATTGGGATCAAATTCTCGTTATAATTAATATTTGTTTTGTATGGTTGCTACTTCTCCCCTAATCCTACACGTCTTATATTTTGTCTAGTAAAACAGTTCCTTGAGGAAGTCATTGGGACCAAATTTGAAAATAATCGCTGTTACAGTTCTTAAGATACAATTTAACGTAATTCTTTCTCAATTTAATTAAAATTTCGTAAATTTAACTTTAATATGGTATTCAAATTGAATAATATTTATTCAAATTAACCCCATTTTATTAACGAATTCAAATAGTCATATTGACATATTGAGGAATTTGCCAAAAATTAACGAAAATGTTCGTTTTAATGAATAAAGGATTTGATGACTGATTTTTAACATACTTTTCTTTAATTCTGAACCCTTTTTTGTTAAAATGAATTTGAGCTTATTTGAGGTCCATAATTCTAATTGTTTTCAATATATGTTAATAATTTCATCAATATAGCATCTCATATATGATTTTCCTTTCTTTAACATAAACGTTTTTTAATAAAGTCGGCAATGAAAGACTTTAGTTCCGTTTAGGAACTAAAATCTTTCGGGAAATTTCAAGAATATATGACTATATTTTACTGGAGCTTTCGGTTGAAACCGATAAATTCAATTCAACATACCAGTTTAATATGTACAGAGATTCTGCTATCAGGGTAGTATGGTTCCTCAAAAGAGTCCTTGAAATGTTTAGTAGAAAGTGTCCCATGTCAATGTACCCAAA
Organism: Cochliomyia hominivorax; assembly: GCA_004302925.2. NCBI lineage: Eukaryota > Metazoa > Arthropoda > Insecta > Diptera > Calliphoridae > Cochliomyia > Cochliomyia hominivorax. Next base: position 43,310,918 of record PYHX02000494.1, on the reverse strand, counting down.
ACAGTGCATGTTCGAATACTCTGAATTCACATTTAATAAAGTGTTCTCCCCAAATAACTGCCTAATCTGGGTGGTATACATCAGCCCGCAAGGACAGCAGGTTTTTATCAACAAATGCCTAAGAATTATATGCAGAATATCCTGACCTAATAACATCAACAACGTTGAAATCTGGAACATAACCAACGAGGAACCCATAATAATACAAATAAAACTTTTAAAATGGAGATGGATCAGCCATACTTTCAGAAAGTATTCTAACAGTATAACTTAAATGGCGCTTGAGTGAAATCTTCAAGGTTGAAAACGGCCAGGTCTACAAAGAAACTTTTGGACACGTTTGGTATTTCATGATCGATAAGATCAAGATGGGTAATGAAAAAACCAAATTACCATAATGTAATATATGTTCAATATGGTTTAAGATTCGACTTAGTTGAGTATTGCGTTTTTAATTGTTAATGTTCAATGGACGCACTAAACTTGTGTCTTTCCAAATCAATTGAAAAACACATCAAGAAGGTCCAGTTGAAATACTAATATAAATATTCAATAATTCCAAAGTTAAATTTTTTTTAAACCGCTTTAAAACCATTGTCCAAGGCGAATCAACCAGATGACTTATAGTTTTCATATTCATATTGGAATATTATGAATTCCGGTGATGTTCCTTTGATTTTACCATGACAAAAATCAAGAATGCCAAGCTCAATTCGATAAGTTATGTAACTCAAAAAACCTTAGGACTTAAAGTCTCTTCACACATCCCCAATTATGTTTTTGTTAGCATATTTTTTTATTTTGCATTTTTATGAGTGTATTTTTTTATTCATGATTTCCTAAGTTCTTAATCGCCACAAGAAAAAATGAACTAAAATGAGGGCAAAAATATTGATAATGGACCAATATTAATAGTCACCCAACCACATTAAAAAATGTAACACAAATGATACCCTCATACAATGAAGCAGCAAATGTTTAAATATCTAGAAAGGAAAAAGAACCGAAAATTGTTTAATATCCCCAGGAATTTGTGGGTGTAACTTTACCGCAAAAAAAAAAAACAAACATTGTTACAAAGTTAAACAGCAATTTGGTAAGATAGTTGAAATGATGACACAAATAACGCTGAGGGGTAGTTATAGAGAAAGTGAGGAAAGAGGATAGTTTTAATAATGATATGGAATAAAAAAGAAGTACTTCAACTTTAAGTTAAAATAAAAACAACAATAAAAAATGTATAGTCGGTCAAGCCCGGCTATCAAATGCGCTACACTACATCGTCGGTAAAAAATGGTAGTTATAAAAATTAATGAACGACCCTCGTATAATTTGATTTTTTGATTTAAGTGTGCAGTGCATTACTGTGACACTAAGATTTATGTTAAATTTACGACCCTCGTATATTTTGCACATCGTTTTATAAATTTATTTATCTTAATTTGAGCAATTATTATTACAAACTGAAGTATATGTGAGATTTTTGCCCTTAAAAAAGACCTATTAGAAGTAATGTACCGACCCTCACATATTTTAGCACATCGTTTTAGAATATTATCAGACATACTTTTGCCAATTATTATCAAAATTAAATCGCTTTGTTTTAAGGACTCAAAACCCCATTTCAGGAAGAACATTTGTATGGGAGGCATTGAGATATTTCGAAAATTGCGACCTACGGACTGTCCACAATGTTTACATAGACAGCCAGCCGAAAAGTCAGACAGACAGACGGACAGATAAACATACGGACGGACGTTAAGTCGAACGATATACCTAAAGCTGAGTTTAACACCATTTTTTCTGCATGTTATAAACATCAGCATATACACATAATACCCCAACCACCTTTGGTGGTGTAGGGTATAAACATATTGCTTGATTTTTATATTATTTTTGGGAGTTTTTATTTTTTAGTTTTATCAGTTTTTTAGCTTAGAATTTTCGCAATGTCACCAATATACGTTGTATATGTACAAATACATGTACAAGTGTATGTGCATGTATGAATGCAGGATGTGTTTGCAGAATCTATTACTTGTTTATGAATTAAAAATCTTTCATATCCGTTTCCAAGTGCTGGGTGGTTTTTATTTATTTTTTATTCATTTCGTATTTTTCTATAGTTTTTTATCACATAAATTGTGTCCGGAAAAAGACAACATGTGATACATGTTTTAATTTTGTTATGGTCTATCATTTTTAGGGGTTTCACCAACTCCTAAATACATACGCACGCAAGCACAGACATTTAAATCTCAGCGGGTGGTTCAAATCGATGTTTTAATTTTCTTCATCTGAAAACCGCAAAATTATTTCTCACTTCCGATGTCACAAATTAAAAAAAAAAATACAAGTCATAAAAATCTCAAAATGTCAATGAAATCTTTTATAAAAAATGTAACGTATCACTTACTTTCTTTTCTCTCTCCTTCTCTCTCTCTCTCTCTGTCATACTTTCATTCATTCAGTCTGTCTACACGAACACACGTTTTGAATATTAAAAACAATTAAAAGGAATTGATTTGATGTTTCACTTTTTTCAAAGATTGAAAAATGATTTAAAACTCCACATACCGGTAGGTTACCCTTATTAAAATACCTTTAATACACCCTGATATAATTCTTACGTGTGCGTGAGAGTGTTTTCAAAAAAATTAACTGTTAAATACTCTGTTTAAATCATTTATTTGGTCTACTGCTGAACGGTTTAGTGATCGAAAAATTTCCTATTGTGTCCTCATAAAATAGAAAACTGTCATTAATGGCAGGTTCTTATCTCATTCACCACCCAAGATGCACTGATATGAATCAAGTACGTGTAAACTATGATAATTTAAAGATTTTAATTTTATATAATTAAATCACTATGATTTAAAGATCTTTTCGAAACCCTCAAATATCAATAATTAATATTCAACAGAGTCCTTTTGAATGAAAATATATTTTGGTATTATATTACATATTCACATGTTATGGGATTTATGCGTTTATTTCGTTTTAATTACTATTCGTCATTAGAATATCACTTATCGGATAAAATGATCACGCAATGGTATTGGGAGCTAAATGCTTAAAATATTGCATTAAAACATAACTTGCCTACTACACCAAAAGCTCTGAAGTTTGTAATGCTCAGAAAAAATAATTCTGAAGTATACCCATCGACATAGCAACATTTTATGAGTCGATTTAGCGATGACCGTCTTGAATGCTGGATGTCCTTGTAACATTAAGAAAACTATACAGTTCGAAATTGTACATATCTATAATTTTTTTAGATCAAGCACAAGCGTTTGCAAATTGAAGAATATGGGTCCAATAATTAAGGTTACCCCACATAAATGTCCTTCCGAAATTCGAATTTATGCTCATAAAATTTTTAGATATGAAAATATTTTAATTAGTTAACATTACTGTAACATCCATCCAAAATTCCGAAAATCAAAAAATCGTAAATTTTAAGACTTATTCAACAATAAAAAAGTCGTATGAAATTAGCGTATCTAACAAAAAAAGAGCTACGTGTCTACAATTTTGTCAATATATGAGCTGATTGTAAAAATTTGGATATGACCAAATACTGCTAGTGAAAAACAATATACAAAGGAGGACATTTTAGTAGACTTCATTATAAAAATATCTATAAATTTCGATATTAAGAATGTTCAAAACGTTTAAGTGACACTAGTCCGTCAATAAGTCTGACGGACTTAAACGATTTAGTGATTGTTATTATTTTTCTTCCTCTAACGCATTATGCAGATGTAGAGTATACAAATTCAAATTCGTCTAAGCAACCAAATCAACACTCTGTAACTGGAGGGATGAGAAGAGTGTTTGTGTTATGAACTGTTGAAATTAGGTCAGATACAGAGAACCTATACCGATAACAATTGTTTCATTAGAAGAGAGCAATCAATGAATAACAACTGGATTATTTGAACAAACAGAGACAAACGGTAAATGTGAAATATTGGCTCAAAATTTGTTCTAACTATCATTTGCTTCGACTATTGACAAACGCTTTATTTCAGAATTTGTATAAGTAATAAGCTTAATTCTTTCTACTCCACAAAACCAGAGCCATTATTGGTTATCGAATAGACTCAGTTCGCGTGACGTTTAGAATCGTCGCAGTTTTAAGGGAAAAGCTCCGGGTATTTAGTTCTGGTCAATGAGGATCTAAACCTTGTAAAGCTGAGTTTTATTGATATAAGTGATAATAGAATGCCGAGAATGGAGTTAACAATGGAAGAGCGACAGGGATCATAATTATGAATGATCTATTCAAAAGTGCACCAAATATTGCTACCGAACAGTACATAATAATTTTTTCAGAGGAGTCTAAATATTATATATTTTCTCTATATGGTGGTAGTATATTGGTATGGGGTTATATGTCTACTGCAGATATAGGTAACTTAGACTTCATAGAGGGAACCATGGATAAAATTCAAAAATAATTTAAACCAGAGCACCTAAAAATTCGCAATGACTATTACTTCCAACAGGACAACGATTCAAAACACATTGATGCTAATGTTTAGATGTGACTTGCGTGTAACACCTCTATTTGCCTAATACGCCACAAGGACAAAATGTAAATCCAACTGTGGGATCATTTAGAAATAACTCTCATTCATTTATTAATAACTCTCTTATATTTTAGAGGGTACCAAGAGTATTAAAACGGATTAAGGGAAGAGGTATCTGTCATACAGAGCGAATATTAATTATTGAACATATATAGAATTATTGAAGGCTGATTATTAAGATTTTCCATGAAACAATATTATTGGACCAACCGTAGGACAAAAAGGATCAGGGGGAAAAAGCCCATACAAAGCAAATATTAAGTATCTAAAAAAATATTGAATTGAGAGGTATCATTTATACAGTGCTGATATAACATGGTAAATATCTATAGAATTTTTATAGTGAGAAAATGTATAGTTGTTAGAGTCAGGAATAAAAGTACATACCACCAATTTAGACCAAATATTATCTAAAGAACTAATTCATTTAAAATTTCCCAATTGTGTTACATTCCTGTAAAACAGTTTTACTGGAAAATGGACACTTCTATTTAAAGCAAATATTGGTAAAGAAATGTCACGGCGAAATTCTTCTAATTAAAATTTTTGCGATGTTTTTTGATTTTTTTCTGAATCGAAAACGGATGAAAATTTAGTTATTTATACACTATGAAAGATTCACATCTTTTCAAAATTAATAACACATTAAAAAAAACTGAAAATAAAATCCTATTTAGTGTATTCTCTTGCATTGCGTAAGCATCCTATGAAATTTTTTTTAGTTTTTAACAGTGTAAAATTTCCAAATAATTCGAATTGTCTTAACAATAAATATTATTAATGTAAAAATAATTTGTTTAATCAAAACATCGATTTTGAAACCTCTAATTAAATATGTCTATAAACAAATATAACTTCAAATATTGAACATATTAATATTGTTTTTTAATAAAAATGAACGTTTTATGTATGTAATCACAAGTGTTGCCAATTTTGCCATTTAGTGGCTAAAATTAGCAAATTTTAAGTCTCGTTTAGCCACCGAAAATTAAATTTTCCCACTAAAATTATTAAAATTTATAATTTATAAAAAAATAATAGTATTTTTGTTTAAATAGTTTAATTAATGACTTATTTTCAACAAATATTGAAATATAAATGAATTACTTTTGTTATTATTTTAAATTTTGTGTAAATTGTTTAGCCACCGTTTTTGCCACTTTCAAATATTTATAGTCAATTTTTAGCCACTAATGCTGCTCAAGAATTGGCAACACTGGCAATCACATACATTTAAATGTTTCATGCAATCATATATTAATTTTGTATATTTAATCATTTTTTGTTCATTTAAAATCCCTCACATTTAAACATTACACGCATCTGTGGAGACATTAATAAATAATTTTTATATTTATCGCTTAAAAACGAAATGAAATGAAAGAAACGAAAAAAAAATAAAATTTATTTATTGAAATTGTAAAAATGCATAAATTTCTGCAAATTAAAATTCAATTGAAAAAATCATTTAAAATACGCACACACACGCACACAGGCAGACAGATTGAGACAGACATTAAAGAAGACCGCACTGAATCATTACGACTCATTAATGTTAAATTGAATTAAAACAACATGTCCAATAAATACAATAATCAATGGCAACAACAACAATAATACTTAAAAAAATATCAACAAATAATATATGTATATAAATAATGACAACAACAACAACAACAATAAATGCAAAATTCGTAATAAATTTCACTAAACGATACAAAATATTCGATATGAAATTACAAGAATTGAAAGAAGAAAAACACAAATGACAAGCGATCAGTGGAATGATTTGAATGAAGAACAAGAACAAGCAGAGACTAACTTCATCATCAGTGTCAACGATAAAAGGAGCTTTACATGTTTATTTATTGAAAACATGCAAAGGAAAATATATTGATTAAAGGAGAATAATAAAGTAAACCAAAACTGTTACCGTAAACGTAGAAACGTTAAGGTTTTTAATTATGTTTTTTATTTCTTTTAATAGAAAGAAGATTTCTTGAAAATGCATTTATCGGTTCAATTATTAGACACTACATTTTTTCATCTTTCTGATAGCTTATGGACTCTGCTACAACAGTACTGACCTGTTTTGACATAAAGAGTGAATCAATGTTATTTCTCTTCTGAATTTAAGCGAATTTCAGTATAGGTATTCTGCAAATGGAAGTCAGTAAGTATAAGGATTATGATATAAGGCTGGTAAGATAAAACTTTCCATCCACTGTTTTCCAAATAGTTTTATCTTGGGCAAACGTAGTAATGATTGAAGATTATTGAATCAAGTTGTACTAGCTTTTATCCGGAGCTCTTTTCTGCACAAAAATTCTCTCCAGTTCTTGATTTTAAAAAAATCATTATTGTGTATTAAACAAAAGTTCATGCAAAGGAAATTTTTGCCGTTATAGTTCTTCAGATATTCGATTGACAATATTTGGGTACATTTTCCCCCTGACCGTGTCCGTTCCACATTTTTTAAGTAAAACCATTTAATGGGAAAGTGGCAAAATTTAAAACATGCTAGACGAATAGTTCTTGAGATTTAAGGGAAGCTCCACTTTTTTCTAAGTTTGGGAGATACTTTTCCACTGATTCTAATAATCATGTAAAACAGTTTCACAGAAAAATGAATATTTTAGAATCCTGCCTGTATTTGCCAAGTAATATTCACGTTTCAAGGTCCTATATTTTTTCACACAATACTTAAATAAAGTAATTGGAACTAAATTTTTCAACTCCCAATTTTGTTTAGTAAAACATTTCCTCGAGAAAGTTATTAGGACAACAGTTTAAACCTCTATTTGGCAATTAATATTTTCTTCTTGCCCTGATTCTACCATAATTTTTATTGTCTATGTTAATTTCGGATACATCAGTCCAGTTTAACTATATATACATCCCAAACATATAAACCAACACACACAGATTAACTTTCTACATATAAATATAAATCTATATGAAATTAAAATATGTAAGAATTTTACATACGTCGCATCTGTTATGTTTACAAAGTCCAATATAAAATCTATATATATATATATATATATATATATATATATATATATATATATATATATATATATATATATATATATATATATATATATATATATATATATATAATATATATATATATATATATATATATATATATATATATATATATATATATATATATATCTGTATAAAATTAATAAAAATAGAAATAAAATTTAACTTATTTTCAGTTACGATTTCGATTCATAAATAAAAATTAATTAATTAATTTAACATTGTTTCACAGTAAATACAGGTTCTTCAGAATATTCTTAAAATTTTACTACTTAAAAGTAATTTTAAAAATGTTTCGCTGTACAATTTTATATTTTAATATTGAAAGATTCTAATTTAATTTAAAATAAATGAAAAAATATATATTCAACCTCAAATCAACTATGTTCAATATTGATTTGACTTCATGTTTTTTCTGTGTGTACTTTGTAACATTTTTAAAAATACTTTTTAGAATTTAACTATTTTTGTTAAATTTGAATTTTAATAATTTCATAATAAAAATATTTTTTTCATAATAAAAATATTCTTTTTTTAAATTATGTAAATTTAAATAATAACGAAATCTTAACCTCAAATTTAAGTCTGTCATAGATGAAACACTTTCGTTAATTAATTTTAAAACGTTATTGAAAATATCTAAATATTTTAAGCAATATTTATTAATTTATTTTAGAAAATTTGTCCAAATATTAATTTCGTCTGTCTGTGTGTCTGTCTGTCGGTAGACAATGTTGCACTTGTCTGAAATTCTATAGAAATTCCAAAAATTATAAATGAAAAAACTGAACAAAAACTCAAAATACACAAATGAATCGAAGAGAACTCACCAGAATTCATAATCAGTTTTGGGGATTTGCAGTCTAAATGGTCTGACGATGATAAATCGATGGAGTCTTCTTATAAGAAAGTGAGCGTGAGTGAGTGAGCTATCGATCGAGTGACTAACAGAATGTGTGCGTGTATGTAATGAAAATGTATATGTATGAGTATTTTTGAATTAATTAATTAAATATTATTATCAATATTTATTTTATGTTTATGTTGGTATTTTATGTGTTTTATTATTTCTTGTTTATTCGTTAATTCGGTTTTATTAAATGCATTCAATGAGAATATTTACCATACAAAAATAAGCCTTTCACCAAAACCGCCGTCGTTTTAAGCCACAAAAGATTCCCATGGCTTATGGACACGTACACGAATGAGTTGATCATTATTATGTAAAACTTTTTTACAAATTGCATCGGTGAACGATTTAATGACTTTATTTCACAACTCGCTTGTTTTTTTTTTGTTGGTATACAGAAACGTTGTTTATTAGAAATGCATTTTTACATAGAGTAGATGTAAAGAGTGCAATGTAAGTAAAATGGTCAAGTTAAAGCGACTATCGAGGGTCCTATAAAATTTAAATGTCAGTTTTATGCTACGACCTTCTTATTAAAGGAAAAATCTATTTTATCTATTCACTATTTCCGAATTTACCGAAATATTCAATCTTTGATAGTAATATAGTCTAATCAATTAATTTTAAACTGTTAACTAACATCTTTTAAAAAAAGAGGAAAAAGGATTTAAATCTGTCATCACTGACTTCTGTCCTATGTTGTCCTACATTATCATGCTAGCTAACAACATAGCTACTCCGAACTGATATGTTTCTAACAACAGCAGAACAAAAGCTACACACTAAAGCCCTCCATATTGTGTTTAAAAAGAACGTTTATTTAGGTCTTAGTCACTTTTAAAGGCACGCCTGATTTTATCACTCTGACAAAAAATATTAACGTAAATCCAGTTTATTTTTATAATTTTACTAAGTCTGTTTGTTATTGATTATAAATCTTCTATAAGATCTATTTATATTTATGAAAGTAGGCATTATTTTTAGAAATTTCAAATATTAGATATTCCTTGCGAATAGTAAACAAAAACAATAATCGATTTTTAAATCAAACCACTTTTATTTCTATAATATCGATTTTTTTTAATCGTTTGTTTTCTTTCAAAATAAAAAAACGAATTTTGGAAAATAAATAATTTTTATTAATTTATATACTCCCTCCATCACATATGATGACAAGGATATTCTAACTTTGTCCTTCCGTGGGAAACGCACGCGCAAAGAAGAAATCATCAAATATTCCATGTAAAATATATAATATTACACATTCTCATGTACACAATCACAAGCCGATTTAAAAAAAATTTTGACTAATGTTCTTCAGTATATGAAACCGACAATATAAGTTTAGCAGAAAAAAGTTATACACCGATAACTGAAGCAACTATAAAACCTTAAAATTCAGAGAAAAATTTTTTTTAAATTTACGATGAAAACTTGAAAAAAAATCAATAGAAAAAAGATCCAAAAACCGTGATTCAAACACAGGTTGTAATTTGATGGAATTTTCCGAATATTTTGATATAATAAACCCACAAAACTCAATTTTTTAATTAAATAGAACATTAAAATTTATTGCTCGGAACTAATATTTAAAGAATATGGTATATATATTACTGTATATGCCGAAACGGGATATAAGGGTTTATTTAACAGGATTTGGTTCTAGTCCTGCTTAGAGTATTCGAGTTATAAATGAGTAAATTTTTGCACTAAGATTTTATATTTATTATTGTCACCAATAATAAATGATTTTAAACACGTTTTTAATTTACAGCTTTAGGGGGTACCTCAACTTTTTTTTATTTTATAAATTTTTGAAAAAATTTTACTTAAAATTTATAAAGTTGTTAACTCAAATCAGGTTACACTGTATATAATCAATGTAATTGAATATTTCAATATAATATAAAATTATATTGAACCACTTTAGATATATGATTCTTACAAAGAAATTACTTAGAATTTTGTACAGAATCTAGACTATATTTATTGGATTCAAATAGAGCCCTTCAAGTTCAAAATTCTATATCTATACATATCTATAAATGGGTTGGCGGGAATAAATTTGAGAACTCTTACTATTATAGTTCTATAGGAAGTCGATAATCAATATTTGATTAGTATGGGGGTACTTCTCCCCCTGGTCCTATATTTTTTATAACATATGTTATTTTGCGATCTTTCTGTGAAAATTTCACTAAAATGGCCTAGCCGTTTTAGAGTTTATACGTTACATACGTACATACATTCACACTTCCTATATATATATATATATATATATATATATATATATATATATATATATATATATATATATATATATATATATATATATATATATATATATATATATATATATATATATATATATATATATATATATATATATATATATATATATATATATATATATATATATATATATAATAATTAACTTTAAGTTCATAATACCTAAAAATTATGCCTAAAATTGTAGGGTACCTTAGTCTGTATTCAGTTTGATTATAAACATTATTTCTATGATCAAAATGATCGTCAAATGTTTTATTTACGTGTATAATAGACAAAAATTATGGTATTTAATTTTATTTAATCGTTTATTACAAACAATATTTATTACAGACAACAGATTACTTTTAAAATTGTCATTTCAAATAACTAAATAAATAAACTGTAGATTGATAGTAACGTGTATGTAAGTATGTAAGTTACTGTCTACTATTTTACAAAAAATATAAACTAAAAGAACTTCAAAAAAAAAAATATTATTTATTCAACTTCTTGACTTCTGAACAGATACAATCATGTAGAATCGTGTATGTCTGTATGTCGGCATTTCAAAACTGATTATGATCGTGGAAAATCTTTTGAAAGCCGACGTCATTCATTTAAAAATAAAATTAAATTTCTTTTTAATCAATTTTTTCTTTAATTTTCATAAATATTTATAGTATTTTATTTATTTTAACTTTTATTTTTTATTTCAAATTTTAAGGAATAAAATTATATTCGTTTGTATTGTTTTCTTTATTATTATTTTCTTTTTTCTTTTTATCGTTTGATTTGTGTCACGGAAACCATTTGTCAAAATTGTTAACAATTATTGCTTGTAGGGACCTTTGATGACACTGACTTTTTTGTAGTTAAATATTTAGAATTTATTTGATTTTTTATTACTTAATATTTAATATTTTAACTATGGTTTAATATTAGTTAAATACATACTTATAGTTTGCGCAGACGTATGGATGTATTTTAAAACGGGTGTCCGGATGTCTAGATTGTTTCTTTAATTTTGATATAAAAATTATAAAATTATTTCGGCATTTTTTTATGTTGTTTTTTAATAAATAATAAAAATTACACACACACGCAAACACTCAAATATTCATAATTACATGAATTAATTAATAAAATATGAATTATTTAGAGGTTAATATTATTTAATAACTACATTTTGTAAAGTAATATCCCCATTATATTAAAATAATGGGGATATTTTCGTATAAACTTTCAAATATTTACTTGAATATTTTTTATTAAATATATTTGAAAAGATATTGTAAACCCGTTTTCATGAGTTTTAAAAGTTAAAACTTAAAGGAATTTTTTTTTATCGTATAAAATAATTCCTACACTCAGTGATTCAAAAATTGTTTTTCGGAAATAATTCTATGACCTTTGAATCGTTTGAAATTAGTGTATTCAAAAAACCAACATTTTCAGAAAATCGGTTTTCAAGTTATTCGGAAAATAAGCTTTAAAAAAACGGTTTCGAATGCAGTTTTATGTTCAAAAACCGATTAACCGGCATTTATTTGATTATAATAAATTTATTTTAATAAAAACATATATCGTGTAATGATCTTTATATTAAATGAAGTAAAAATAATGGTTCCACATCAAAATAACCATTCGAAAGAAATTTCATTAAATTATCCTAAATGAGTGGGAAATAAAAGTTTTTTGTTAGTGTTTTTCAGTATCATATTTAAAATTATGTATTGAGATACCATAAATCGATTATTTTTGCTTTCCAGAAACTTTTTCTTTAATATCTGAATATGTCTAAATTATAAAAATAAATTATATCTCTTTACCGATAAAATGTAAATTGCTGAATGAAAAATTGCAGAATCTCAAGTTTTATCTTATATAATTATTTTTATTGACGTGATTATGTCTTAAAACAACGGACTTAGAAAAATCGATTCAGAATAACACACTGAATGAAAAATTTTATATATTTACTAAGTCATGGCGGAATATACAAAAATGAAGCTGAATATAATAGTGAAAAGTTTAAAAGTGACTTGCATTAAAAGCCAATTAATCGACTGAAAAACCATCATGTCGAATAATACGAAAATAGAAATTATTCGAAACCGGTCGGTTTTCTGAAATGCAAAAAACCGGTTAATCGGGACCTTTGGATGGTCTTCCATAGTTGGCCGTCTAGGGTATATTGAGTTTTTAATTTCTATTTCTAATTTATAATAAAATAAACAAAATATTAATATTTAATATTTTTACACTGTAAAAGTGACGGTACCTTCTACAATATTAAAAATAACGCATTGATAACTTCTCAATTTCTATACAAATTGATAACGATAAATTAAAAGAATATGTTTATAACATGATTGAAAATAATCCATGATTCGTCGTAAAAATATTACTGTTAGAAGGAAAATGAAATATTGAGCAAAAGCATATCTGCGGGTACCGTACCGCAAAAAAAAAATTCTCAACCACTTTCGAAATCAGTTCAGTAGAAAAAAGTTATATCCAAAAATATTAAACAGAAAATGATGAAAAAATAGTTTTTATAGTTTAATATAAGTTACTTTTCCAACAATACCAAATACATTAATATATATTTTAAATATTTTATAAAAAGTTATCTTGCACTTGATCCCCTCCATCAAAATTTTCACATTTTCTGTGCATTAGTTTTCATTCAATTCAATTAAAACAAGTAATAATACCGAATCTTTAATACCTTTCACCACAAATATCTAAGAAAAAAATAAATTATGTTTAGTACATAATACACACATACTTATTCACATATACACTCACAAACGCATACAATATATGATTGCATTTCTTATATATAACAAAGAACCTTGAAAGGCGCACTACCTGTCAGCTGGATCCACTTAAAAATTATTCTCGTCCAAATCAATAGAAAAATACCTCAATATTCTTTTTCGGCCTTTTACAGCTCATCATTCTGATCCCCCCAAATACAAAAAATTTTGTTGGCGTCATGTATATTCAACTTCAACATTGGTTAGACGGACTTTACAGTTTACTTATTTCTTATTATCATAAAATATCGTACAGCGAGGTTTGGAATATAATAAGATGGGTAAGCATTTCTTTTGCGTCATAGAATTCACATTCGACGGTCATTTAGTTGGTTCATTGAGTTTCAGATATCACTTTAATTTAATTGTAGTTCCAGCATTATTCTATTCATATGAGATAAATTTTTTTAGGTTTTCAAATATTTTTTTAAACGTGTAATAATGACTTGTCATGTAACTTCCAATGATAATGTGTTTGACAACAATCTTCCTCCTGCAATTTTTCCTTTCCTCTTCATCTTGAAACAATTTCAATGGGTCTATTTCAGATTATTAGCTTTTAACTCTTCAATTATGACAAATCAAAGTTAATTTATTTCTGTCAATATTCCTGACCAATTTTATTGTTGTCAAGGGGACTCTTAAAGGTTAATGGTTTTGCTCATTGAATTGATAAAGGACTAGTTAAGATTACATTTAAAATCGTTCAGTTATATAATTCGTTATGCCTTAAAACCTATTTTGAAAGAAAACTAAACAGTGGTAAATGAAAGTAAAACGTTGCTGTAACTAATTACAACAATTTAATGGTCCAAATTGTGACAAACGAAAATAAAAATAAAAACAAGAAAAGAAATAAAATTAGGTAGGAAAATAAAGAAAGGAAACGCAACTAAAATTAAATGCTGCTAAAACAGCAGTCATTCTCACATTCACATAGTGAACATACAAATAAATAAACAACATTCACTCCAGGTGTCTCACGCGTCACGCCTCTTCAACAGATTTTCTGCCTACTTTAGCTATTAAAAGGAATGACAAAGAAAAAAAGAAGGTGACATTCTCGCACATTTAATCGAAATATGTGAATCTGTTTATAATGAAACTATCGGAGTAACATAACAACCCTTATTATTGTTATTATTGGTTTGGTTGTGATTATTTCACTGAGGAGAATGATGATGACGATCACTATGCGAGAGGATGGTGAATTTGACAATAGTGTGTATTTGACTTATTAGCGTTTTAATGGATGAATATTCGTATGAAAATTGTAGACAAATCGTTTAAGTCAATTTAACATTTAACTATAATTTTAATTGTAACTTTAGATGCAGAGATTCTTAATGTTTATAAATTATGAGGAAAAATTTATAAACGTTGTTTTCTTAAAGAATGGTTATAGCTGAGGTGTTGTGGGTGACTTTCCAAATTTGGCCATCTCGGGCAAAAAATTCGCCAAATACTAATTTATGTCAAAATATGGATTTTGGATAACTTTTGAACCCTTGGAACTTCTTAATAAAATTTAACATAGTTATAGCTGAGATATATTGAAGTTGATCTGGTGGATGCACCCAACTTGTCAGGGAGCATTTCATAGTTGGTAATCTCGGCAATTTAGATGTTTTTTAAATTGGCTAAAAGTTGTTAATGATGTTAAAGGAAAGGCATTTTGTTTACAGATAAATATTAAAAGAATTGAATTACAAGTATATACTATCTCTTAAAGTTTTAGAGACATTGAGGTCGAAATTTGTAATATGGCTCCTAAATTTGTTAAAGGTATTTACAAAATAAATAAACAAGTATACATATATACATATTTTGGATTTTTTCAAAAAGGTGGCTCCAATTATTAACTGACAACTTTGTTTAAATATTGTATAACGTGGTTTTGTCGCCGGCTGAGGTAGCTTAGTCTAGTCCAAGAACGACTTACAATATACACGAACCTTAAGTAATTTAGCGACACTTTTACCCATTCTGAGTGAAGTGTTTAAATATAATAATTCTAATAATGATATTTATAAATTATGAGTAGCTGATATTCAGGTATCCAATACTGGTTAGTTCAGGGCTCCGGAAATCGGCTCCCAATACTTGCTGGTTCGAGGTCTGGTAATTGGCGGAGTCGATGTACTGGCTCGTTAAGTGTAGTTAGTAGAATATAATATACTTAAATTAGGAAACAATCAATAGAAGTTTCTGTATAAAACAGTCAGCCGAAGATCATTCTTCATTTGGGAATCACTGCTTTTTCAAATGTGTTATTGTTACATATGCATGAATATAAAATCTGGAATTATTTGTTAAAAGGGAAGGGGGAAAAGAAATAAGTATTAATAGTCATTGTGTTGTGTTTGTTTTGTTGTTCAATTTTTGACAAAGTGACTTTTGAGTAAATGCGACAAATTGTTTATTTATATAAAATTGCACACACACACACACACACACAAATTCGTATAATGTAATAAATAAACTGCAAAATGAGCAGTAAGCTGCTAATAGCAATAAAAATACGAGGTCTGAACGTAAATTCGCTTGGTGCTTTTTTATTTTTAATAAATATAATAATGGATTTAAATTATTTCGTATTTATCTGTTATAATTTTCGCAGTAAAACATTTCACAGGTTTAAAATTCTCACTGAATAAATATAAATTCAGAAATGAATATTTCCCTTGTATGGGGGTATCACTTCCCAAGGTCATATCTGTCCTACTTAATGACTACATTTTAAAACACTCACAGTAATAGTTCTAGTGATAATCGATAGTTAATATTTTTTTATATTGGGGAAACCTCTTAACTTGGGTTTACCGAAACAAGACACAGTTAATATTATTTTTGAAATCATCAATCATTGAAAAGAAAAATGAAAATTATTGGTCCAGTAGTTTATTTGTGTATTAATCCAAAATAAAGAAACAAACACAGATTCGATTTTATATAGATAATTTATTCATTTTGGATTTAAACATCCTCACCTTCCGAAAATAAAGATAGGTGATTCAAAAACTGTAGATCAACGAAATAGTTGAAAATTTCTGGGGCGATCTAAATAAACCCGACCGCTCTGTAATGGAGAATAATGGACTTGTGTGGTTCATCTTTTTTTGGTGCTCTCTTCAAGCCAATAATTTGTCTTCGATGTAGGTCATTTGATCCATAATACGATTAATCATAATATAAGCCATCATTTTGGTCTAAAAAATACAAAAAATTACCTTGGCGTTGAGAATATTCGACTTTTTAAAATTCACCTTTGATTTGGCTGTTTGGGTTTTACAAAGTCGTATCTGACTCGGCGCTTGGAATTATCGTTTTATATAGTATTTTTTATTATCTGTAATTATTAGACTATCCCTCCCAAAAGATTCTACCAACAATAATTAAATTTCTAACTTCAAAATTTTATTAACTTCTATTTTTTTTAAAAGTCTTTAAAAAATCTTATTTTCTATATGTAAATCATCTATAAAACATCTCGATTTACCCTCGTATATGAAGTAAAAACAAATTAGTTTAAACGAACCAAGTTTTCAATGTTCTGTGGCAAATAAACCAAAACAACCCTCAGGAGAAGAATCGTTTAGAAAACACAATTTTTATTTATACACACACGCACACATAAATACATTCACATTTTCTTTCATATACAATTATTATGCGACAACGACAAACGAACTATTATGTTAAGTGACACGCCCCCTTTTTCCTTAAAGTCACAAAATCTATATAAATTTTGTTATTTATACTCTCTCTCTCGTATTTTCGACTATAAAAACGAGCCTCTTTGTAACACTTTGTGGATAATTTGTTGCCGCATACATTATATTGCTTGTTGTTTGTTGTAAGGATTTTAAAACAGCTACAACAAGATATAAAATATAAAAAATAAATAATTATTTACGACAATGATGTCTTTTTAACGAAGGGCTGCTGTTCATTTAATGTCCCCTCTTCTTTTCTACGTCTACGTCTTGTGTTTTTCGTTTCACTTTTTGTAATGGAACCACATCCGTTATGTGCAAAAGAGCTGAACAAACAATAATAAAAAAATAAAGTTTTATTTAAATTGAGGGAAAATAATAATTTAGTTGAATTCTTTTTTAATGTTTTCATTTTTATTTATGCATTTTTAAGTGAATTTTCATTTAGTACTTTTTTGGTTTTTGAGATTTTTGTGTATTTAACATTATTTAGCAATTAATTATGGCATAATCGCATTTATATATTTTTTCTAAAAATTGAAAAAATAATAATGGAAAACTTACACCACTCCCCACCCCTAAACCCAAAAACGATATCAATAATATTGTAAGTGCAAAAAATAATTTTGACATTGAAATTTTTGTATCATTTAAAATGGATTAAGTGAATTTGATTATTTCTTTTTTAATTAGAATTTGAATTTAAATGTAATAGTTTTCTATTTTTATTATTTACCTTAAGTGGTTCCATCTTAGTGGATCTATTTGAAGTGAGAGGAACCCACAATCCAAATATCATGTTTCTAACTTTAGCCGATAAAATTGTGGAATGATGATCTCTCAGTCAGTAACAAAATGGCAGATGTGTTGAATTATCCTAATTGTGAAAATATTAGGTGGATAATGTTGATCAAAAGACGAAATAGTGAAATAATTAATGTGTATTCATATATTTAATCTCACGGTGCTTTTCCTGCTATATTCACCCAGTGGAAACAGTAAACAGTTTCAAAGATACAGAATTATTAACCGAAGATTTTCTAAAGTACTATTTTCGGGAGTTTCTTACATTTTTATCAAAATCATAGAAACTTTCATGAAAAAAATTAAAATTGAAGGAATAAAATAACATCTAATTTCCATACAATATCTAAATTATTTGGATGTGCTGAATGAATTTTCAATGTCCTCCGCAAACACAGTGCGTTACACTCTAATACAATTTTACAACAGTTATAACAGACTGATTAATACAATTTTTTTCTTATGGTGAACATATTAATGTAACTGGTCATAAAATGTTTCGGTTTCGATAATTTTTGCATAGTGATAAATTTAAATTTACTATATTTTTAGTAGGTAATTGGATTCCTACTATAAATAGGGTAAAATTACACAAACAAAGGTCATATTTTATTTAAATGCCGATAAAAATGTCTCAGATATCCGTCTATAACTTTTTGTTACATTGACCTTTGACCATTAATTGAAATGTGAACGTGCTAAGAACAAACATACAAACAAAGAAATAAAAATAATTTAAGAAAAAAATTATACTTCGTTTATTTAATACATTTTCACGGAAAAATCAATGTAAAATTTTTAAAAATATAAATAATTTAAATTTTTATCAGTTATCATAAAAAATTCACCACAAACGTAAAAAACGTACAATTTAAACTATTTAATCTAAAATCAACTGTGTTCAACGTTGATTTTGCTTCATGTTAAAATTTAATTTTAATGCAAGAATGATTCCTTCTAAGCGTTGCACACGGAATGATAAATTTAATATACCCTTATTTACAACTTGTGTCAGAAGAGGGCATAAAAAACTTTGCATGAATGCACGTATCTAAATCGTCAATTTTCAATAAATATTTTTTTGCTTACGAATTTTTCATTGTCATAAATCATTGTGCACTATGGGTGGCTGTCATAATTTGTCATAAGGCATGTTAACGCCCAACTTTACTAAAACTTCACTAGTCTACAATAGTTTTTAATTTAAAGGGATTTTTAAGGATTACACTGGTTTAACTCTTGTCTACTAAATGATTTTGAATTCTCTTCTTTTCTTCGTTTTAATGCTGCAGTATGAAAATGTTGTATTTGTATATTTTACAATTTATGAGAAATTAAAAGTTATAAAAATAAAATCAAAAATTGATTTATCGGTGTCGTAACGTAATTTTGTAGGAAATGAGAAAATGTGAATAACGGTTTTTTAAACATTTTAAAATTAAAAAATGATTTTGAAGTTTTTGAATTAATTATATGAGTGTAAGGACTCATGTAGATTTAAAGGAAAACGGTGGACCAAAATTTAATCGAAACAGAAATGACCTCTTTACAACAACATCCAAAATTCATAGATTTTAAATGCCGCGATATACGCCAAACCGTTGATTAAATATGGCTCGTTACCTAAACAAGTGGACTCCGTTCCAACATTGTTAAATTAATGTAGTACATGCGGTATGAAACAATAAAGAGTTTTATAGTTAAATAATATCACAAAAGTCCGCTTGAATAATAATTGACCTTTGCAGCAACTTTTGGACTTAGTTACACATTACATGAATTTTGAAAGATCCATCATAAGTGGAAATTTAAAACTTTGTTTGTTTGCATAAATAAGCTGTGGTAACGCAGTTGGGAAACTAACAGAAAGTTTTGAAAGATACATTGCTTTTCTGATGAACGCAGATATTATTATAAATATTTCTATTTACATTAGTAAATATTTCTAAATATTTCTATTTACATTAGTTTGAATCCCTAAGCTTCATTGGTATTGAACAGGTTGATCATCTTCTAACTAGAAAGATGCTTCATTTAATATATCCAATACAGAAGCGAATCCACAAAGCCACTTGACTTTTTCTAGACTACATTAATAACGTAATGGTAACTGGTAAGTGGTAATGTTTGCTCCTCTAAGAGCTACAATGAAAACTAGTAACCGCCGTTTGTTAGTTGTAGAGATCCGTGAGTCAGTAATTCAGAGGAGAACGTTGAAAAAGTTAAAGGATTGTGTCGCTTATTTGAAGGTTTTGTTTACAGAAGCAGTCATTATATTCTCTTTCATAATATTGTGCGTAAAAGGAATGTATCTCTGATTAAATTTCAGATCTCTATTAAAAGCATTGCAGCAAAATTTACTGTAATGTTAAGTGTCCGTTGGATAAAAGGAATTCTGCTAAGAATATAACTTAAGGTTTAGTTAAATCGCCGCTAACATTGACAATTATAGATAACGTATGGGTTATAAATAGAACTTTGGTGAATTATAAAGAACATTTGAACGGCGGAATGGTAGAAATCAGATTTCAATAAATATAATCCTGCTAGAAAGACGAGCTGAAGATTTAGTGAATTGGTTATTTTATGGGTCATCTCCCATACTAACGCGAATAATATACAAGTTTTTCGCAAAACAAACTTTCCGAATATACACAGGTTTTCATTGGAATACAATTTTCCCTATTGATTACGCTTTGCTTAAAAATCTTTAATTCTTCACAACTGAGCTTCTCATTTCTTAAAAGCAAAATTTAGGTATACAAACAAATATGGCATTTTATAAGGTTAACATCTGTCAAAGTATCGGAATCGTAATGCCTAAGGCAAATGTTTTGCGGGGGCTATTAATCTTCTTCCATTGAAGACAGCGATGGAAATTAGAGGTTAACATCTATCGAACTTAAGGTTTGAAACGGAAGGGAGAACTGGACAGCCACGAAGAATTGAAAACTACACTCGGCACAATATGTTGTGGAAATTGAAAGAGACGTTTAATGACAACTTTGCATATCGCAAATTATGTCTAAACGCCATAAAAATAAAAAATGATTACATCGTATTGGTTATGAGCACCAAGCGCACCAGCCAAATTAATGACGGAATTGAAATCTCGTGAGACAATTATATTATTTCGTTTCGTATTCGACCAAAGACGAGGTCACATTCAAAATTATCAGAAATTGGAATGATTTAGTATTACCTTTTTCAATTAAATCTTTTTATAAACGAAAAATAAACATGTACAGATACATTTGTATTTCACTGTACGATGATGTCAGTTTTTCCTTTATTGCCAAATTATTAAAAACTCATAATGAATGCACAAAATTTTAAATGTTTTAAACATAAAAACCTAAAAACAATTGTCAAGGTATTTCGATATTAAAAAATTTATTTGAAATTTGTTGTCTCCACAATTATAAATAAATTAATTTCAATTTAATCAATTAAACGCTGCAAAAAAACCAAATAACAATATATTTTGCAGAGAAGTGATTAAAAAAAAATATTTTTTAATATTTAAATGATTGATATCTTTCAATTTTTATTTACGTTATTTTTCAATATTTACAATAATTTCTTGTTTAAAATTTATAAGACTAAAAACACAAGTTAAAGAACAAAAAAAAAAAAAACACAAGTTAAAAAAACGCGTATAAAACTAAGACATTACATACAAATAAACTTAAATAGTGTTTGAGGGGGAGAGGAGAGTTGAAAATAAAAATATTTCATTTAATTTTTTATTATTTAAAATAATTAAGTCTAATTAATAATTAATAGATACTACTACGTGCCAATGCTAATGTACCCGTTACAGCTGTGGTGGCGGCCGTTAAATTTGCAGCCGCCGCTGCCATTAATGCTGCCGCAGGTGTATTATTTACCGTGTGATTAGGAGTGTTCGTGACACTTAAACTACCGCTGAACTTTTCAAAACCACTGGTATCGGAGGTAATCTTTTTACGTAGATCTGGTTTGGGACCACTTAGGCACATTTTCTCCATTTGTTGGTGTTGAGAGCGCACAGCAAAACGATTTACATGCACGGGTATGGGTACAACAATTTTTGTGCCCGAAGCACCATTACGACCCAAACCGTGTGAGGAGAGACCAGCCTTAACACGTTTCCATTTGGCGCGACGATTTTGAAACCAAATTTTAACCTAGAAGAAAGAAAGGAAAAGAAAAGTAATAGAAAATTATTATTGTTATGATAATTTTTGTATTATTTAATATTCCATTAACGTTTCAACACTTACTTGTACTTCACTTAATTTCAGACTTGTGGCAATTTGACTTCTTTCCGTCAAACTTAAATATTTCTTAGCATGAAATTCTCTTTCTAATTCCAACAATTGCTCTGAAGTAAATGCGGTTCGACGCCGTCGGGATTTTGAATTTTGACCATTACTACTGTTAGAGTCTTTATTACCAGTCGAATTACCCTCATCATCGGAACAGTCTTCACTATCTGAATGTGTGTATGCTAAAATTAAAAGAAATTTTTAAGAAATTATGAATTAATTACGGAATTTTTTATAAAATTCTAAAACAGGAAATATTTATCATAATCACAACAACACAAACAAAAAATCAGTTAAAGCTCATTTATCTCCACACTTTATTATCACTATTTTCTCCCCAAATGAAAATTTTATAAATGAACCGCATCAAATTATTATGACGTTCTTGAACTTATTTTCAATTGAATTATAAAATTTAAGATTTTATCAAACAATTTCGTTGAAACAACTTGTTTAATGTGAAAAATATTCGTAAATACAAATGAAATTAAAATGCTTCACTTGTTATGAATTATGAATGAAACGCAATCTGGCAAACGCAAAAAAGCGTTAAAATATTAATTTTCAAATATAAATATCAAATACAGCAATACAAACATATAAACAAACAGATATTCATATTAAACATACATACATACATACATACATACATACATACATACATACATACATACATACATACATACAAAGAATTTAAGTGATTTTTTATTTAAATGTATCGTTCGTTTAGTGATTTTGTTTCGCACTTAAACGCTTGACTTAATTTCAGAGTCAAAGATTTATATTCATTGTTTGTTAATCACAGTTAACCACTAAATGTAGTTGTCTACACACATAAATACATATAAATCGTATTATCCAACAAACAACCACCCTCTCCCCAAACTCACACATTTTATGTTTTGTTGCGTTTAAAAATTATTAAAATTTTTGTCGAACCATATTGTTTGGGAAAAGGAAAAGGGGCTGAAATAGCAGCAGCCTCTTTCTTTAAAGTATTAAGATGATAATCGAAAAAGTTACAGTGAAATTGAAACCGTATTTTGTCATAATTTCAAATAAACATTTTTTTAAAAAAAGTATCGGATCAAAATATCATATCACACAAAGATCATGTCAACAAAAACAAATATGGTATTTTAAAGGGTAAGCATCTGTCATTACAACTTCGTATTTGATAAACACAAAAGAACTTTCTATTGCTATAAAAATATTGAATTTTGTGATATAAAAAATATGATTTAAAACCTGCTGAAAGTTATCAATTAAAAAAGCTTATAATTTAAACAAAGAAGACAAGGAGAGGCCGGCATAGCCGAATAAGCTTCCAGTTAAGGATCTATAAGTTTGGAACCACATTAAGCATACCAATACAAAAATTTGGAACAACATATAGCATATCATCAAACAAGACGTGTGACAATAACAATGAAAACACAATATTAAAGAGGTTAAATATTTGTCATTATATCTCTGAATTCATTATAACTCCGATTAAACTAATAATTTTTAAAATTTTCGCCTATAAAAGATATATTGCGATGAAGTTCCATATCCTACATTTATTTAAAGAAAACAGCTGCTTAAAGTCATCGATTGTTTGTAAAAACTTAAGATCAAAATGTATCTACTTAAAAAATCGTGGCTACGATTGGCTACATTTTGCAAGTGATAATTTTAGAAAGCAGTGAATGGGAAATTTTAGCTAAACTGTCTGAAAGAAAGATACTTTGATTCCAGTGAAAAAGTGGCATAAATATATATTAGATTCGACCTTATAGATATACCAGAACCTGATCTAGAGGTTCCTAAAGTTGCACATCTCTAGTTTTAAAAATATTTAAGAATTAAGTTGTCGAATTTAGTGTTATCTTTATCCATTACATCTCATGACAACTCACAAAATCTCCAAGCGATGGTCCGCATTGGATCGCTGTGAGACCAGATTGAATTTTATTCTTATATTAAACTGCTTGATATATATTTTTTTGGAAATAATTCTGTAAATTTCAACCTGTTGAAGATATTTAAATAAAATTCAGCATGATTACTGCTGAGTTGCTTTGAAATTGATTAAGACTTAAGACTCTCAGCTTATTATGAGATTAGCGTGTGGCCCTCCAACATTGGCCATCTTGGGTATGCGAATTTTTTTATATTTGGCCAAAAACTAATTTATGTTTTATTTCATAAAAAATTTATGAAAATTTATGAAATTTTCTATATTTTCTTACATAAAAGTCTATAACTTTGCCTGAAATTCCTCTAAACTGGATTTTGTCTAGTCAATTTTAGATACATTAATTTAAATATCTCCAACAATTTATAGAATTATTTTCAACAAAATCTCTTTAATACTGTGTATTATGAAAAAACTCGTTTCCATTTCTTGTAAACCACTGTGGCGTCGTAACGCTTATATTGTGGTTTCATAGTAATGACAGCAGACACTTGGAAAAAGAAATAAATGTAAATAAATAAATATAAATGTTACATGTGGAGTGAATGGAGCCCCGGCGTAATGTCAGTTATGAATATTTAATTTGTAGCAATAACAAACAACTACAACAATAACAGTAACATTAACAATTTGATTTGGCTTTTAACAACAACAACAACAATTGTTGGCATTACAATAAATTTTCTTTATTTACTAACAAAAAAATTCATATTTATTCCAATTTAAAGTGAATTTTTATGCTTATCAATTGCATTATTTATCGTTATTGTTGCTGTTGTTGTAATTTATATTGCCAAGAATCCTGTTTATAAAGAAAACTAAAAATTTAACAGAATCGTCCATTAACCCTCCCCAACAATATTATTATGAATGGTCGTCAACGTTAAGTCGTCAAACACACATTTTACATTTAGTAATTTTATACGTCATCATTTAACTTATTGTTGTTGTTGCTTTAATTGTATCCCCATGAATGAATAAAGGAATGAATGTGAATGAATTAAAATTGTTGAAATATGAATTAATAAATTCATCTGTTTGTCTGTCTGTCTGTTTGTGGTGGTTTATTGTAAAACTTATTATTGTATTTTTTATCATTTCATTCGAGTATTTCTGTAAAAGTCTAGAAAAATGTCATAAGTGTCAAAAACTTAATTTGATAAGCGTTTACAAGAGTTAACTGCATATTTTTTTGTTACTTTTGTTATTGTAGTTTTGATTGACATCAAACATTAGATTTCTTAATTTCTTAATGTTTATTATGCTAATTTTTGCGTTTTCACTCTTACATTGTTTATGTTTCACTTAAAATGCTTTCAATTAATTATCACACAATGGTATTTTTTAGAATAATTGTATTGTTTTTGAAAATTAGAATATTTTCAATTAGAAATGTTGAAAGTTTTGGAAATGCAAATTGAATTAACTTTTGAAATGTTGTAGACTAAAAGCAATTTAATGTTTTTAACATTATTTTTTTTTAATTTAAGTGAAATTATATTTATAAAATGTTTTGAAGAAATTTTATGATAAATTATTCTGCCTTCTAACCTCCACTTTAGTCTGCAAAACAAGGATATGAGACATCAATAAAACTAATTTAAACCCGACATCATCAGGTTAATAATATTGGGAATGCAAATATACTTTAAACATTCAATGAATTGTTCATACACAGTATTGTTCGAAACCTGCTTTTTCTCAGTAAGTACTCATAGACATATATGCACTTTTAATATGTTTATGAAAATGGTTACACTACTTATCTCTGTTTGATAATTACTTCTCTCTTTTAAAGTAATTATGATGGAAAAATATAGAATTTACACTGAAAATCTGTGTTCGAAACCTAAGCAACTTTGAGATTATTCTGTATGCTACCTAAAATTAAAAGCAACTAGAAATCTGTTAAAAATGTTGATTCCATTTTAATCGATGCGGAAAGTTATAAAGAAATCATACAAGTTTCAGAAGAGCTTTTAAGCTGCAAATGATTTAACTAATTAACGATAATAAATTACAAATTTCGATATAAGATCATTTGAACATTAATAAATAAATAGTCTCGAGACATATTTAAATTATAAAGTTACTTGGAAAACATCGGAAGTAAAAATAGGCTGTGCGTTCTTGAACAACTTCCAAGCACAGACCTGAGAAAAACTTTTTTCATTAAATGATATAATAAGTTAATTTTAACTTCAGATTACTTCTTGACAATTTGATTGACATAAGACTTAGGAAGCTTTATGTCACCTTGAAAACCCATGCAAAAAAGCATTTTAAGTATAAATGATTTATCTTTAGTTTCTGCATCATTTTTGTTTGTTTTAGAATAAATTTTGCGAATGAGACCAAAGAAAAAACAGATTCAAGGTATCAATGACGGTATTACTTTACTCATGAGAAATACTACTTTGATGGTTTTTTCAGCATGACAGTGAGTCGAATTACTCGTCGAAGCTGATGAAAGGTTAGCTATCAACTTGAATCGCAGTCCCCTTACTTAAATTCCATAAATCACCTCTTTAGCATATTAAAAAAGAGAGTTTTAACGGCCAAACACCAGAATGTAAATCAATGAAAACATCTCTTTTAAGGAACATATGCAATTTATCAAATGAAATATTTAAGAAGTTGTTTTAGTTTTGAACAGCGAATTTTTAAGTTAATTTTGTTTTCAGGTAAAAAAACATAACAGCAAGATGTAAGAAATTGAAATCAGAAAAGAATAAAGAAGAAATTGTAAAATATACAAATTTGTTGTACTTCACCTCTCGACTTGTACTCCTTCGAGTTTACTGATTTTTACGGGAATTATAATTTTACATACCTTCCACTTTAAGAAACTCCCTGACGCATCGTAAATATATTCTTGCATGCAATTTTTTCAAACTCTATCTTCTTCTTCTGTTTCTCTTTTTTATTGCTTTACAGAACACTAATTGCTATTGCTATTACTATGTTGGACCTCGATGGTCAACGACTGAATTTCTATATAGATAACAAATAGTGAACAATATACAGTAACCTTCCAACTATAAGTATGTTATAAAAGAGGAGTATTTTAATCCATAACAAATTAGACACAATAATATATTTAGGTTAAGTTTGGAAGTCACTATAGTACAACTTTCTCCTGTCGTATTTATATTGAATATTATTAGTTAATCAATCAGATAAGAATTCGCAGGCAGTCTCGAACATCGTTATTCCAATTTTTCGACATTTGGTTTAGCTATAGATCTGCCGCAGGCAACAACAAACAATTTGGCCAAATTTCATTGCGGGCAGATCAGCACTTTGGATGTGATCGTACAATTTACAGCTAAACTACCTCAGATTTTTATAACCTATCTTGTCTATAAAAATTAATATGGTATGTTGACCGGTAAGCATCTGTCATTATACTTCAGTGTTTGAGTATCGCCAAAGCACAAACAAAGATTTTTTTATTTGAAGAAAAGAGCTGCAATTAGGGAAATTGAGTCCTAATTGAAAGACGATTTTACATATCGGAAATAATGATGAATGCTACTAAAAGATGTTCATACATAAACTCAAGTGCATAAAGTTATATGTAAAGTCTATCCAACTAGGAAAATCAGTGCCAAAGCTGAATAACGATGATTATGTTATATTTGGTGGGATCAAAAGAAAGTTTTTGTTATGTGCTGTTTTAGAACCTAAATCTAGGTTATATTTTTTCAAATGTAGCAAGACCGATCTAGAACTATGTGTACAAAAGTGGTAGAAAATTTTGGTTCACTAACCAACTACCGTTTGTTTCGATCGATATATGTTCCCATTTAAATACGTTTCACTCAATGTATTATTTCACTGTGTAACACTTTAACCAGTGACCGACTTTATATACTAATCCTTCTTCTTGACTTACCTCTATTTTTATCCATTTCATTTCTATAATTCGGAGGTGACATAGTTAGACTTATATCACTACACGAATCCCCACTACAATCATAATCCTCATCCATGCCACCAACATCCAAAGAGGTTTCCGAATGATTTTTAACACTAGTACCATTCGCCAATGAATCATGTCTATTGGCATTAACCGTTACATGATGATTAAATAAGGCCGTTGAAGTAGTGTTTGATTGTAAGGCCGCTGCATCTGTCAAAACTTTACCCATATTTTGGGCGAAACGATTGGCCATACTAAGATTTTGTACATTATCACTTAAACCGCTGGCGGCCATAATTTCAGCAAGACGTTGGCGTGAACTTAAATCATTTGCCGCCAGGGCTGATTGATGCAATAAGGCTTCATTAATCGACATAGGCGGTGAGGTGGAGTTGTTGGCAGCAACAGCGGCAATACTTAAACCAAAATTGGGATTAAATAATAAACGTGATGTTGATTGATTTTCTACTTCGTTGGGGGACTTGGAAAGATTTAAAGTTTGTGTGGGAGCTTCTGAAGATTCTTTTGTGAGCAGATTTAAAGGGGCATTGTATTCTCCGCCATTAGCGAATAGTTGAGTAATTCGATCATGATTTTGAGCAAAATAACCATGTAACCAGGGATTGTAGAGAGGGAAATTAGTTAAACCTAAAGCAGAGGAGGCCACCATGGCTCGAGCACTTAATTCCTCGGATACTTCTACGGTATTTAAGGAATCTTCTTGTGTTTTATTGGAGTTTTGTTGATGATTCGCTATTAAACTTTCTATGGTAAAGGGAGTGGGAAATTTGGTAAGTTTTGTGGGTGTTATTGCCTCCATATTATGAGTTGTGGTAGAATTATCCATTTTGACTAAATTTTTAATTAATATATTTTCTTTTTTTATTAAATTGTTTAATTATTTAGTTGCTTTCTTTTTAATGATTTATTAAACACTTTTCTATGTTAATTCACTAATACATAATTATTTTTTTATTAAATTTTCATGGCACAATTTTCTTAAAAATATCTTTCTTTTCTCTAAATTATAAAATTAAATTTATTTAATAAAAATATTACACACGTTTTTTTAGTCTACACAAAGCAGTGAACCGTTTAAAGGTCTTTGACGTACTAAAAGTTAACGTTGTACGCACAACCGGTGCTTAGATAGATACATCACGTACTAACTGCGCTGTTCAATTATTGTTGGGTGACAAACTCACACTCTTATTATATTTCTACGGTTTGTTAACAGCCCCCTTTTCAATGCACACACACATTCGTTTAAATAAATTCGCTCACTCCTAACAAGCATTTGAAGGAAAGAAATAAATAAAAACAACCACCATTATTTTGTCAAGAGAACAGCGAATAACAGTGAGTTTATGCTCATTTATTTTGTTTTGTGACTCCACCTTAATTTTCTATACAAAATACAATATGGCGCATGCCAATGAGAAATCAAATAAGAAATGTTGTTGGTTTTTTTTTATAACACATGTTAGTATGTGTGTTGCCTAACTTTGGGGGTTTATTGTTGTCATTTGTTTTCTTTTTGTTTTCCTTTTTATTAAATGTTTCTGTGGCTAATTATGTCTAGTTAATCATCGACTGAATTTTTTTGTAATTCTTTCTAATGATATTTACTTGGATATGTGTGTTTGTTTGTTTCCTCACTTTTTCCCTTAATTGCGTTCAGCTTGATTCGTTTTATAATGATATATAAAAAAATTGTTCGCCTTTTATAAACAGACAAGAAAATTACCACGCCCGCTCATTAATAAACAAGCTGAATTGGTCTCTTTTAAGTGACCAATTTATAAGGAATCATTAAATTGAATAAACAAAACAACAACACAATACAAATTAAAAATATGTACTCTTTAATTTTGTGCAAATTGTATTTTCTTTATTTATTATATTGTTTTCAAGAAGAAATGAAAAGGAAACAAAAAAGACTTTAATGATTAATTAAATCAAATTATTTTAAATTCATAAATTAAAAATTTAATGAATAACCACACAAACATTTGAAAGAAATCATTCAAGGCGAATTGGTTAAGTGAACTCCTCCGCCATCTGTTTTAAACGCCGCTGTTTAGAAAAACTACCAAAATATTTTTTAAATAATTCTATAACTTTGAAACTATTGAATATTTTTTCACATGGGCACTCTTGAGGCAATCCAATTTGATTTGTATAAGGACATGTTTCTAGTGGATCTTGGCGTCGCGAAGTGGAGCTCCAAAGTTTGTTATGACAATTTTATTAAAAAATTGACTAAATTTTATTTAAGAAAATAAAAATAAAATTTAATACACATACAGTTGTTTTTGAATTGGTGGGCTCTGTTCGGTTCCGAAAAAAATTCTAAAATGTTGTTTGAATTGTTTACAAAGTTTTTAATAATATTTCTTTAAGAATCGTATATCTATTTGGATTCAAAAAAAAGTTATATTATTTTCGAACTGAAATTTAGAAAAAATGAGATTTTGAGATTTTCAGATTTTTTTATTAAGGTGGTAAACATTTTTTCATTTTAAAATCAACTCTTTTTACGGCCTATACAATTTCTCCTTAAATCCAAGGACATTAGGGAAAACAATTTCCCCGCTAACACTACTGAAATTTCGTTAATTTTCAAATATTTTTCTTTTGTTTTTAGAAGAGAAAAAATTCATAGCTATATTTGTTAAAAAAGTTCCTTGATTATGTAGTAACTTTTATCAACCAACCACTCAAAAAATCTGTATTGGGCCAAACCTTTTATTCCTGGATCGGAATTTTTTGTATTATGGAATGAAAAATGGGAATATTTTTATAATCCTATATCAAGCAGAACTTTGCTCATATTGTATTGAAATTTCATTTTAATATCTTAATTCTTATAGAATTTTCTTTAGTTTTCAAAAACGTTAACATTTAGTAGTATTTGTGAACAGATATTTGCCTCCAGCTTTACCAGATCAGCTTTACGCAAATTTGCATCAAGATTTTTATACCGCCACCACCAGAAGTGGTAAAAGAGGGTGTATTAACTTTGTTATTCGTTTTGTAACTCTATGAAGTAATAATCTAAGACCTCATAAAGTATATATTCTTGCATCACATCAAAATCTGAAATCAGTCCATCTCTGTGTTTTTGTCAGACTCACATCCACAATTATTGACAAATCTCAATGATCAACACATACTTAGAAATTCCTATTGAAAACGTGCAAAATCGGTTCAGTATAAGAAGGTACGGAAGGAAGGGCATTTGGGAGTCGTAATCTAACAAGCGGAACTTTCAATATATTCCCACATTTATTTATAAACTAATTGTTTAACATTCTTATTTGTTTATAATTTTAGACGATTTGAATTTATATCGAAATTCAAATAATTTGTACACATGTGTTCCGATTACGCATTTAATAATAAAATAATCAGTATTATAATTATTTTTAAAGTATATAATTTTATAATTTTGTAATATTAACCTTAATTATATACAAATGTACATATGTATTCTGTTTTAAAAATTTTTAAACAACAAACGTCTCTTATTGACCTTATTTGACATGTCATTTACATAAATTGATATTACTTTACTTGTTTTAGATACATACGTACGTACGTATCTATATCTATATATAATGAATATGTGTTTGTTTGGGATTTATAGACAGATAAACTAATGGATAGATTTTCACAGAATGATCCCAATATACCAAAAAGTAAAAAAAGCTATAAAAATTCCGATAGGACCAAGGGGAGGAGAACCCCCATACAAAGCAAATATTGATTATCGAATATTTAAAAAAAATACAACAGCGAGAATTCTCAAACTTGGTCCCAGTCATTTTATTAAGGATCTATTTTACTATACAAAAAGAAAGACGGATAGGACCAGGTGTAGGAGGACCTCCATATATAACACATAAAAATGATCAAATATCTAAAGAACTATAACAGCTAGTGTTCTCAACTTTGGTCTCAGTGATTTACTCAAGAAACTGCTCAGGGGGAAAGGTTGACCTCATACAAATCAATTATCGAACATCTAAAGGAAATTACATCGAGATTTTTTATTTCGGTCCCAATCACTTCCTCCAGGAACTGTTTTAATGGACAAAATATAAGACGGATAGGATCAGGGGGAAACGTAACGTCCATGCAAACCAAATATTGATTTATTAATATCTACTGTACAACATGTTGGATGCTTAGGAACAAAGGAAGTGGTAGCCTCTATGCGATGCTGTTATTAACTACCTATTATCTGTGGAATTATAGCTAGAAATGAAAATCTTATTCCGATCACTTTCTTAAAGAATTATTGAGGTGAAAAAAATATAGGAGCGATAGGACCATGATACTGTTCATAAACTTTTGCAGCTAGAATTCATAAATTTAGTCCCAATAATTTTCCTATAAAATAGTCATAAAATAAAAAGGTGACCTACAGTGAACCAAATGTTTTAGGTGATATTTAACGATTTTCATAGAACTTTAAGAAAAAATGTGTTAAATAAACAGATTTTTATTCTAATTAACATAATTTTCTTCAAATTGAACAATTTTCTTCAAATATACTAAAAAATTTAATAAAAAAAATTAAGTAAAAGAAGTTAAATTGAATAAAATTTCATTAAAAACTAATGAAAAATACGTTATATCAACAGATATTTAATAAAAACGGTAGTAACGCCTCGTAAATAAAATAACACACAAATTTAATCAATTCCACATACTAAAATGATTTAAATTTGAATAAAGTTTTTGTTAATTTAACTATTTTTCCGTCAAATAATTTTTTCTATTTTCTTTGTCATTTTAAATAAAATATGATAAAGAATATGTAAACTGAATACAGATACACATACAGGGGGAAAATATTTTATAGAAAATTCCAATTAATGTGATTGAAATTAAAGGAATATTTTGCATAAATTCATGAAAATGCAAATGGAAGATCAGCTGTTCAACAAATATGTAAATAACTTTTCAAGTCGGTCGGTTAACCAACTTCCTATTAACATTGCAATATTTTTAGTTGTATAATTTTTTCTCTTTAGTCCTAAATCGCGAAAGAAATTTCGCAAATCAACTTCATCTTCTGATCCTACCCGTTTTGCATTTTTTTCCAGTAAAACAGTTCCTTGAGGAAATCATTGGTACCAAATTTAAAAATTCTCGCTGATACAGTTCTTGAGATATTCTTCAAACAATATTTGCTTTGTAAGGGTCCCTTGGTCCTTAATATTTTATGTATTAATTTATTACAACAATTTAACGTAATTTTTTCTCCATTTAACTAAAAATAAAATTAAACTTTAATATGATATTTAAATTGAATAATATTCATCAATATAAAGAATTTATTTTTGTCAATTTGAATAATGTATTATTCGAATTAATTGCATTTTTAACTAATTCAAATAGTCATATTGAAAATTTTTCGTCAATTTGAAGAATTTACAAAAAATTAACGAAAATTTAGTTATGATAAATGTTTCGTTGGCTGATATTTAACCTACTTTTCATTAGTTCTAACTTATTTTGTTCAGTGTATATAAACCAATTATTAATTATTGAATATCTGAAGAATATGTCGTATGTGAATATGTCGTTATTTGTGAAATTTCTTTCGAGATCTAGGACGAAGAGGAATTTTTGTGCAGCAAAGCGCACCTGGTAAAAGCTATTCAAATTAAATGTATGAATTACTTAATACTATTATTTATATAATAATTATGTGTGTATTTGTTTACTTTTTTCTTATATAATAAAATTTATATTCAATATTTATTGAAACGGAAATTATTTTACATAAATAATTAATAAAAAATAATAATAGTAAATCGGTTATACAGGTACTTCCTTATTTAGTGAATATTCATTGAATTCATTCATTTTTTCATTCAATTATTCAGTTCGTGTCATGTGAACCCAACCATCTGACCTTTTAATAAACTCACTCACACACTCACACATACTCACAGTAATAAATGAAAGAAAGAGTTATGTCAAATTTATAAATATATGTTTTCTGTATAAAAAATACAAATTATTACAAAATAATAATTTAACTTTCAAAACAAGGACAAAGGAGGACAAAAAACGAATACGAGGACAATAAAGGACCTGAAATTAAAACCACAAATATCAATAACATGAATAAAATTCGTGTTGTGTTCAATGTTTAACCAACAAACGAAACGCCCACTTTTTATAATTATCTATACTCTTGTCCAGTGTGTGTGTGTTTATGTATATCTTACGTTTACAATCCATCTATACATTCACTTCTCTAGATATCCGTTTAGCCTTTTAGTACCATGTTGAGTAATTGTCTCATTAAGTTGTGAGTGAGTAGAGCAAGTTGTTGGAAATTGTACCTGCTGTTGTATGTCAAATGTTCCCAGTAATTGTATTCGCACGTACCTACACACACATCATTTACATACTCACTTTTTTATAGTACTTTTGTTAACAACAGAAAGAAAAAAATTGTACAATTTTAGATTTGCATGTGGTACTTTATTGTGAGAGTTAGAATTTTAAACTTGATTGCAAAATTATTTTTATTTCCAATAGATGTTTAGGTAATTTATATCCCAGGATGTATAACTCTGTACATAAGAATACGATTGTTGAACTGATAACCAGATCAATAAAATATTACGTTTCAACGGAGGTCTAGCATATTGCCCTTGAAATGATATTGAAGAAATCTTTTTATTATTATTTTTTTGAAATCAAGTCTTCTAAAGACGATTTAGATTAATTCGTCTTTCCTGTGCTGGTACGCACACACCCAAGTTAATTGTTTAAACTCAATGAAATTGCGATCGTTTGATTTGTTTCTTTGAAGTTAAATCTTTTTATGACCAGCAAAATCGGTTCAATTTAAAAAAGTTAAAGATCGATATTTTAAACAATCACACTATTGAAATAATATAAATGAACTTTTCTACCAAATGTACACAGAAAAAAATATTCAATGAATTATTTCAATTAACTAATTAATTTTAAAGCAAAATATGAATAACATGTATTATTGAATTAATTATGGAATTATCTATGAAGATTCCCTTATAGTTCCGGTTCTAAAACGAAGCTGGATTGGCGATTAGGAACGGTATTATAGAGATTCATGAGGGTTGTCGGTCATTTTGCTGCCATTGTTGCTATAAACCTGTCATTGGAGATAAATTTTAAGAGGTCATTTCTACAGAACGATAATCAAGTATTTGGTTTTATACGTTTCAATGACAACCTTGCTCTTTGACCTTCTGCCGAGCTCCTTGACTCTTTTATTAAGCTGTTAGAGTCATTATTTCACACAAAATTAACTGCTGTTAAGTCGCTATTGTGTCAGTGATGTTTTCGCATGCATCGATATGTATTATATGTATTTTTGTATAATAATATATATTTATGTATCGAACTTTTATTAAAGTTCACAATGAAAACAAACAATTGATTAATATTTTTATTTTTATATCAGAAAATTTCAATAGCAACTGTCATTCAATAATTAAAACAATTAAAAATAGTTATTAAAACAGTCGCGAAAGCTAATTAAAAAAAATAATGAAAATTTATTGAAATAATTAAGAAATGTTTTCTTAATTTAATTAATATATTCATTTCGGTAATAGAAAAGATAGAAAAGTCAAATATTAATTAATTTAAGCATTTTTTGTTTGATTTTTATTTTTTTCTATGTAGATGGATTTAAAAGAATACATTGATGTAATCACTTAATGTAAAAACTCCTCTTGTTCCTATAAGGAACGTAGGGCCTCAAGAAATCTGTACAAATGTCTTAATTTCAGCTTAACATTTTTCGTTTACGTTTACTTTCGTCTTATTTTGCTTTTGTCACTTAAGCGTTAGGCCCTACCCTGCTTCTTTTCTTCTAATAGATTTGATATTAATGGTGTACCTTATAAATGGCAACATTTACAATCAACCCTCGTAATTTTCAATATTAGATTGTATTTATCTTAATTTAACCAATTGTTATTACAACACTTACGTATATGTGAGATTTATGCTCTTCAAAGTGATATTTGGAAAGGGGCTTGTAAGGGAACTTTGAGAAATAATAGAACTTTGAGAATAATAGACCCTCGTATAATTTGGCACATCGATTTAGAATATGACATTTTGTTGAAATCGCTTTATATATAGGACTTTTATCCATCACAGGAGGACATTTGTATGGGAGTTACCTGAAAATATTGTATCAAATATGACCAATTTCAATAGGCTTCATCCTTGAGCCAAAATATATCATGTACCAAATTTCATCTCCAAAATTGTATAGAAACATGTGTAACTATTTTTTTTTTTCATATTTCATCTCATATTTAGAAAATTCCTTTATTTAAATTATTATTTTTTTACAAAATCGGGCATTAAAATATTTGGCTCAGCACCAATATTATACTTTTAAGAATATATAGAAAATAATTGTGCTGAATTTCAATAGAATCGGTACATATTTAAGAGTTTTACAATATTCAAGTTCTCCATTTGATTTAGTACTAGATGGATGGATTATTAGTAATACATGGATGATCATTTGATATGGATTACATCAAAAATATGACCTGACATTTAATCCACAAACTTCATGAAAAGATCGGAATTAAATACCCCAAAATATGCTTTATTTTTAGTTTTAGCTCTGTAAAGTCGTTATGCTTTACGCTCCACACTTTCGGAACGTTTAATTTTACGACCAATTTCTCCATTCGAACATCCTTTGTCATGAAAAAATTTCTTGATCATACTTTCTGTATGATCCCTTGAGCATCTTTAATCCTTCTTTGCATACTGATGGGAATTTCAAACTTTTTTATTGTAAATTTGTTATTGCTGACAAATTATTAAGCGAATATAGAAAAAACAAAATACATTTGTCAAAAAATGACAACGTTACTGTCAAATATTTATAATCTCGAATATTAATTATTTACATTTACAAAAAAATTATGCTTTGAAGGGTTAAATGTTTTGAAATTTATCGATTAAATTTGAAAATTTTGCAGCAACATTGAGATATTGTTATTAGAAACATACCATTATTTTTAAGAAACAGAAATTTATAATAATTTATTCTTGATATTTTTAAAAAGCGATTTTAACGTCTGCGTTTATATTAATATTCCATATAAACTAGCACCAAGAAGATTTGAACAAATGAATATGACAAATATCATGACTAAGGAAAAATCTTGTTTACATCAAAAAAGTACCGTTAAGTTGACTCTTATTAAAAAGCTTTACATAACTTTTGGATGGCAACAATAATAGAGACAAATCTTAAATGAATTTATAGGAATGTGCATCAGTGTATTGTAAAACCGGAAAAACATTCAATTGATTGTCATTTGCTTGATACATAACACCTTAACTAAAGGACACTTTACTTTAGAAGAAGTTATCTTAATTCATTTTTTTTCTCAAAACGGATTTAGAGTTCCCATGAACATGCTGAATATCAGACGAAACAATGAATTTTCTAAAATACATGAAATTTTATATAACCATGTTGAACCTATTTCAAATGGGTTAACGAACCATTTTTGTGGTTAAAGGACAAAAATGTCCATATGAAAAGTAAAATTTTTATTATACAATTTGTAACTTATATTTTCCCATCCGTAGTTTGTAATGATTATATGTAAATATGTATGTGTGTTTTGCTATCCCTGGGTTCCAATCAATAAATGACATGAAGTTTTTGTTGAAGGGCAAACTTTTGAGGGCTTGTTAAATGAGTTTAATTGAATGTTATGTAATTAATGCAATTGAAAGCCAATTGTTTACATAGAATCGTTACCAATTGTTAGTTAATTATAGGTTTTTCCAATTAAATGATATTTTGAAAATGTTACAAACACTAAGACACTTATTTCTATTTGTTAATTATTAATTAATTAAAAATGTTCTCAAGTTTTGAAATATTTTTATAATCTTCACCTGTCAAGTTCAGAAGGGTATTTCTAAGTTTTTCACTGCGTTTGTAAAAAATTATATATATATTGTGGATCGGTATGAAAAAAAAGAAATTGATTTAGACGTCGTGTGTCAGTTAAATTCAAGTTTATAAAGCGGACCTGTTATTGGAGATGAATTTCTAGAGGTCATTTCTACAGATTTGATTTCATTCGCATATGTTTTAATGACAACCTTGATCGTGGACTCCTCTGCCGTGTTCCTTTCAGATTCTTTGCAAATCTGTTAGAGGCATTATTCCACACAGAACCAAGTGCTGCCAATATGTTTTCGCATGGATCGAAATGTGCATCTCGATCTCTGGCAGGAAATAATGCTAATTAGGTCGTTTATCCAATTAAGTCCTCCGAATCGCTATGATAATTCAAAGAATTGGAAATGCGAATGTAAGGCAAATTTTCAGAACTCCTTGAAACATAATCGGCTTATGAAAAAGCTATGTGAAATCATCAAAAGCAATCTTCAAGGATACATATAAATTTTGTTTTTAAAAAGGCTTGAACATTAAGAGGTAAATAAATTTATACGCCAACATGACATCAATATTATCTGATATATAATCTTTGTGTTGTAAACTTATAGGCCTTGTCATTGGATCGTAACGGAGACCTCTGCTTTTATAACTTATTCTTAATAGTTTTAAGTATATATGTATTTATGTATAATAATTTATATTTTATTTATCGAACTTTTATGTAAAGTTCGATAAATAAATTATAATTGAAATAATTATGAAAAATAATTAAAACAATTAACAATGGTAATTCAAACAATTCATGAAGTTAATTAAAATAATAATGAATATCATTTTGGTGATAACAGCAAAATCAAACAAAACATTAATTTATATGAGCAATTTCGTAATTGAATTTGATTTTTATTTTTTTTCTGTGTTTATATTATAGATTCAATTTCAGTGCTGCATTATTTCAAATTACTTTTAAAAATCTCAAATATTTGATTTCTCAATATTTTTCAAAATATGCATATAAACACATACATAGATACATAGTTATATGTAAATATTTAAATATATATAATAAGTCATTCTACGCCTTATTTGTTTAATTATATTACAATCATTTCACCTCATTTCAAATAGAAAAACATTCCCTCTCTGTTGATTTAACTTTAGTTTATTGTTGATTTAACGTTTAAATGATTATTCGTCTGGCAAAAAATAAAATAAAATAAAAACCCAAAATATTTAATATGAATGTAATTAAAAATATTCATACGAAATAAAAACATTTAAGAAAATTCCGCCAAATCAGAAATTTTTGTAATGATTTGTGATTCTTGTTCCTTAAAATCGTCTGTTTGCCAAATGGAAATTATTTGAAATATTTAAGTCAATTTGTCAGTAAATAACGTGATGATGATTTCTTTTTTCTCGATGAAATAATGTACTCTGTACAGCACAGTGGTACCAAACGACTTTTTTATGAAATAGTTCTTTAAGTTGTGAAACGTTGGAAATGTTAAAAAAATTTAATGATGATTACAGACCATCAGTTGGGCAGAGAATTAGTGGGTGGCTTTCAAAGTTGATTCCATTTGCATTAAAAAAGTATACCGATTGTCTCAGAATCATTTTCTTAGTCTTCCCGCAAAGGATTTTAAGCTCATAAAACTCATGGATATTTAAATATTCACATGTCAATGAATATCAGTTCGCAATTGGTCATAGCTTCCATACAAATTCCATTTAAAATCTCTTAAAAGAACAAATGTTAGTATCGTTAAAATATTTCATTTATCTTTTATATTTCATTTATTTAAGATTGAAAATTCTGTACCAAATTTTATGAAAATCAGTTCATAAGTTCTTATGGACCTTATTAACCTTACCACTTCCAAACATTGGCCTAAATGTAACAAATCGCACATAAATGTTATTGTAACTTTGCGGACTCAATATGACTCTTGAGGTAGGAAGGTTAAGGTGAGAGACCATTTATGTTCTCAAATCTTGATTATTTTGTGATCATCGTTTCGACAAGAAACTAAATTCACTCTAACCTTTGCTGTTAATGTAAGACATGTTTGGTAAACCAACCCTCGATAAAATTTATGATCTTTGGATTTTGAAAGCTGCGCATTAATAAAGATTCTGTTTCACCGTTTCACTGTCTTCCCTTCATTTCCTGTATATGTTGTCATCGGTGACTGCTTATCCTACTAAGGCCACTTTATCCAAAGTTCAGAATATGCATGGTTTTCCTCTAATTTGGTTAGCCCCATAGATTAAGTTCACGAATTGCAAAGCTTTCATCAAGTTTAAATTATCTATATATTATATTATGTAACTCCTTACATAAGGTTAACACACAGAAAGTATTTTTCACCGATTACCCCTTATAATAACAGGGTGATTATTTCAATAAAAAATTCAAATTTGTTAAGAACTTTTATACGAAATAGAATGTTGGGTATTTCCGTAAGAACATTATGGATTTTTTAATTC
This sequence comes from Cochliomyia hominivorax, assembly GCA_004302925.2. Taxonomy (NCBI): domain Eukaryota; kingdom Metazoa; phylum Arthropoda; class Insecta; order Diptera; family Calliphoridae; genus Cochliomyia; species Cochliomyia hominivorax. The sequence goes on along the minus strand of PYHX02000494.1, from coordinate 43,270,085 downwards.
TTTAATTTTGGGACAACTTTTTGCTGATTGTACAGAAATTTCGATTAAAAATTTTTATTTGTTATATTTTTATTAAAGTTTTTTATATACAAAGTCTAACAAAACTGCGATATTTTAAGTTCTTCATTAAAATTTGTCACCAATTAACATTTTACTAACTTTTTCTTAACAAATCAAATATAAATTCTCAAGTTCTAACAATCTTTTTGATATCAAATACTTGTATAAAAAGTTCATAACTTTCCTGAAATCCAACCTAAACTAAGCTTCGCCTAAACAAATTAAGTTTTTTTCATAAATTTCCATGATTTGTAACCACTGTGCTTAAGAACTAAATTATATAGATTGATGATGCATTAACACGACAACATTTTAAATAAATTTAACAATTTAATTTGTTAAATCAGCCCATAGTGTTTATTTATTTATTTGTTTTTATTATTATTTTTATTTGATTTCGATACACTTGGGCAAATTTTACAACATCATATTGTCTGATAAATAAATTCGTATATAAAACACTTGAACGAATACTCACACACATACGCACACATGTATATACAGTAAAAGTAATAAAATATTTTGTTTCTAAATGTCCGTCCTTTCGTCCGCCATAAAAATATTCATCATATTGGAGATAAATTCACAGACGAATGATAAAAATAAATATGTGTGAAGAAAAACCGCTGCCGATCACTCACACTCAAACTCATACTCGGGTTGTAACTATGACCAGCATGTTGTGTTTGGGATATTGGGGAAAAACAAGAGGAGATGTATGAGTCGAGGGTGACACCCCGTATGTCAACAGCGTTCTGATTTATATGATCATATGAAACGCTTCGTTGCAACTTGTTAATTTGTTCATCTTTAAAAGAAAAAATTGTTTTGCATACAAATGAGATCTATTTGTAATGAAGATTTTATTTTCGGAGGATTTCCTGAGTTGTACCAAATTTCAAAACAACTTCACAGTGATCGCTATGGTAGGAGAATCGCATATGGCTTATATTGTTTCATTGTATGTACAAATGTATAAAAATGACTTTTATTTAATGCAACAGAATCAGATTAAATTTCGCTAAGTAGTTTCCAAATAAGATCCAAATTTTATGAGTAAATGGATCATTTCGTTAAATAATATTTGTAGATTTTAGAAAAAAGTAGTATGAAATGCTGTTGGATACAGTAAGCATTAATATTAAGGGGGCTCTTCCTTCATTAGAACATTGAGCACAGTACGTATCAAGGTCACAAACAAGTGTTTTAGATTTACTATTTAAACTAAAAATTCTATCTGGGTGGTTTCAAAAACACTATTATTAAGTACTAAAGCATTTTTGTACAGAATTTTAAGGACTATATATAACGAAATCATCTCGTTCCATTTTTCTTTAATAGTAGTTATAAAATTATTAATGAAAACATTTTCTGAGATATGCGATATAAAAAATTTCGTTTGTATCCTTATTTTTAGTCTTTAAAATTTTGTTATTAAGACTCACTAAATTTTAAGAAATTTTATTTACAAGTTTTAGAGACATGCATTATTCAAATTTTCACTTGTTAGTGGGATACCACTCCTCCTTGACCTTTCCGAAAATTTTGTAGTCTTAAATAATGTAATGTCAAGTATGATTCACATATACACTAAAAACAACATTAATGTGGCAAATGTAATAAAAATCAGATAAGCCGTTTATTGTCGTGGTTGTTGGTCAATATTTTCAGTTTGCAGTGATTGACAGATATCGGTCATTACCTTTTTTCTATTGAACCGATTTTCCAGTTTTAAAAGGGAATTTTTTAGGGTCATATCAAATACTTAGTCCAAATTTTCGTCAGTTATCGACGATACATACACATATACATATACACATATTTATACACGTTGTGGGGTCTTATGGTGATGGAGGGTATAAAAGTAGACGTTGTTTTTGATATATTCGGAGGCAGTGAAGTATGAATTAAAAACAAAGTTTATCTTTGCTGAAGTTAAGAATTTTAAAAAATTAATTGAAATTTGTATATACAATTTGTTCAAAAACAAAACAAACATTTGTTATCATTTTGAACTTAACAGAAAATAATGTTTATGTATCAAAAATTTAAAAAGTCAAACTGGCAATACCATCTAGTTATTACTTCGCTTCAAAGCGAATTCATTTATCTACTCTGCCAGTTTGAATTTTATTAAATTAACTATCGAAGTGTGCTGATGACTAGTTAGTCTTAAATAATTAAATTAACGTTTATTAAAATTTCTAATTTAAAATAAAAAAGTAAAATTAAAATATTGACTCATTTTCATAAACTTATTAAACTGAATTACAGAATAAAACACAATAATATAAAAAAATATTTTTCCAAAATGTTGTATGCAACATCATTTCTTTTCGGATGAAAACTATCAAAGGCACAAACCAAGTTAATTTGTATTAGAGATGTACGATAAATCGTTTATTCGATTAATTATAATAAATCGATATATATAGTTCATTCAAGTAATCGATTAAGTTTTGATAATTAAAATTTAAGTAATTTTATTTAAACTTTAAAAATTATTTTTAAGAAATTAAATTAAATAAAAAAATATCTGAACAGAAAATTATGAAATTATGAACTTAAAAATAAAAGGCCGAATAAAATTCAATGTAATCAATTATTCTTAATTAAAAAATATTTCAATATTTAAATTATTCATAAACTTTTGTTTCGATAAATAAATTAATTAAATACTTAACAAATATTCAAGTGGCGATAAAGAGCACGTCTTAAGTATGTTTTCCTGAGTGTTACGTCAAGAAGAAACCTATGAAAGGAAACTCAATATCTGTTCAATTTAGATGCTTTCAAAATTTTTTTGATGTAAACTAAACAAAACAGATGCGCAACCGGAATAACGCTTTATTTTTGTTGCTATAATCATTAAATTATATTTATATTTTAATAAAATAATTATGAATGGTTCATTTACAAAAAATTTTCAGATTACAAAATGCTTTATTTACTTTTTTTAATTTGGAAGTTTGATGGCAAGTTCTTTAAGCCAAAAAGCCAGAGTATATCACTATGATTCCGGTTACTTTAGATCACGACGTATATCTTCGTGTAGGAAGGAGGGATCCTTGAATTTTTGGTTAAAATAAAGTTTTTTATGGTTTTCACCAGTAGTATTCCAATTAAAGACGAGTGCATGTTTTAAACCCCGGAAAACGGTAAACGAATACTGCTATGCGGCGCTTCAACATTAACCAATGCGAAAAAGCGAGACATAAAACTCCTGAAGGGAAGCAAACGCCTTTACTCATTTTATATATTATATATTATTGAACAGGTTATTAGAGGATATCAATATTTTATATAGTAGTTTATTTTGAATGACTATAGTTTTAATATTTATAGTTTAGGTTAGATCGTCAGACTGCCATGGCAGAATTGAAACAGTAGATATGGCTCACTTGGTTCTAAAGGTCCTTTTGTGTTATCTGAAACGATAAACATTTGAAAGAAAAGAAAGTATTACAAAAAGTTAAGAAGAAAGACCAGAATTACTTCGGAAGCTAAGTTATTTAATGGGCTAAGGGTATAATATATGTAAGAAATGATTAAGCTTTCATTTCATACCCATATTATACCTATACACATTATTATACCCAATTCAATGTGAATGAAAATCCCAATATATCGATGTCTTTTTTAGATATTGCTACATATGTGACAAAATAGTGGTAATTAATCGTAAAAGTGCTTTTTGTATCGACGTGGGTTAATATAAACGAATATTTTATTTATCATTGGAGAGATTTCTTAAAGACCTTTCAAATAATACATATAAAGTTATTTTTATTACGAATCGAAATCGGTGATCCAGATGCCTATATCTGAAAAACTTATGGAGAATGAAAACATATTTTTAATTTATTTTTATTAAGAAGTATTTTTTATTTAAAAGCAAAAGGTTAAAAATTATTATTTGTTTCAAATCGAGAATCAATCATTGATTTCTTGTAAAATTTAATAGTTACGTGTACTACTGACTGCAGACCTTTTCCAATAAAGACTGCGTATCCAAGTTGTCAGCGGCAATCAAAAACTCTTTAGAGACGGCGCCAATTCTTTATGTTTATATGCGATTTTTTTCCAAAAATTGTCAAAATGACAGTAAATGACAAAATCTGGCAACACAGTGTTCATATAAAAAAATAAACAAAAAATATAAAAATTTTTAATTCGTCTTTAGTTAATTACTATATGTTACTAAACAACTTAAATAGGGAAAGAAATATTTTTTCAATTTAATTTAAACTTTTAATATTAAGAAAAGAATAGTTTAATTGCAAAATCCAATAAGAACAACAGCTGAATCAACAGTTAATACACAATACTGCACACAACCATTTGCCAGTAAACGTATCACACAAACAAGTTGATTCCAAGATTGTCTGTCGCTCTTCTGTCTGTTTTTGGTTTTAGTAGCTACTGCTGCTGTTGCTGGTTAGATTTTCTTTCGAGCAAGTTTTGGCTTTTAATACTATTGTGTTGTGTTTTTGTTGGTTTTGTTTGTTTTTTAGTGACGTTTAATTTTTATTCATTGATAATGAAGATGATGGCTAAAATGAAAAAGAAGTTAACAGAATCTTAGCTCAGTTTAATACGAGCTATTAATACGTAAGAGAGTGTTGAAACGACACGCGGACGAAAAAAAAAGAATTAAACGCTGGCTCTTTTTAATGTATTTAGAAACTAAAAACTGGATTTTATTTCTTATTATTTTAAATTAAATCACTTTTGGAGTGAGAAAGTGTGTCGTGATTGCTTGAAGTGTTTTTTTTTCTATTTCTCGAATTTTGTAAATTGTGCCATTAATTTTTTTATTCGTTTATTAACAACAAAATACGTTCTGTAAGTGGAAAGAATAATAAGAAAAAAATAAAAACGAAAGTGGCTTTTATTTAACACATAATTTTCTAACATAAATAAATACCAGAAATATTCATAGATAAATATTAAATTTATATCATCATCATCATCGTGTAAACATTGCCTGCCGGAGGAGAGGTAAAATGACTGATTAGGAATTAACATAAGTATTTGCCAGTTCTACATTGTATGTTCACACATCCATACGAATACGTAGATTGTGTGCGTTTGTGTGAGTCTTGCAAAGCTATCGAATTGAATTTAAATAAATCTAAGCTTTCTTAGATCTTATTTTATATGATTTATTCAAAGAAGAATTGAATGAAAAGAGTAAAGAATTTTTTTGAATAGAGCTTCTAAAAATGCTGCCTCGTTTTCGTTCCTTTTATGGTAAAATTATTACCTTTACACTGGTGGCCTTAGTATTCATTGTCTACATTAAGGTATTACAAATCGATGAGAATTCGACTCTATCCTCCTCATTTGAAAAAGCTGCTTTAAAACAAAATCCCTTTAGTCATATCGATAGTGATAGTTACGATGGTGATAGTAATGAGAATATCAATGAAAATGAAATACCTCGTCCCGTGGCTTCCCTACATAAACCACCATCAATTGATTACAATTCCCCTTATGAGTTGAGTATACAGCAAGATTTGGCCAAACAAGAACCTGGTTTGGGTGATATGGGTGAAGCAGCCTATTTAGAGGGAGCTGCCAAATTGCGCGGTGAAGAAATCTATAAGAAAATTGCTCTTAATGAAGAGTTAAGTGAGCATTTATCATATAATCGTACGTTGGACGATTTTCGCCATCCTTTGTGTGCCAAACAACATTTTGATGTAGACAGTCTGCCGACAACAAGTGTCATTATTATATTTTACAACGAACCCTATTCGGTTCTGTTGCGTACTGTGCACAGTACATTAAATACCTGTGTGGGTCGATTGCTAAAACAAATTATTTTGGTGGATGATGGTAGCACCAACGAGGAGTTAGGAGAAAAATTAGACTACTACATACGTACACGTATACCATCGGGCAAAGTCTCCATTGTACGTTTAAAAAATAGGTATGTATTACAAAATATGTAAAAAAAAATTTAAAATACTGAGGAATAGAAAAAAAATTTTAATAAAAAAATTATTTGTCCTCATTAAATAAATAATAAAAAGACGTGATAAAATAGAAATGAAAAGAACAGATTCAACAAAATAGAATCACCTTTATCCACATACATATATATTATTGTTGAATCTCGCTGTGAACTCTAGTGTAGTTGAACATATTACAACATTCACAGTAAAAGGCAAGATGTCTGCTCTAGTTTCTTTTATTTTATTTTTTAAACAACTTTCATAATTAAAAGGTCTTTTTAAAAATATAATTCGCATTTAAGCAATATTATACATATTTGAACACCCGTTATAACTAAGTGGATAAAAGAAGATTTATTTTCAGACATTTATACGAAGCACAATGGGGTTGATTCTGTTTTGATAATTTTTGTTTTGTATTTTTTTCGAAATTGTCTTAAATATATATATTTAAATATATATATATTTTAATCCTCTAGGGGATGTACGTTCATTTATGAACGGATCGACTTGAAATCCAGCGTAGAGATTCGACAATAAATATCTTTTTGAGTTTTGAGATTTAAAATTTGTGTGAGAATTACGTTAAATTTTGTATCGGACAAGATCAATTTCAGTAGGCTGCGTCCTTCGTACACTTCTTTGACGGCTGACCTTTGAATGCTTTGCCAACTTTCCTTTAATTCATAATTTCTTGTTTCTGTCCATTTCTTGAGTAAAATCCTCCATAAAATTCCAAACCGAACCGAACAAAACGTCAACTTTAATAGTGGAATATATTAGTAACAAATTTTTTTCCAATTTTTTTTACATTATACCCCACTGTGCAGTTATGCTTATGACAGCCAAAAATAAAACTTCATCACACCTCAAATTTGTTGCTTTTAAAGTGCTTCTCTAAAATGAAAAAAAAAACTTGAATTCTGTCTTCTGACCTTGTTTCAACGATTTGCATAAATAGAAGAATTGAAGCAGCCTAAACATATTTCATTTTTTTATTTTATATTTTTGTTTAAATATATTAATTTTGAAATGTTTCTTAATGTTTTAGTCTGCGTTTTTTTTGTTCTGCGTTTTTATTGGTTAATTTGTGAAGAAGACAAGTGACTAGTTTTGATTATAATCTTAATTTTATTTAAATATCAAAGTTAATTTGAAAGACAATTCAATAAAACTTGAATATTGTTTGAAAAGAATTGAAATTGTTGAAAATGCAAGATGTGTAATGCGAAGAATTTGCTAAATTAAAATTTTACACATAAAAAAGCGTTACAAAACAAACAAAATTTAAAAAATATTCCATGTTAGATAAAGTTTGTATAAAAACAAGTAATAATACTACGTTCGGCTATTGTCGAATCTTCAGTGTGTCAACAGGTATAGACCAATATCTGACAAACAAAAACCTTTTGAAAAAATTTCAACCATAACCATTCCTAAAGATCAAAATCTTATATGTGTGTATTTTGTACGAAACATAACATATTTACTTCGCAAGCATTTGTGGCAGAGGGTACTGAAGATTCGACATAGCCGAATATATATATTTTAAATATAACAAAGAAATCTGAATAAAAAATATATAAATTTTTGACTATAAAATTTTTTCAACTGAACCGATTTAGATCATTTTTATAACATTAATGAGGTATATATAGCTTAAACTTACCGCAAACCAATTTGTCAGTTTATAACTGAAAATTCTACGTATAATATTTTCTTGAGTTCAGAGGCTGCCTCAGATATCGCTCTATATCTTTGAATATAATAAACCAATTTTACTGTTACGGTTATACTAAAACTTCTGAGAACAATAAAAAATAAAAAATTTCATTGAATTTAACAATTATTATAGATGTGAGCGTGCCAAAAACAGATAGACGGACAGAAAGCCAGACAGTCGGACATAACAAAATATTATTTATGTATGAAACATAATACTTGTTTCTAATTTCTTTAAAGAATTCTTTAACTCAAAACTTGGTTAAAAACAGATATAAATTTAAATGAAATTATTTCATCCAATACAAAAAATCTAATATGAATTATTATTTATTTTGCTTATAGACAAAATAAATATATATCTAGATTTATAAAATAAATTCAAATTATAATTTATACAACCTACTTTTAATTAATAAACTTTTTGGTTTAAAACTTGTTTAGTATCTATTTAAAAAATATTCTATTTACATATATGAACATTTTGTAAATAATAAATAAATTCATAAAAAAAATAAATGACCACATTTCTTTATTTTATTTTGAGCCAATAAAAAAGTTAAAAAATTAAAGTTCTAATGTTAGATCTTTCAAAAGATCTCTTTCTATATTTAATCTTAAAAATGAATATGAACAAGTTAAACTTGTTAAGTTTTTAAGGTAAAAATTATATTTATCGTAAAAAAATATTAAAAATTGTATTTATTTCTTATTTCGGAAGTATTTCTGCATGCATAAGTTATTTCGTTGAGAAGAAAAATTTTATTAAATAATTATGTATTATAATTTTATTAGTTTATTAATTAAATTTAATTCAGTTAAACTCCTAATTACACACATTAGTTATTTATATTTTTTTTATATTTTTTAATCAAAATAAATTATTTTTGAAATGTTCTTATGATCAAGTACTTAAAAATAACAATCGAATAAATCATATCAATTAAAATGAACGAACGAATATATTTGGCGAATAACAAACTTATTTTTTATTGATTTTAGTGAAATGTATATTCCTAAAATATTTGATTATAAATTAATATTTTTTAAAGAATTTTTATATTTATATATATTAAATATTAAACTAGAATATAATATGCGAATTCGTAATAAGGGAGAATGATGGCAAAGGAATAGAAATGTAAAAATTAATATAATCAATTAGTTAATGTTCAGTAGTCTTGAAATCAAATCTAAAAAATGGAAAATAATACTTAATGTAGATCTAACAAAGGTTCAGTTTAAGTCGAAAATTGTATTTTTGATTTAACTTTAGTTAAAAATCGTTTATAAAAACAATTTTTTTTTCAAACGACCGTAAATATTTTACTTATTTTAAATAATTTTATAATATTTTTAATAAAAGAAATCCATTGATTTTTATATAGAAACATTGTTTTTAATTTTATATATGATGAAATGGTTCTTTTTTATCTTATCCTGCATTAAAAAAAAACTTATTGAAAATAACTGATAAATTTGGAAATGGAATTTTTTTGTAATTTTCGATTTAGAAAAATATTAAAATTTCTGAAATTTTTTCATTAATCTTGTACTAACAGTCGATTTTAGTATAAAGTGTGATAGATTTTCTTTTTTGTTTTCTTAATCAATTAGCTTTACCCACACATAGTGGTTCCAAAACGCTTTTTATATTGATATTGAATATATTTTAACAAAAGGTAATCTGCACATTTTTGGCGAGTTTTCCAATTGATTGAAGTAGGTGATGGGTGCTGAGTTCCAGAAGTCGATTTCCAAAATTGTTCACCTCGAGTATAGATCTTATATAAATAATAGCGAAAATTTAATTTTCTTTGATTGCTAAACTAATTTACATACATATAAAGTATATGATTCTCAAACTTATGTACTGCCAAGACACTTCAAAAATACTTTAGCAATAACTGCGAAATATCATTAAAATATGTTTAGCGGTTATAACGTTATACAATATTATAAAAAGACATGTTAAAATTGCTAAAACACTGTAGAACATTCAAGGGAAATGTGCTAATTTATATGGAGACACACAAGTTTCAGCCTGTAAATTAAGATATTATTATGATAATTTAAAATAATATGGATACGACTGTCTTTAATGTAGGACACTAAAACTATTTCCTTCTTTTATTCTAAATACCTACAATTTCAATCATTTGTTCTTATGGGTCGGTGGGATTTAAACGTTGTTTTGTTTGAGGTTTTTGCTTTCGTATTTAAATTAATGTGTCTAAATATCATCAGATCCATTATTTTTCCTTTTTGCAGAAATTCTTTTTAAAAATTTCTGAATATGTCTAAATTATCGCTTTACACCACTTTTCCAAAAAATTGATATTGCAGAATCTCATTAATTTATTGACGTCTGAAGCAGACGTGCATAGCAAAATCGACTTAAAATATGAGGTATAAGAATGCATACAGTACTTCGCTCGTGTAACACAGGGAATGAAATATTTTATATAATAAGTCAGTCAGTCAGTCAGTCATGGCGGAATATAAAAAAATTAAGCTGATTATTTCATTGAAAAGCTTAAAAAGTGCTTCTATTGACCGACTGAAAATACCCGGCTTGTCGAATAATTCGAAAATTCAAATTATTTGAATCCGGTCGATTTTTTGAAATGAAAAAAAGAAAAACAATTAACGGTTAATTGGTTTTCGGTTTCGGTTTTTGAATATACATTCACTAACATTAATCATTTTAAAGATCTGTTTTTTTTTTTTTTTTTTTTTTTAATTTCTTATGAATTTGAAGACGAATTTGAAATTACTACAACTTCAAATTTTTAGTTAGAATTTTTATTTAACAAATATGTATACATATTTATATGTTAACAAATATAACATAAATGTAAAAATACTACACATAAATTTAATTATAACTAAATAAATTAAAAAAATATTATGTAAACTGAAGGTTGAATTTTGTAATGTAAAAAGTAAATGCATTTTCAAATGTTTTAAATAATCGATGGTATTTTATACGAAACAATATCAATTACATTGCAATTAGATTGTATGAATTTATGTACGTAACATGTGAATTGATACCTGTGAACATACGTACGTAAAATATACTTTCATTGTTTCCATTCATTACATTTTTTTTATCCAATTTCCAATAGGAAAACTTAATTAACGAGTTTATGTTTGTTTTGAAAACAAATTATCTGTTTTTTCCTGATTCTATTTCTATTTAATTTAAAGTGTGATCAAATCTAACAAATGAAAAAATAATAAAAAAATAAATGAAAAGAAACATTTTAATTAACACAAATAGATAAATAACAAATAAAAAATATACAAGACAAATTTACCACTGTATACGCATACATACATAGATCCGTTTTCATAAATTCTATGTAAAAATATATGTATTTAACATTTCTATCTATAGTTTTTTATGAGTTCTTCAACCTTTTCATGTTAAATTTTTTGATTTGTTTGTATTTCTTTCTTTTGTTTTGTTTCTTTAACGTGTGGATGTATTTGTATATTTTTATTAATGTTTATGTTGTGTTCTTTTGTCATTTTTACAGGTTGGGCTTGATAAGAGCTCGTTTAGCTGGTGCACGTGTTGCCACTGGCGATGTCTTAATATTTTTGGATGCTCATTGTGAAGCGAACATTGGTTGGTGTGAACCTCTGCTGCAGCGTATAAAGGAATCTCGTACAAGTGTTTTAGTTCCAATTATAGATGTAATTGATGCTCAGGATTTTAAATACAATACAAACGGCTATAAATCATTTCAAGTTGGTGGTTTTCAATGGTCTGGTCATTTTGATTGGATTACTGTTTCCGATCGTGAACGTAAAAGACAACGAAGAGAATGTAAAGAAGATGATTTAGATGTTTGTCCCACCTATAGTCCCACCATGGCTGGTGGTCTATTTGCTATAGATCGTAGTTATTTTTGGGAGATTGGCAGTTATGATGAGCAGGTAAAAGACTAAAGTTCATTTTTTATCATAAAGAAGAATTTTAAATAAAATATTGAAATTTCAGATGGATGGCTGGGGTGGTGAGAATTTAGAAATGTCTTTTAGAATTTGGCAATGTGGTGGTACCATTGAAACTATACCTTGTTCTAGAGTAGGACATATTTTCCGTGACTTCCATCCTTATAAGTAAGTAACGTTTAAATTCAAGTTATTTATGTTTAACTTAAATTTATTATATTTCTAGATTCCCTAATAATCGTGATACTCATGGTATAAACACTGCCCGTATGGCTCTAGTTTGGATGGATGATTATATTAACATATTCTTTTTAAATCGTCCTGATTTGAAATTTCATCCTGATATTGGTGATGTTACTCATAGAGTTATGTTACGTAAAAAATTGCGTTGTAAAAATTTCAATTGGTATTTGGAAAATATCTATCCGGAGAAATTTGTACCAACTAAAAATGTTATAGCTTATGGAAAGTAAGTAATATAGAGATAAATTCAATTAGAAATTTGTTAAGGCTTTTTAACAAATCTTCGTTAAGGATCTATATTCCTATTTGTCCCATATAAATACCCAAAATCCAAATTCGCTTTTTCCATTGAAATGATGATCTTATAGTTATTAGTGACGCCCGTTTGAAATATAATGTGAATTGTAGGCTCACAATTTCCTCTTACAAAAAAAGAGTTTAAAGTCCCTAAAATTCACGTATATTGTATTATTGTGATATAATTTGTTCCAAATTAAAGTTATATAAGGAATATCACTGTTACGAAGATCGATTTATTATTTCTCATATCTTCATGTAGTGTCCAATGCAAATTGGTGGAGAATTGACTTTTTATTTTGTAATTCAGAAATTTTGAACGGCTGTATAGTTTTATTGCTGTCTAGTTCGTCCAGCCTTTTACAGCACAAACTCTGAAGCCCTCAGAGATTGTAACGTGGTGGTGGGAAAGAAAAAATATGAATAGTTTCCTCTTCATCTTCATTCATGCATCTTCTACAAAAGTTATTTGAATAAAACCCAATCAGTGTCACCAACCGAGAGGTAAGAACTTATTTTCGTTAGGGTATCAGCCATCAAGTTGCCCCATGTCTTTACACCCAGACCAGTGTAATGTTTAAATGATCTGTCATCCTATTCTATGATATGTGGCGTTTCCGGACCAGATTCAATTCTTGTATAAAATCCCGTAAAGTACCGAACTGCGGCCTTGCTGTCGATAAAAATCTATGGTTGCTTTGCTAATCGCAGCAGTCTCAGTCTGCAGAATATTTCACTCACTCGGGTGTTTGAAAGACATGCGGTTGTTGAATTCTCCAATGAAAATACCACCAACTATGTCCCTATTTTTCGAGCCATCAGTATAGATGCTCAGTGCAACTTCTTGAGAGGCATGCATCATTTCTCCCAATTGGGTGATTAATGCTTTATGCACAAGCGGTGACGCTTCCACATCAGTCTATTATCAAGAACTACCCTAAGGTATTTGGGATAGAAAGTCACTCCGCCTTGCACCGGAAGTCTGATGTCTGGTATTTTACATCTCCTAGTGAATAATTCCAGCTACGTTTTCACTGAATAAACACTTAGCCCACTTCCAGTACCCCAATAACTAAAAGTTTTAAGTACTAATTCCATACGCGACAATATAACATAAACCAAATTCTACGAGGTTTGAAAATATTTTTTAATGTGTTCTAGAAATCTCACAACATGATTTTGTTTGATCTTGACCAAATACAATTTTGTTAGTTGTTTAAAGTAAATGTTGTCTTTTTGGAAGCTTTAAATTTTGTTATTTTTTACTAAAGTTTCAAAACTTTGTACGTTTTTTCTGTTTTGGCATTAAATTTTAGTTTCAAATAGTGAAGCAGTGTGCTGACAGGACTCTTTTCTCTTTTGGTTCTCTTTTATTTAATTTTTTATAGGAATTTACAATAATATTTTTTAATAATAACTATTTTCAGAGTACGTTCGCTCAATTCCAATTTATGCCTGGATGATTTGCAACAAAATAATGAGAAACCCTACAATTTGGGAGTTTATTCGTGCAGCAAAGAAATTGCTAAAACACAATTCTTCTCCTTTACCAACAGCAACGTTCTACGCAACGAACTAAGCTGTGCCAATGTACAGCACAGTGATTCACCGCCATATCTAATTGTAATGACAACTTGTTTTGAAAACGATGATCTTAATGAAAAATGGCAATATTCTAATTATCGTTTGAGACATCTTAACACAGGCATGTGTTTGGATCATCGAGGATTACATCAAGGTGATTATGTACAAGTATCGATCTGTGATCCCTATAGTAAAACACAAAGTTGGATAATTGATCATCGTGATGAAAGCATATTGCCGCAATTATAAAACTGATAAACCAGTTAATTAATCCAAATAGAAAAAAACTTTCGTCAATTTTGAGATAAAAATTAAACAACATAGAAATATTGTATATAATGAAATATTTTTTTCTGTATCCATAGCTTACATTATACCTTCCCCATTTTTTCAGTGTATAAGATGGAAAATAACTGATTTAGTCATTATACATATTAAAAGTGTATTTTTTTAAATTAATAACTATTTTTACATCACTAATCAAAAAAATGAATAATAACTATTTACTCGTAGTGAAAAGGAGTATGTATAGAGAACTTATATGAACTGGACTTTATTTCCTTAAAATATTAGATATTAAACTAATATAATATATAAATACATGACTTATGAGATTAACTATTTTTGAAAGATTTATTTGTTTATTTCAATTTACTTAATGAGCACTTTAGCTTAATAAAAAGATATAGAAAGAATACCAAGGCTAATTATTACTTTATTTCTATATAATGTTATGGTCCATGCATTTAATTGACTCATATGAATTTTTTGTAAAACATTTTCTGAATAATCAAAACTATATTCCTATTTTATATATAAAAAAACAATAAGAAATGTATATAAATAAAATAAATATTGCAATATCTAATACTTGATATCAAAAACGCTTTAAAAGCATTCCGAATATACCACTAAAAAACGATAATAATAAAAAAATATATCAAAAATAAACAAAAAATATGAAAGATGCAAAACATAAAAAAGCTTCCTATAGTTAATATACAACACAAAATAGTTATAAACAATTTACATTGCAAATACAAGGTCATATTATTAATCACAAAAAATATAAATTAAAAAAAAAACTATAAATAATAAAAATATTTTTTATATTCTTGGTTGTACAAACACTAAATTTATATTTAAATATAACGAATAATAAAAACAAAATGATAAAAACTTATATAAAAAATATATTTTAATATGCTTTAAATTGTATACAAAACTTACAAATGAACTAACTGCACCAATAGTTAATTAAAAGAAAAACATATTAAAAATTAATGAAAATATCTCACACATACACTCTTGTATGTTATCTTACAATTTAGAAATAGAGAATTAAAAAAGATTTCTATATAAAGCTAACATAAATATAACGAAAATATATTTATAGGAGAATTTTTCTTCCAACTTTTGCCGCATATGATTATCTCTCTCTATTTGCATTCGTTTCTGGGTAAAATGAGTGAGAAAAAAGTGCGTTCTAAATTAAATTTTTAACAAAACCCAACTTGGTACTACAAAAAGTTAGCAATACATTAAAAGGTCTGCCGTCAAATTGTTTCCAATGTTAATGAACACTACTTAGAGAACTTGTCCGTTGATATAAAACCTGGTTTATGTAGAAGGAATAATTCACATGATGTTTAAACAAAAAAAAAAAAGCTTCCAACAGCAGCCTGGTAAGCTTAGTGCTCGAACTATTAACTAAACAGTTAAAGCTAAGCAGGTTCTAAAACATACAACGTTCAAAAAGGAACACTGCTAAACGTTTAGAGTTCAAAAACAGCACGGTAATTGCAGTCAAGTTTTATAATGGCTGACGAAACGTATGATCACACCTTCCTGTCAAAAATTTTATGTTGCTAAAGGGAAAAGTTTAGGGACCAAAAGCAGTCAACAATTTTTCAAAAAAATTCTTGGTACAGCAAGCAATTTGCCATTCGCTCTAATGAAGCCAATCATTTGTTACAATAGGATCTATAAATAACGGCTGACATCACTATAATAAACAAGCCCTTGAGTGATAGAAAAACAATAATGTGGTATTTATACCAATACCCTCAAAACTGCAAGGAGCTAAGGCTAGTGAAGATATATTGGGCTCTTATTAAAATAGAATTGATGAGCACAAAAATATGTTCAAATGAAATGGTAGATATTAAACGAATATGGACTAAATTTTTGAGAAAAGTTCTTGAAGAAACTTCTTAAGAGGAATCTGTATTTCTTCATGTAGACGGCGAGCTGAGGACATTTAAATACATCCATTTACAATTCTTAAGGGTGCATTTTGGCAGCGCATCACTTAGCGAATGTGTCTACACTGGAGCAGCACTGATTGGCCAAACGTTTCATATGAAGCTAAAATATATCTTTGTCCATATTCCAAGTAATGTTTTTGAATTTTTGTCCTAAATCTAGCTGGATATCCCCTCTTGCTTTTTACTTGTGGGTTCTAGTTATAAAATTAAAATCATGTAGAAAACATGCCGTCTATGGGTGTGGACAATACAGCGCTATATATGTTCCATATAAAGTGTCATAAAATGCAAAATTCTATTCTAATATTTTTTTTTTGACAGAAACACAAAAAATATAGGAATTAACTAATAAAATAATACTTTTACTTCAATCTTATTTTAAAACATTGATTTATTAGATAAATACTAAGAAAAATTGTTACGCCAAAAGTATGTGTGCGTGTGTCCTTTCATTTAAGGCCGAATTAGTACACAATATATATTGTTGTTCTTGATTGACAACTGCTTTTGGTAATTTGTCAATCTTTCATGAAATAATCTTATTTACTTCTGGTATTAAAAATCTTCCCCACCAAAGATCTTATTATGTCTATGCAGAACGAATCGTCATAGTGGGAAGAGCATAAGCTGATTTCGGTAATGAAAAACTTATATTCGTCCGCCTTCCAAAACAGAACTCTTTTTGTTTTTTTTTTTGTGACAAGCACCGCCATTTGATTATATATCTGATATAGACTTCATATCCAAGTATTCCTTAGACATCAATATATTCTTATTGTAGTACAGTTAAATTTGATAGTGTTGACTATATAATATTTGATAGAAATTTTATGGACCAATAATCTTGAATATAAAATAAAATGTCATAAATTGAGTTTTGTTAAGTGTGTATGTGTGTGATTTGAAAAGAACGAAATAAGTAATATTTAAAGTCAATTTTCTATTGCACCTATTTTTTATACATATTTGTGGTATTTGATAATTTAAATTAATATTTATAATAAATTATATCGATTGATAGAAAAGAAGTCTTTCAATAAAAATTGAAAATATTGATATTTGACCAATAAAAACTTGTTTTAATTATTAAATAATTTTAAATATTTATAAAATAATTTATTGATTTAATTTAATAAATTATGATATTATTTTTTCAATCTATAAATTTAATAATATAAATTTCATTATGAATCAGTGTCTTATAGATTAAAAATGATGGATCACAAAAAGAGCGTAAATGTGTTTAATATTAATGTAATAAAATATAGGGTATACCTTTCATTATATACCATCATTTAATATATAGAGCAGTGAACCTTAGTATTGCTATTAAAATAGTAAGTATAAATTAGACTTTAATATTTGAATAAACAGTTAACAACAATTTGTAATGAGTTCAAACAAAACAATATATTAAGGATTGGGATCGAAATATTCTTAACATACATATATGTTAATAAAAATGAAACCACTTAACTTACAGTTTATTTTTTTATATTATAAATTATAATTGCAATTTACAAAAGAATGTTTTTATAGTTTTGAAACTTTTTCGGAAACCATTTCATTAATGTCTTTATAGAATTTCTGTCACTTTGCTCAAACATCTCCATGTAAAATCTACCACTTTTTTGGATAAATTTTTGGCGTTTTTAATTCCTATTTAACAAGAGACCAATAAATCTCTACTGGCCTTAACTGCGAGCAGTTTGGAAGATTGGCCTTTGGTTCAAATATCTCAAACATCAACAATAAAAAATTTTTGACCAGGAAAATGTGTTGTTAACTCCTCTAAAAATGCCTTCGATTTTTATGTTTTTAGAAACATCATGTTGACCATTCCTTCTTCCTGAACGAGAATTTCTATTAACGGAAAAGTTCTTCCGGTACTGTTTAATAACGTTAGAAACATTTTGACGGTATTTTTTGGATTGCTTAGCCAACTTTTTGTAGGACCTAGTTTGACAAAGGTAACTTAGCATGTTTTACATAGGTAACGTGTGTTAAAAATGGTTCGATCTTATTCCTTATATATAAAACTTCATCCAGTACATCAGAGGCAAGAAATAGCAAAATAGACTCAGAGCAAAGTAGAGTAATTCTGAATCGATCAGAATACTTTAAGATAAGTGCAATATTATTTTTTTATGTCCGTTATAAACTTCCGCTTAAAGGCAAAATACTCAACCCACTATGGTGGTGTAGGGTATAAAATCATAGATGCGTATGAGATATATCAATCCAACTATTACGATTTAATTAATCATACGCCAAGAGTACCAGTTAGTAAACAAATTAAAATTATTTAAACAACGTTTTTATTTTTTTAACTTTCCTGTAGAATGGAACCACTGAGCAGATAGACTAACGACAATAAATGAGTGAGGAATTATTTGGGTTTGAGTGAAAATATTTCACCTCTAAACATGTGAAATTTCTTTAATTTATATTAAAAAATCGATTTGATCGATCGTTAGAATTTAAGGCTGCTATCGACAGCATGTTTCTTCATGAATCTTTATCCCATTAATTAAGAAGTGAGATTAAATTATTATTAATACACTTTTCCACTTAAACTTTTAAACGAAGTATTATTGGATTTTTTTGATCAAGTTACCTGTGTAAAATATGTAAGTTTTTATAAAGTGTTAGAAGGAGTGACCAGAAAAAATGCGTACTAAAATTATTAAATATTTAAATAAATAAACAACTTGATCCTACAAAAATGTGGCGAAGCAGTCATGAATCTGCTGTAAATATTTTAAACAGTACCGAGAGAACTTGCCCGTTGATAATAATCAAAATAATATAACCATTTCTATTATATTTGGAAAGAATAAATAGTCCAAACAATTGTTATAACATTTAAGAAACGTGTTATTAGAACTTAAGAAATGGGTTGGTCTAAACACTGTACTCCAGAAAGCGTAAATCTGTCAATTAGCAATAAAACTATATCGAAAGGTTTAGAGCATATAATTGATAGCTCATAGACCGTAAAATTTAACAATAAAAAATTTTCGAACACGTATACTCACCAATAAAACCCTCTTCAATAAAAAAACACCATTTTGTATATATATTTTTTGTTTAAGTATCTATGTATGTATGTTTGTAAGTATTGTTTATTAATTTATTGATTTCTTTCATTTTCTTTTAATTATTTACTTCTTTTTTGTTTTAATTTTTTTTAATAATATTTTTAAATGTTTTTTTTATTATAATTTAGGTACGCCAGGTGCTGCATTTAAGTGTTTAAGAAGCTTGAGAATTAGAAGCTTTTAATATCATTATGTTTTATCTTCTGAATTTATTTTAGTTTGTAGAAGTAGAGGCAGGGAGGATATAGTTTATGGGAGAGAAATTTTATTTTCAATTTCATCTTAATCTAAAATATTTTATGATATTTTCATATTGAAGGGGGTGCAGGTTTGGGGCTGGGCGGGGGAAGGATTTTAATTGGCATGAATAAGTAAGTATGAATGTATATTTGTTTGTTTGTATGTAAATTTAAAATGAAGGAAAATATTTTCATAATTTTTAAGCTCTAAAATTTAGAAACAACTTTTACATGATTTTCTTTCTTTTTTGTTTGTTTTATTTTTAATTTCTTTTACAGATTTTGTTTAAATGTTTTGTTTTTGTTGTTTTTTAAATTTTAGTTAAAAATTTGTGCATAATTTTTTTAATTAATTTTTTAATTTTTCAATATTTTTAAAGTTTTATTTTATTGTGTATTGAAAGTATGTGTTGTTGTTGTGTATATAATAATAATATTAATAAGTTTGATATTTGTTTAATTTTTAATTAAATTATTTCGTCTTTTTCTTAAGTTGTTTTTACTGTAGTTTTTTACAAGAATTAAAAAAAATAATATTAAATGGACTTTTTTATTTAAAAAAATCAAATTTTACATTAAAAGTTTATTTTTTCACTTTTTTTTTAATTTCACAACATTTTTCCTTTTGGTTTTTATTGTGTTTTTGATGTTGTTGTTGGTTTTATTTAGTACTTTTGGTAGTTTTATTATTTATTATTATTTATATAATTATTTTTTATTTTATTTTTAAATAATTTTATAATAATATGTATGTATATATAAAAATATCAAGAATTGTTTATAACGTTTTGTTTTTATTTTAAATGTTTTTAAAAAAATTATTTTCTTTTGGACGTTTTGCAAGTTAAAGATTTTATGTTTTCTTTTTTTTATTGTTTAAACAATAATTTGTAAATGGAATTTGTTTTATTCATTTTGTTTCAAAAATATTTTTTAAAGATTATTTTTTCTTCTTTCTTTCTTTTTTCTTTCTTTTATTTATTTTTGTTGATTAAAACTTTAAAAAGAGGGTTTTGAACATAATTCATTTTCAGTTTATTAAGTTGAATAAATTCTTTAATAATAAATGGATTTGTGTGTGTGTGTTTTTGTGTGTCATTGAGAAAAATTTAAAGCGTGAAATTTAGTTTATGAAATAAAATATTTTATATAAATAAAATATTACAAAATTAAGAAAAGACGATAAATAGTTCAACCATTTTGTCTGTGGAATTTTAATGAATAATTTTTGTAAAAAAATTAAAGATTTTTAAAATGTACACAAAACTTTGAATAATCGTACTTAAATATGAAAATTTCAACTGGACCGACTTTAATTCCCACCAGTTTTGCTTTCATTTTTGTAGACATTTTTTAATATAATTTTGAACATTTTTATTCCCATCACAATTAGTGGTGTTATTTCGTGTGTAATGCCAAAACCCCATAACGTATATATCATCAATTCGCGCAATGTGTCGAAAGCATTGTCTTCCTTCGAAAATAAATCTATAACTTTTGCACTGTTAACGATATCTTAATTAAATTTCATATGTTTGAAGCTGAGATTTTAGCATTTTTTAAAACAAGGTGGCAACATTAATTCACTGATAAAAACAATTGATTTTTCTGGACTATTATTTTTTTGTTTTAAAAAGAAATTATATCGAATTACTTTTGGAAAAATTAAATTCCAAAAATACCCAAATACTTTCAAACATTTCATAAATTAAAAGGAAAATATTCTTTCAATGAAGTCTTTTAGAGGTTCGGATTATCGGCTAAAATACTTTGATTCAGGATTGTCTTAAATATTTTTAAAACAACCGATCAATACAATGAACATCGTGCCTCTCAGACCAGCCAAGACGAATCTTGTCAAAATTTTCATTTTCTCTTCGATTTCTATTTTTATTTTCCACCAAAACAGCTTTTTTTGTTTTCTTATCAGAATTTGGGGCTTGTTTCAGATATCGGTGTATGTGTTCTACGTTATTGAAGTCGGTATTGCTTTAAAGTGGACAATAACAAAAAAAGTTTAATTGAATTTGAATAGTCAGTCTAAAATATCTAACGCTACCAATTCCACTATATCGGTTTATAACTGTGAAACGTTTCCCCGCTTGTGGTTATACTTTGTTGTTATATTTATTGGATTACAACATTTTGCAAATTGCAAAAATTCTCTAGAATTTCAGTTCGAAAAAAATTTTATATTTAAAACATTTTTAAAAAAATTTCCACTTTAAAGTTTTCAAAATTTTATACAGACTTTTTTTTTAGATAAAATTTGAATTTGAATTAAAGTGTAAATGTTATATTTTATTTTATTTTCGTAATTATTTTTTTAAATCTTGTATTTGTATTATTGTTTCAATATTGCAGTTTAATTCTTGTATTTCTTTTTTAAATAAATGTATATTAATCTTTCATTAATTTGTGTCTCTTTTTTTTTGAAAATTTCATAAATCATTAACTCGGTTTGTTAAATCTGGATGGATACTTACGTAGAACAGTTAAATGTATTATTATTTTTTATTCATTTTTTTATTTAATTTAAATTTAAAGTATGTTTTTTTGTATAATTTATAAATATTAGTTATTTTTTCAGTTAGTTTACTTTTCTTTAAATAAATTATGTTGTTTTGTTTGTTTTTTTTACTTTATAATAATATTTTTTTATTAATAATAAATTGTGTGTTATTTTTTATTTATTTTATGTTAATTTTTTTTGTTGTTTTTGTTAGTGTACAATAATATTTTTTATCTTAAAATTGTATAATTAATGTGTATACATTTTGTTTTTGTATTTTGGAGATTGAATTTCGTTTTAGGGTCGGAATATTTATTTACTTTAATATAATTTTCTTTATTTGTTTTTTTTTTATTTTTTTATTTAAATACTATTAAATCCTGATAAATTTCATATTATTTATTTTGTCAACTTTATTTTCCATTAACTGTTCAAATTAAAATATTATTTACGGATTTCTTTATTACGATATCATGCTAATGCGTCTTTGGTTTAATTACAACGCGTAACATTATTTAATATTTTAAGAAAAAATATTATTTTTATTTTTTTAAATAAACTTTTAATCATGTAATGATTAAAAATTACAATTATTTTTATTGCAATATGAAAATCACTCATTCTAATAGAAGATTTAAATATATCAAGTTCTCTATAGATCACTTTGTTCCTATCGTTATGCATCACTTTAAGAATTCCTCATGGAGTGACAAATGAAATAAGACATAGTGTTGTTGCAATAGTTCGGTTGTAGCCGATAGTTCTTTGTTGGGAAACAACTTTTGTTGGATACAGCTGTCGCCGGGTTGACAATCTTTGGCTGAGTGTAACTCGTTAAAACACTCCGAATACATAATAAGCATTTGATCCACCTTGATCTATTAAGGAATTTATAAACTCGGCTGTATTTTTTTGCCAAAATGGTCTGAAGTATAAATTCCAAACCCATACTGAATATTTTTTGGAAACAGCTTTGACTACAAATTGGACAAACAAATGTAATTTGATGATGAACTATTATAAGAATTTTTAAATGAAGAAAATGAAATTATCGGATAAAGACTACATCTGAACATATTTCAACATATTTCTTGGGTCAAAAAGAGTACGATTTGTGGAGTTTTTTGTCTCATTTTATTCCGATAGGACGCATCCCCAAGATATTGTGGGAATCTGCAGACTCTCTAAATATATGGTGGTAGGTACCAGTGAAAATGTCAAGAATGGGTAGAATATAGACGTTAACTGCTCTATACCGATGCTAGGCCACGGGATGATTGTAAATTTTTTGTCTAATGCGAATGCACCGTCACTGATCATAACCTCTTTACTTTACGAACTAAAATTTAGTGATTTAAAATTAAGGATATTTTCTCACATTTACACCGAAACGTCAGACGTCTCTTTGCCTAGTGCGCAGCGACTACTGCTCGTGACTGTGTCCAATTTACGTGGTTTTTCTCGTATGTGGGGTAATGTTAAAGAGTTAGTAAAAGAGGTTATCCGACTGCAAGCGTTTGACAGTAAAGAAGACTTTACTCTCAGATGGGTGTTGCATCTGGAGTGAAAATATACGCAGATCATGAGATTTTGGATTTGGATTGAGTTTAGGCATGATCTTATAGGTCTGCTAAAAATTTCTGAGGTGCCACGAGTGAATGGGCTACCTTTTCCTGGATACTGATGAAGAATAAGATCACTGTAATTTTAGCTTCTTATTAGATGATGGACAAGGTTGCTTCCATTTTTCCTGACATCCCTGAGTCGAAGGAACAGATGGTTCAAAGTGTTTAACCGAAATATTAAATGGAAATTAATCTGTTACTTCCCTCTTAGTAAATTATATTTGTCTAGCAAATTCTTTATGAGGTAACGCTATAAGTAAATTAATCCTTTTTCTAAACCCAAAACTTTTATTAACAGCAGAATCCACACAATAAAAATCACTGAAATCGGTTAAGATATAAGGTATCTGGATCGTTTTAAATATTTTTATGACTGGAGGGGACCAAGTTTAGGGCCAAAGGTTTTACAAAATCCAAACAAAGACCAAAGCTTAATTCTGCCTTTTCTTCAACTAACACTATGAAAAATTTCATTGAAGTCGGATTAACCATTCGGAAGTTACAGATTTATATACATTTGAAAAGCTGTGTGATAGGTGACCTTCCAGAAATTGATACTGCAAGACAACCTGGCACGAGACAGTAGTGCGTCAGGAGATAAAGGATGGGTCTAAGAATGGTACTAAGGTCTCCCTGACATATCTGCATAGGACAGGTATCATCTTTTCTCGTAACTGGTTAAGATTAGTTCAATTATATTCTATTTTGTAGATTAAAAATTTTGTTAAAATATTTATGTCCGCAATAGGAATTAAAGGAAATGAAAAATCAATCTTAAATTTTATTTCGACAAAATCACTTTTTCTTAAAATGTTAAATAAGTTTTTGCCTAATTTTTGTTTAAAGTAATTTTTTTATTTGCCCATACTTTTTTTTTGCCTATTTACCATAATTTAGGTTTTCTACTAAAATCTAAACATACGAATTCTATTATTGCTTATCTATATACTATCGTTTTCTTTTATTTTTTGAATTTGTTTCATTTAATATCATATGTATAATAAATACTTCAATGTTTATTCATTTATTCTTTTTTTCTTAATTGTGGTTTTCTTCTCTTTAGGAGGAGGGGACACAATCAATTATTTTCTTGTTTGTTTTTGTTTTTTTTAATATGAGCCTGATACTAAATCTTAAAAACTAAGTTATTTATAATATTATTAATAATAATTAATTAGTTAATTAATTTATAGTAAAAAGTATTGCACATGGACTTAAGCATAGAAGAAAAAAATGATACATTTTGAACACCGGCTAAATAAAAATGAAAGAAAAAAATTATTAAAAATAAGAAAAATATATAATTAAAATAAGATTTTAGTAAAAAAACAAAATCTTACCCTTTAAAAATTATAAATAAAATTAAAAATCTATTTATTTATGTCGAACAAAATCCAGTCATTCGAATTCGTGCAAAATTGGGTTTCTCTATCTAAGCTTTCCTTCGCATACACTTACGTTATTTGAAAATATAGTATGAATTTTTACAGTTTTTTCTTTAGGGTTTTGACTCTTTTTTATTCTTCGTTATATCGGATCTTTTAAAGAGTTTAATTTTAATTAAAAAAAATAGTTTGATTTTTTTTGCTCTTTGAAAAGAGTTTAGAAATGAATAATTTGCACAAATTGGTTTGAAGTCTTGTATAGCAGTCAAAAATATTGAAAAAGAGATGTTTGTATGCTTACAACCTTTGTATGTTTACATTTTTTAAATGAATTTGTGTGTGTTTTTGTTATTGCAACAACATTAAGTTTTATTGTTGCAAGAAATTTGCTTGTGTGCTTGTTGATCTTTGTTTTTTTATTTTATTTTCTTTTCATCCATTTCAAATTTTTTCGATTTTGTTCGGAGCAAAGTTAAAAAAATAAAAATAAAAATCTTAAACGAAAAATAGAATTGTATATTGTTAATCTTCTCAAATGAAGATTAAAAATTAAGATCATTTGAAAATAAAGATTTTGCTCCGAGTTTTTTCAAACTTTATAAACAAAGTGACTGATTCTGACATTTCATTTCGAGTCGTTCGAGATACAGAAACCCAAATTTGTATGAAAACTCTTACGTTTCCAATAATACGAAACTTAAAGAAATTATATAAACTTAAACAAACCCAAATCAAGTTTCTTTCGTGTATGAAGGTAACGAAAGCTTTCGTTCGACATGGTAAAACAGGTTATAATATTTTATTATAAAAAGAAAATAGAAAAAAACAAAATTTAATTGAAAAATAAAATTTTCGTTTGTTTTTTTTATTAAGATTATTATTTAATTATTATAATTATTGCATGACAATATTTAAAATTATATTCTTGTTGTTTTTTTTGTTTCTTTCGATTAACGTTTTTTTCGCGGGTTGTTTTTTGTTTTATAAATACATCACATAAAAAGTATACAAATATAATTATTAATTAATTATTTATAAAAATATATAAGTGTATAATATAAAATATAGAATTTATAAACATTCGGAGTAAATAATAATTTTAAAAATAAAATAAAAAAATACTACACATGTTGAGGAATTTTATGGAAATTAAAAGAGTTTAATAATTTTTTTTTTTTTTTAAATTATAACACAATTTTAACTTAATTTATGTTTTTATTTTATTATTTCTTGCGTTTAAACTATTTTTTTCTGTTAATTTTATTTATTTATAAACATTAAACAAGTATAAATTAAATACTTGTTTGTGGCTCTATTCGTTGCTTAAATAAAATATTAATTATTTATTTTATTTCCTTTCTGTTTTTCTTTAATTTAAAATTATTAATGGAATAATAGTTTAATATATTAATAGGAATAATAATAAAAGATATATATAAAGCATCACATAAAAATTTATATAAACTTAAAAATTTAATACATATGTTTATAATTTTAATAAAAGCAAATTAAAATATATATGTTTTTTTATAAAATATAAACTTTAATGCACATTTTGTTTAAAACGCCTAAGTTTTGATTTAAATACTAAAAATAATATAAAACAAAAAGGGATATAAATTTTGCTAAAAGAAAAAAATTATATTTAAAACTTAAATAGAAAACTTCCAAAACCCAAAATAAGTTATCTACCACACTGAAAAGAAAAAATCTCTTAAAGAAAATAAATATTTCAATCTCGATGCGTATTGTATTAGAGAATTAATTTTATATGGAAACTAAGTAAAAATCTTATTATGGTACAATAAAAGAGAAGCTATTTTTAATTGAAGAGAATTATTTCAATCAGGACTGTTAGATGTGCGATTTCTCGCCAAACTTGGCGATTTTTTATTGGCTTTGGCGACTAAATTTTCCAATTGGGATTAGTGCGATTTACACACTATTTGGCAAATTTGAACAAATCCAAATCGTTTTGTGAATTTTTGAAGCATTGGAAATCTCTAAATAACATTTTAAATGGTTAAGTGCTGAAGTGTTGGTTGACACGAGTTGACCTTTGTGTGTCTATTTTAAAGATTTCGATATAGATTTTATTCTATATTAAGATTAAATGATAATTTTCTTTAAAGAAAACAATTATAAGAGTTATAAGACTTTAAATTTACATTTTCAAAAAATTTCGATTTTTCGCCAATTTTTTGCCAAAAAAAAGTTACACTCTTTTTGAGTTAAAAAACTCTTATACCGTTATTCTTGTGAAAAACTACTTTATAGGATTTTGAGTATTGCTAAAAAATTGTAAGAAATGGGGTTTCTCGAAATCGACCAATTTTTTATAACACTCCAATTTGCAGTTTAATTTCTCAAATCTGTTCAGATATAAGGATTCTGATTGGTTTTAAATACTTTTATGACCCTGTGGAAAGGCTCATATTAATTTTACAAAGCTCAAGTTTAAAATTACACATCAGATTATCACTGTGTAAAATCTCATTGAAATCGGATTAGACATTTAGAAGTGACAGACTTATTATGGTCCGTGGAAAACCAGATTTTGTAAAATTTATAAAAAATGAAGGTTTTTTTCGAAAAGGGAATGTTTATTGAATTTAATTCATACAAAATTTAAATAGTTCCTTTGTATGTTTTTAAATATGAAAATTAAAGTTTTATTAATTTCCAAATTTTAATTTGGAACAATTAATACATATTGCACACAATTATTTTAGAATTGAACTTTTATTATGAACATAAATTAAATAATTCTTAGAAACGTATAAATTTGTCAAAAAGTTTGTTAGTTTAAAAATAGTGTTATTTGATAGAAGACGTCACAGATTAATAATTGTAAAAGAAAAAATATATTCTATTTTGGGAATGTTCTGGAAATTTTCTTTTTTACAATTTTGAAATTAAATTACAATTCATTTACAATTCTATTTCCCTAATTTTATAAGAATTTCTTATAATATATCTCAAATACAATACACATCTCTCAAATTCATATCAATATTATTCAAAGAGAATATTAAAATGTAGAGGCGATAGTTTTTTGTCTGTTTTCATAGCTAATTAATAAGCTAAATTAAAATAAATATTCTAAATTTAATATATTATATATTTATAATATATATATGTCTATATAACACATACATATACACACACATAATAGTATTTAATTTTACACTGATTTAATTAAACTTAACGAAAGGAAGTAATTTATCATTTCTTAGTTTGTTTAAATCAAAAAAATAAATCTTAAAAATTTTAAAATGTTTTTTTTTTATAATTTTTCTCTTCATTTTTTCATTTTTTAACATTTTAAATGTTTTTTTCTTTGTGTTTTCTAAGTTTATTTTCTTATATTTTGTGTGTTTGATAAATTTGTTGGTGTTTTGTTTTTTTCTTGTTATTTGTTACTTATTAATTTTAATGTAGGAGTAGAAGGAGTAGAATAGTACATAATATGTAGTGTTGTTGTGTGTAAAGAGCATCTAGCGACATTTTCTATATATATAGTATAGAATTTAGAATATCGTTCGTAAAGTCTATTTTGTTGAGTTTAAAATGCCGTAGAGCGTCTATTATATTTTTTCGTATTAATCGTATTCGCATCAGTGTTTAAGGATGTATTAAAATGATTGCGTCCTGATGTTAGACGCATTATAGAACATGTGCGTTTAGTAAACAAATTGTTATCAGTTACTGTGGCTGTTTTTGTTGTTGTTGCTATTACATTTGATGTTGTTGTAGTTTCATTTTTTTGATAAATCTTATGATTTGGCACTGGTATTCCATTATTTGTTATATTATTTGTGTAATTATTAATGGCGACATTATGGATATTTGTATTATTGCTAGTTGTTCTATTAATAGCGGCCGTAACTAATGTGGATTGCCTACAATTAGCCCAACGTTGCATTTGATGCGAGCATTTCGGAAATAATCATTTTCTCCCACCAGAGCCACTCAAAGTGCTCAAAGATTCACCGCGACTTTTTGAGCGTGGTAAAGCGGCTTCTATATGTAATATTTTGTTTAGTTTGTGTTAACGGAAAATTATTTCTATTACTTACCTTTACTTGATTTTTCGGCTTTGTAAGCTCTCATCGCTTTACCTCGTTTGTCCAATATTAATTTATCAAATCTTACAAACATACCGTGTTTTGGTTTACATTGGAAATATTGTATACCTTGCACACTGCCATCATTTTTACCCGTCGGTGTATCAAGTTCAACACCAATCCAGGTACCCTTTTGGAAATGTGTAGTTCCAACGTAGCTAATAACACCGCTGCTATTATAGGGCCTAATTAAAACCGATTCACCAACCACAACCCATTCGGGTAAAGTTACATCGATGTGTTTATCATCTTTTTAAAAAATAAGAAAATAATTATCTTTAATACTTTTTGGGCAATAAAATTCCAAAATCTTTTTAAAATAATCACGTAGAAAAATATGATATAATTAAGTACATGTGAGAGTGTCCGTGCAAAATGTGTCATTAATTGAAAACCTTTGCTCTATGACAATTGAAATTCCCCATTGAAATTTTTGTCATTTTAATGTGATTTACTAAAGAAAACGACGAAAGCAATATGCGGTCCATATTAAAAGTTCTAGTTTAAGACTGTAGAATGTACTTCAATTAATTTAATGGTAACTCTCTAGATATCAAGTTAGTTACCTTTGTTAATTAATTATTGAAATGAGTTACAAGAAAAAAGTGCGTACACAATTTATTAACTATTTCCAACAAAATCCAATAGGTCCTACAGGAAGTTGGCCTAGAATTCAAAGGTCTGCTGTCAAACTGTTTCCAAAGTTGGAAAATAGTACTGGGAGAACTTTTTCGTTTATAAAAAACCTGGTTCAGGGAGAAGAAATGATCCTCATGATGATTCAAAAATCAATAGAAAAACAGTTAGGTTACTCAGTGCTCGGACTGTTTGTTTCAAAAAGTTAAAGCTAATGCTGGTTTAAAAACATACAAATCTCAAAAAGTTCTTGTCTGGAACGCTGCAAAAAGTTCAGAGGCCAACATTACACGGAATTTTAAGTCAAGTTTTCTAAAAATTATTCTCGTTGCGTAATGGATGATGTATGTTCTGGCAGATTTTGTATGTTGCTGGTTTCTCGAGGGTATTTTGAAGAAAAATCCCAAAGCAGTCAAAATTTCCCAAAAAGTAGGACAAGCAATATGCAGTAACGACAAAAGAAGATAATCATTTGTTACACTGGGTTCTACAAATAATGAAATTTACATCAAGAAATGTTTACATAAAAGGCTGCTTCCATTTAAAAGATTTCACAATGTGTCCACTTAATGTTAGCCTGACTTGACATGGTAAACAAGTCAATGAGTGGAAGAGCAATTGTACCAAAAGAGTCAAATCTTCAAGACTTCCTGTAGCTAAAGCTAGTAGAGATACATTGGACTCTTGTTAAAAGAAAATTTAAGAGCACAAAACAGGTGTCCAAAAAATGTGCTAGATTTTAAACGCCAAAACGGACTACCTGTTTTTGTAAAGTGACAGAAAGCACCATAAAAATGTTTATAAAAATGTAAAACTCTAAAAATACATGTTTTTGCAAATTTTGATAATAATTTCAATCAAATTAAAAATTATATATTATAATGTATAAACATATGTGTATATTAAGATTTTCCAATCTCACTCCTTAGTTGTAGAACCCAGGGAATTTTTATATACTAAAGGTATTGTGCGTTTGTGCAGAAGTTCGTAGAGTAAAAAAATAAATCCCACATTATTATTCATTTTGAGTATCATGTAAATATTTTTCCCAAATATGTTTTAAATATGTGTCGGATCATAATTTTTCATGCCTCTTACATAAAGCCTCATAATAACGTTTCATTCCTTTGTAAATATTTTTACTTACCCTCTATTTCCATACTAGTTGACATTGAAGATGATACGTTCAGATGATCATTAGAGTTTGTCAAAAGACCCTCCATTTTTGCCAATGAGGCACGATGTATTGCATTTGAACGATTGTTGTTATTATTAATGGTCGTTGTATTTATAACACTAGATGTCATTAAATCATGAACATTCCCATTGCCATTACCTGCCTGAGGTGGGCTCTTTTTTCTTCTAACTACTTTTCCAGCGGGTAGAGGATTTTTAACTATACCAGTACCCTCAATAATTTCGTTGCCATTTTGATTGTCGGTATTTAAGTTGGTAACGTTATTGTTGCTAGAATTCGATTGGTTGTTATTGAGATTTTTCACCAATTCATCTTGTTCATTTTCAGTGTGTTTTTGTTGCTGTTGTGTGTTGGTGTTATTGCTGCTGGTAGTATTTGTAGTTTGGCTTTCATTGATGAGATTATTTTCCAAATGCTTTGAGTGTTCCTCATTGAGTCTGATATTTTCATTTACAAATTCTTGGTCTTGAACTGTTTCAGTTATTAAAGGAGGATTGATAATTTCTGTTGTTGGCAGCTGTGTTATTGTTGTTGAAGTTGTTATATCATTTTGATTTTGTGACTTTGGTTGTTGTGGTTGTTGATCTTGTTGAAGTTCAGTATTTGTGGTTAGAGTTTCTATGTGTTTATGGTTAGTTGAGGACTTTGGCATATCTTTAAGGAATGGATTAACTCGATGTGTTTGACGATTTGGTGGGGAATTTGAATTGATGCGATCAAAATCTAATATACATTATTAAAAAGAGTTAATATTTTTATTATTGTTATTGCTATATATTTCAAAGAAAATATTGCTAAAATACCTGGTGTTTCATCAATGCTCATTGAACGCATTGATGCAATATCATCATTAGTCAAATTGGTGCATGAAACAGCCTGTTAAAATTATGAGTTCATTAATTTGTTTATATTACTCATATGAATTTATGTTGATTTACTCACTTGAGAACCATAACCACTAGAAGTTGAAGAACTCATGCTGGGTGTAGCCAAGCCCGTTAAATGTTTTAAATTTGTATTAACATTAGAAGTATAACTCATATAACTGTGATTCGAATGCGTGCTAACATCCATAAATGAATCCATCGTTTTGGATGAGGTAAGACGTGATCGTGGTGTTTGATAATTGTTACGTTGATTCTTTTCCTGTTCATATTCATTTGTATATTCCGAATCACTATAACTATCCTCAGCTTCTTCAGCCAAAGAACGATGACCTCCTAAGGGTTCTTCATGTAATGTCGTCATGCGCATTCCCATCAATTTACTAGTAGCTGGTGATGCTGTTTGTTTAAATTCCAAAAAGAAGAGAAAAAAATATTATTTTATTCAACATATTTTTTTTTGCAAATTAATTTAAGTTTAGTCAATGAATTAGACAAATGATTTCTTTTAGTTTACACCTACGTTTTGTTGGCTGTGGTCTAAAGTTCGAATTTAAATTTAAATTCAAAAATGTTGGACGAGCTGCATTCCATTAATTTTGAGAAAAAATTATTAATATTATTTCATTAATTTCAAAATTAATTTACAATTTTATTTTTATAAAAAACAACAATTTTTTCATCTAAAACTAATACGAAACTAAATTTTTTCTGGTGTTTTGTCATTATCATTACTCATTATCAATTAAGGGCAAAGCAAAGGTGCTGAGATTTTTATTATAAAAAATATATTCTTGTTAAAAAATATAAAAATAAATATTTCAATGCATTTCGGTGCAAAAAAAATTAAATGTAACAATATGAGATGGATGACATTAATTACCACTCTAATTTAATGATTTAATTTTATAAAAAAAACTGTATACGTGTGTTGTAGTAAAAAAGGTGGCACACCAATTTTCGGTACAAAAAGTTTATGTCTTACTGCTTAACCTTCAGAAGACAGAGATATTCTGCGTTCCCACAAATTATGCGACTATTCCTTAGATTCTCACACAAGAACCCATTAGAACGGGTATCTCGTTTTCATCGGGTATACTAGAAATCTCGTTCACATCCGAATCTAAAAGACACCCGAGCCGGAGCTCTTAGCCTCTAGACTCCCATTCTAAATGTAAATGTTTTATTTTTATTTTTTTAAGTGGTTAAAATATTTTTTCAATCTCTTTATCTCTGAAATCATGTTCTCGCATGATCTCCTCTAAATTAATTTGAAGATACTTCACGTACAATTTTATTTATATATTAGCAGACACGACAAACTTCGTTTAAATTTAGGGCGTTGCTAAACCCAAGCAAACATTAGTGTTATATTATCATATAATTTAAATAGATTATTAGTGGTTTAAACTTGCTTTGTATAGTGGATCGATAACCAATATTTGCTTTGTATGAGGGTACCCTTCACCTTAGTCTTATCAGAATTTATTAGAGCCTATGTTATTTTCATCAAAATTGGTCCAGCTCTTTTAGAGACTATACGTTACACACATACAAACTATTTTATATGTAGAATATTCAAAATTTATCAAAAAACGTTTTGAATCGTTACTTATTGTTTGGAATAATTTAATATTTCATTCTCTAAAAATTTTAATTAGAGTGGTAACTTAAAAAAGAACTGCATTGGATGAACGATTTTATGATTGTTTTTGTTTATTTAATAAAACACTAATGAGAACAACATTCAGATCTACAACTAATATTTTAAGTACTAACAAGGTCATCCAAAATTGTTTCACTACAAATAAAACTTATTTAAATAAAGTTGATGCAATATTTTGTTTTTTAATTATTAAAACTATTTTGGATAAACTTGTAATTAGAAAAAAACGTTTGAAAAAATATATATAAATATACAAAATACATTAGAGCAATGGAAATTCTTTATGACAAATCTAGTAAATGAAGAATGAAAATGATTTTACTTTATTTACGGATGATTAGAGATAAACGAAGAGGCGAACGAACATAACCAATGGCTTGTGATGAAATTTACTTTTTTTTTGGATTAAACACAATACAACACAATACAAACATTTGGATTTATTTTAAAACTAAAAAAACAAAATTTAAAAACAAAATATCTAAATCAAAAGACAGTAAGTAGAGTGTTTTTTATTAGACAGAATACAAACATAATCAAAAGAAAATTATTTTTATTTATTTGTAGGAGGGAGTATTAAAAGTTTTTTTTATTGTAATTGTAGTTTATGTCATGTTATAAATATTCATTTTTTATTTCAATTTGAAGTATCTGTAAGTTATAGATGTCATTGTATCTAAAACTTTAATAATATATGAAAATTTATTTCAAAATTTTGCAGTTGTGGTAAAAGTTGTTATGAAATTGTATTCACTGTCTGAGTTATTTAAATTGTTTTCAAATGAATTTTAGACTATCTGAAGAGTACGAGTAATTATTATGTGGAAAAAATTTAAATGTAACATTTTGTATTAACAAATAATTAATAATTATTAGTATTAATCAAGTGTAAGTAAGTAATCAAATAACAAACGTACGAGAACGAAGAACGAGCGAGCGATTTTTTATTAAGGAACGTAGAAATTAACAAATAATGTTTGTTTGGCAATAATAATAATATACATTCAAGTGCCAATTAATTTAACTAATCATTGTTTTTAAGACATTTTTAATTAATTTATTTATTATTTATTATATTTTGTAAATATTAACAAATTGCTTTTCTAACAAATTACAGAATTTTATTAAATTTTTTGTTTAATTCAATGCATATTAAGGATCATCAGTTCTATTATTACCTGACAAATAGGAGCCTGTTTGTGGCGCATATTAGAACGAACATTAGATTGATTGAGAATTAACATACAACAAATATTATTTAACAATATTTATTTTGTTTAAAAATTAATTTTATCGTTAGTTTATAAATGTTTGAAATTATTAAAAATCATAATTATAAAACGGTAGAGAAAGATTTTGTTTTAAATAATAAAAGTAGTGAAATGAAAATATTAAGTAAAAATTTTAACGAAAAAATAATTTGAAAATGTAAATATTATACAGTAGATTATTTAAATATAAATAAAAAAGGGGTAGTGATTGGTTCGATATAAAATAAATTTATAAAAAATAAAATTTGTTTTAAAATTTATTATAAAATTTCTGACATGAGTTCAAATCAAACCATAAATCAAGTAATTATGTTTCTAAAGGAAAAAATATAGAAAATATTTCCAAAATAGCTTCTGAAATCTCCGGTAGGAAAGCATCCCGGTTATTTCAATGCTCGGACTGTATGCTAAAATAAGTTAATTCTAATGCAAGTTTAAAAACTAACAAGGCTCAAAACGCTCCTGCCAGAAACATAAGTGTAATATTAGTTAACATTGATGCTTTTTAGTTAAATTTGATGCTTTTAATTTTAATGTTCGGCTCTTGTTAAAAGAAAATTAAAAAGCACAAAAAGGTGTCCAAAGTTGTGGTAGACTTTAAACGATGGTGGTCTATCTGTTCGAGCAAAGTGACAGAAATCTCTTTTTAAACGTTAATGGATGGAATTCCGAAAAAGAATCATCACTACGCACAGAAAAAATCAATGTAAAAAGTCAATGTAAAATAGAAATAATTTAATTTTTTATTGATTTTTCTTCATAGATAAAAATGGATATTTAACACTGTTTCACAGTAAATACAGTTTTTCGGGAATATTCTCAAAATTTTTCTATTTAAAAGTAATTTTAAAAATTTATCGTCGCATAATTTTATATATTAATATCGAAAGATTCTAATATGAACAATTATTTTTTATCACAAACGTAACTAATTGAAACTATGTTCAACTATGTTGATTTTCCTTCATGTTTCTTTCTGTATGAAGTGATTAAAACTGAAAACAATTTACAAAAATTTGTTATAATAATTTCAGTAAAAAATTAAAACTGTAAGTTTATTTTGAATAACAAATTTTTTAATAATAATTTTTATTTCGCACTTAGTACTTTATGTAATTTTTCGAAAATTTTGTGTTTTTTGTTTTTAAAAATTTATTGAAATTTTTTAATCACTTTAATGGTGTAAAAGTTATTGAGAAAGGTAGACTTCGCTAAAGTTTAGTATCTCTCTCTTATTATTCTATACTATTCACATGAACTATTTAAAAATTTCTTAACAACAAATGTATTAGCAATGTGATCCTAGTGATTCGAGAGAAAATAAGAGTTAAGTTGGCAATATTTTCTATTTTTAATTAAATGTTGTTTTTAATAGATTGAAGTTTAAAAAATATTGGGACAGTCCTTTGGATTGACATTATAAAAAATATTTTTCTCAACTTTGCAATACACCTATTTAAGTTGTAGTTATTTAACATAAAAACTTAATATTAATAAGTTTTTTTTTTATCAGAAAATTCATAATAAATTTTTAATAAATAAATGAAAAATAAAAACTTGAATGACAAATTGAAATGAAAAGAAAGTTATGAATGACATTTACAAAAACGATTGATTAGCTGATTGATTGATTATTGATTGTGTAATGAATGTTTTGACAGATATAGTAGAAGGAGAACGACGAATATTTGTGTTTATGTATTATGAGAAAAATTTGAAATGATTCCTTTTCCACAGCTTTAGTAGTATTTTAAAAAAAGAGTATATATGTTAATGAAATGCATTCATACAAAAAATAAAGCTAAATGCAAGTAAGCTGCACTTTTTATTTTATTTTGTATCGGAGCTCTAGCTGTGTTCTAAAAGAGTTGCACAAAAATATTAATTGATTGTCAATTATAAAAAAAAGATGCTTGTTTTATATTTAAGACAGAAAAAATTAAGCTTAAGCATTTAATTAATATTTGTTATATATTTTGATTTTTAATTTCTTTGTTCATATATTAGTTAACGTAACCAAAAGTATTAAGAGTGTGATTTGATTGTGGTTGGAATAGGTAGTGTGGTGGGGAAGTGGTGACTTTATGATGAAGGTAAACGAAAATGTGGTGTAAAATATAAAATGTTTTTAGTGTGCTTTTTAAAGAATAATTATTAATTTGTATGTTTTGCTTATTATTTTTTGGAAAAAGTTTTGTATTAAAAATCTATTAAGCAATTAAGATTTGTATTGAATTATTACAGGAATTTATTTACTACATCTAATATAGATGTTTTTTTTATAATTTTTCAATAACTACTAAACTTGAATACATTTCAAAGTAGAAAATGTTAATTTTAAATACTTTTCAAAATACTTTTAATTATATAAATTCAGTATAATCAAATTCATATTATTCAACTAATTCTTATAAAATCTTAAGAAAATTCAGCAATATAAATGAATTTTCTTACAAGTTTAGTTAAAAAAATTTAAAAAATGTTCAAAGTTTAAAATGCCTATTAAAATATTCAATTCTAATAAATGTTTTTCTTAAATGAATAATAAAAATGTTAGGTGAGTGGAAACATTTGATTTTTATTTTGTTAATACGAAATAAACAAATGTTAATAAAATGTTGACTTGAATATAAAACTTACCAATGCCAAATGCTTTGCCTGGAGAATCATCATTACTACCTTTACCGCCGAAACTATGACGCGAACGAGTACCAAAATCTCTCATGCCACCTGGTGTAGTTTGTGCTATATCATTTTTTTATTTAAATACGTAAATACATCAACTTTTTTACGAAAAATAAAAAAATAAAATACTATACCTGGTTGTGGCATGAATTTTGAACCTAATGATTGATTTAAATCCACAAAGGATTCTGATCGTCCCACATTTAATAGTGATTCCATAGAAGCATCAAAACGCAT
This sequence comes from Cochliomyia hominivorax, assembly GCA_004302925.2. Taxonomy (NCBI): domain Eukaryota; kingdom Metazoa; phylum Arthropoda; class Insecta; order Diptera; family Calliphoridae; genus Cochliomyia; species Cochliomyia hominivorax. The sequence continues at coordinate 43,232,420 of PYHX02000494.1, read as the reverse complement.
AATCTATTTAAATAATAAAAATTTAAATATTAAATATCTGTTTAGTTTATGTTGTAAGGAAAATAATTTTAAATTATAAAAATACAAAAATAACAACAACGCACATTTAATGATATACAGAAATATTTAAACTCAAAACTTAATTAAAATAAAATAATAATTGCTAATTGAAATTAGCAAATCGTTAATCGATATGTTACTTAACTATCAAAACCTTGATGTTGTTTTTAGAATTAAAGATTTAAGAAATAAAATAACGAAAATAAACGAATTTAAAATGTTTTTGTTTTTTTGACTCATCAATCTAATCTCGGTTAAGACCGATTTTATGGAAGTAATTCAGAAATTATTGAACACGCCCAATAAGCCAAACAAGTTTTCTACTTAATACAATGGAACGTATAATGTTAATGCAGAATATATCAGTCAGCCTTTCATCTAAGTTTTAGGCAATACGCCAACATCAAGGGAAGATCAGTGGGGACTGCATTAAATTAAGTCATCTACCACAAAGTATCTCAATGACAAGGTATATTCGTTAGCAGTGTGCATTGACATTAAGGGTGCTTTTAACAACGTTTCAATTGATACAATTATGCAGTCCTTAGATCAGTTTCTGATTGATACATCACTGCTAAACTAGGATTGACAAATGCTAAGGAATAGCGGTGGATACTAGGTAAGACTGCGTGAAAAAGTGCAACGAGGTGCACCACATGGGGAAATACTATTGCCACTCCTGTGGGTTATCACGATCCATAGTCTTCTAAAGATATTTACCGACGAAGAATATCAACCTGTCTGTTATGCCGACGACGTCTTAATGCTTCTGAGGGTAAGAAATCCTAATAATCTAAGTAGGAAAGCGGAGCAAATTCTTTACATGCCACTATATTGGGCAAAACCTAGAGGGTTAAATGTCAATTCCGATAAAAATCTAGAAATATCTAGATGTTATACTTGATAGGAAAGATAGCGAAGAAAGCTCACTGATGCTGTTCAATATAAAGAAGAACTATTCGACCTGAAGGGAATTAATGACACACTAACTCTATAGGAGCGCAATGGAATCGAAACGCAACATTAAGATCTTGCAGGTGTAGGATTTTTTATAGATGAATCAGAGACTATATTACTATAGACACGTGCAAACAGGGAGTGCGAAAATTGGGCTTAGAAAAACTTGGTCGATTCGATACGCAAATATCTTTATATTTCCACTTACAGTCGAAGGGTAATCAGAGCGTTGGAATCCAAGAATTTCGTTTTTCACATTACCTGGGTACTTGGTCATGAGTAATAGGAAATGTGGAAAAGGTAAATTAGCCAAAAATGCTAGTTTTTGCCGATGGTGATCTTGGAAAATCAGTTGCCTTTCATGTTATTGATAGCCAGGATACAGGAGTGGAAGACAGAGTTACATAGAATATTCTAAACTTGAGGAAAAGTGAGCGTCGTAGGGTGATGGGTGTCCTTACTGAACACTCCACTCTACTACAGTATCTTAATCGGATAGGTGCCACAAATAAATCGCATGAAGAAAAGTCGACGACTTATTTCACTGTTCAGCAACCCAAAAATCAAAATTTTCAAGTTATTTTACCAAGTTTTTTCTAATCTGGGCCGTTGATATGATAAATAAAAAAATAAAAATTATGGAAGCAACTGTTTTCGAATAATTAACACAAAATAGATTATCTCGGTCTCACTTATATAAGTTTCAATAGTTAAGTAATATCGAAAATAAATAAAATGAATAATAATAAACGAATAATGAAAACACATTAGATATTGTTAATTTGTTTAGTTGAATTTTGTTATTTAAAAGGGAGTAATTTTATGTGTACTTACTGTTCCAGGATTTGGTGTTTCTTTAACCGCCTTTTTTTATATTATAATATCGAATAAAAATTTAGTGCGATTGTTTTTGTATTGATAATTTTGTTTGTTTGTTTGTTTATAATATAATTTTCGTTTAACAATATTAATGTGTATCGAGAGATAGATTTGTTAGATTGATTGATTGATTGATTTATTCATTAATTATTTGTTGTAGTGAATTTTTGGTGAGTATTATTATTATATTTCATAATTTTCATAGAATTTTAGTTATTAATACATATTAATTGTTTTAATTTTTGTTAGGTGGTGAATTAAAATTTTTATTTTTGAAACCAATTTTTTTATTTATTTGATCAGGGTGAGCACAAAATACACATTAAATATTTTAATTTTCGTTAAGGTGAAAGCACAAAAGAAGTGAGAGAAAGAATAATTTTTAGAAAAAAATAATTTATAGTTTTAGTAAATATAAAAAAAAAGAGTACAAAATTTAGAACAAAAATATTATTTCCAATTCCAAATATAGAGACAATAAATAAATTTTAAGGTTATAAAAAGTTTGTGTTAAATTGGATATCGCTTTTCTTTTAATGTGGCAAAGCATAGACAGCAGATTGAAATGAAACAATTCTGCAGCTACATTTAGACAAGTTACAAGGTAAATAAAATAAAAGTTTATGAAAATAATACAAACCTGAGAGAAGTTTGGTACACTGCAAGTTTTGCGCATTGTCAAAGGTTGGCCATGTGCAGTTTCTAATTCTTTGACAGCTACATTTTGTCTTAAACGATCCAGAGTTAAAATACTTTCAACAGCCGAAACACCACGTGTATATTTTTCTATAATTTAAAGAAATTCAATCAAGTTATTTAAAATTATAGTTGCAATAATGAAACTCCTCTCTTGACATACCTATATAAGTTTCACCATCACTGGCCGAACAATCATCCCCACTTGCCGCCAATTGTGCCAAGGATTCACGATCTTCCAATTCTTCGGAAGCTTTGGGTATATTCGATACAACCTCATAAGTAACGCCAGTACAGGCTATAGTATTTTCAGTTCTAACTAAACGGAATTTTTTCAAACGATCTGTTATACTTGGACCCTTTTTTATATTAATGCATAGACGTTTGCGTAGTACTAGATCCATGGGTGCAGGATGTGATAAACGTACTGTAGTGCGCAATATTAAATAGACACGTTCATTTGCTTCAGTAACACGATTCAGAGCAGGACTATCATGCATCGAAGAGTCCCAACTGGCTATTGCACATACATCTTTGTCCAAATGTTGTAAAATTTGTAATGTATAGAATTTGTGTCCATGTTCTTTGGAAAGTATCGAATTTATTCCAGCGATTGAAAATTCATCGTTAGTATTTTGAGCAGAGAGATCATCGGCATTTAGATTAAGAAATAAAACTGGGACATGTGGCTCCATGCCAGATGGCGGATTCCACGAAGCTGGGGCACCAGGTATACCAGAACCAGGAGCTGGTACTAAAACAGCATTTCGCTCTTCGGTCAGTGACACCCACTGATGTACCAAACTCAATTCTCGTTCGCGTTCTTCTTCAGTTTTCTCCTCCTTCTTAATCAGTTTTTGTATTTGCTGATCCAAGTACTGGCGTCTTCTACCCAAAGCTTCACTCCATTTTTCTCTTAATATAGTGAGATCTTCTTCTTGGTATGAATCAAGAGCTCTTTGTAAACGAGAGCGTACGGTAACACTACCAATTGCAATGTTTACTATTGACTGGCAAATTATGGGCAAAGTGCCAGAATTTTGTACGGGTTTGACACGTACATGTACACGACGTTGTTGTCCCTGACGCAATTGATAAATACCACCAGTCAACACTTCTGTCGGATTTGATACTTCTACGGGGGCATATTCGCCATTATCATTTAACTCATGAATTTCTACCCACAATTCTATTTTACGCGACAACTCTGCCCAGCGATCTACTAATGAACGTGCCTTAGCCTGTTGTTGTTCAACTTCCCAACCCTTTGACTTGGAGAAGCCGGCACTGCGGTGACCCCATACTTCAATGGAAAGTGCACCTTCTATACAATGCTCAAGAAATTCTTCGTTTATCGTTACCGTAAAGTCCTTTGTGTGTTCAAATTTGAATATCATATTTTGATCTCTTGGCGTAGTTTCGGCGTTAATGACGGGAACAACGGTTTCTTGATGTCCCCAAAATGTATATTGGCAAAAAACAAAGTTTGACAAAGAGAGAGGCAAGCCTGAGGCACACTTAATCGTTACCCGACATGTTACTTGATTAGCCATGGGATCAGGAGCATCTTCATAATCATCACGAGAGTCTGAAGAAGATTCCGATATCGATTCACACATACGATCTTGTGGCATTTGACCGGCAATACGTTGAATTTCGACCTGAAGTCGACCAGCAACTTCACCTTGTTGACTTATAATCGGAGTATGATAATCTAGTTTAACATCATGGAATAATACTTCAAGAAAAATATTAGCAACACCAATTAAATTATGATTCTCTTGAGACTCATAGAAGGGATCTAAGCTCTTTGAGTTTTCATTTTCCTGTAAATGAGATGGTGTTATATATAAGTTTTTTTTTGTTTTATTTATTAAAAGAAAAAATTTTATGGTAAAAGAAATGATAGTTTTTCTGTTCATATGGAATTACCTCGTCTGAATCTTCCTCATCTGAGAAGGTCTCAATGAGAGGCTTTTGTGTTGCAATAAAATGAGTATAAAACAATGAAATAGAAGGAAGTGTTAGTAAAGTAGAAATGGAAAGCAGTACTTCTTTAATAGTTTTTGAATGGGATTAAAGTTAGTCTAAATTAATATAACAGATATAATTCGTCCTAGAAAAATTACAAAAATTCTAGGAGGAATACAAGTTTGTTTCATACCAGGTATGTAAGCAAATACTGAGATTTTCAAATGAGTTTAGAAAATTATTACACAACAGTTTATTTAAATTCTTACCAAACCATTTAAGACGCGTTCTTTATGTTCTTGATACATTTCTCTCATATCAATTAATTTATTTTCCAATTTTTCCATACTCCAAATTTGACTTCCCGAATTCAAGCGTTTCACTAAAATAGCTGGTTCACTTACAAAAGCACCACGCTAAAATCATAAACGTTTAAAATTAATAAATCTTTATAACTACATCGAAACCTTATTTTTCATACCCTTCTATTGGGACTTAAATTAGCTGGAGGAATTTGTAAGGTTACGGAGAATTTGGTTTTCTTTTCCATTTCTTCGGCAAGGAAATTGGCTTCTTGTACTAAAGCATTAGCTCTCATTATGTCATTTTTCAATTGTCCCAAAGAGCGCTTAAACATTTCATCTCGCTCTTGTGCCCATTTTTCTACGCGCATTTGTGAAGTTGGTGTATTGGGTGTTATTTTACCCAAACGCAAGGGATCATAAGGTGTATAGGGAGCATATGGCGTGCTAGGCGATAAGATATTACGTAATTGTTGAAATTGACGTTCATATTCCTAAAAAATAAAACACAAATGTAATTATCATTCAGGTTTCTTCTCACAACAAAATAACTATATACTTGTCTTTGTTTTTCCAATGCCACTTGTTTGTCCTCTTCATGCTGGCGCTCTAATCGAGCAATGGCAGTTTGTATAGGATCATTGCTTAATTCATTTTGCATTATTTCATCTCTTGCAAAATTATAATCTATTAACTGAGCCGGCGTTTGCGGTTCAGAATTCATATTGGCATTAGCTGATTTGGGACAATTTACACGGAAAAAATGATGATTACCCCATAAGATACGATCACCATTAGCTATTGGTGTTTTTTCTACAGCCGCATAACCATTTACAAAACAACGCGCCCCAGGAAATGGTTCCAAAAAGAGACCACCATCTTCTATGGTAATAACACAATGTTCAGGTTGAATACCTAAACCCGATAGTTGTATATCTGGTTGAGGACCACTTATGGTATGACCACCAATTAAAGTTCGTTCTTTAAGATAGTAAACTAACAATTCATTAAGGGACGGATCAGCATTTAAATTGACTAAATAGTATTTATTCTTTTCCACCATAATGCCACTAGCTTGTACACTAATACCCATTTTTTCTAGAGCCTGTTGGCGCTCATTTTGTATGCGTTCTGTTTTTACTAATTTCTCTTCCCAAGTTTGAGATATTTGTTTCATTAGATTCTCACTTTCAGCCAATTTATCATTGATATCACCTACTGGCGAACCTGTGGCATGTTTAAGCATATTTCTTAAAGTCTCGACTTCATGACGTAATTCACGAATAATACGAGCATTAGGATCTTCATTGACCACAGCATGATTAACAATACGTTTAGCACGATCAGCATAACGTAAAGTTGATAGAGTTTCTTCATAGTTATCCGCAGAAGGTGAAATTGTAGCCACCATTACTGTGCGGGAATTACCGCCCAAATTGTCTTTTAAAAGCCACGTTAATACAGAATCACGATATGGTACAAATTTGTCACCGCCACTTTTTTTACCATTTGATTGATCGGCCAATTTTGAAATAACCAAACCCAAGGTGGTCAAAGATCTAAAAATAATAAATTATTAATACGAAAATGCTTTAAAGTATGAGGATGGTTAATTTACTTGTTTATATTAGATCCTTCCTTTAAACGATCACCAACAGCACCGGTTTTAACAGCTCTTTCAGAACCTGCTAAATCTACCAAAGACATGCGAGATACCTTTTCACCGGTTACACCCGTTGTCTGATCTGTTAAAATCTGTGTTAATACTACTGAGAAAACAGCATGAGATCTAGATGATTCCGCATTCATATTTGTAGCGGCTACAGTACGTGATTTATTGCCCTCAGTCATAAGATTATCTATGTCCTGATATGATGCTACTGCTAGCTGGGATAGACCATCTACATATGGACCTAAGACATTGTGTTCACGCACCTTTAGTGACTGTTTATTTGGTTTTGGATCTAATAGATCGTGCACTTTTTCATTGTATATTTCCATATAGGAGACTTCCACTTTGTACATAAGCTCTTGAGTAGATTTATTGGAAATGGCCGAAAATAAATTATCACACAAACGTGGTATTATACCCTTACATTCTTGTGAACCCATCATGGTATATGATTTTCCCGACCCTACACATCGTAGTGAATAATAAAATCAAGAGAGCAGAATAAAATAAGAATAAAAATAAAATTAATTTTAATTGAATAATAAAATAATTTATTTTATTGCGTATTCACTTACCCGTTTGCCCATAGGCAAATATGCACGCATTATAACCTTGAAATGCATTATCCAATATATCACGTCCCACACAATCGAACACAGTCTCTTGTGAAGCGAAATTCTCATCATTTGGATTTAATGAATAGAAACAATGATCAAATGCAAATGTCTTTGGGGGTTTCCGGCTGTAAAATGAACAAAGAAATAAACGTATGTAAATATATAAGAACGACGAGTAGAGAAGCATTAAATTTCTTTGGGTGATAAATAACCAAACAAACCTTTCTATTTTGTCTATGGCCGGAGGATTGTGCAGAATTGTCTGCTGTTTATCCATTTCCACAATACATTTTGTGCCTAATTCGAGTTCTACAAGATAAAGAGATTAAAAAAAACGATTGTAAGAAATTTTAAATAAATATTAAAATTTATATTTAAAATAAATGATTTTTTATTGATGGCAAACGATTTAAATTTAAATGTTTTAAATTTCAGTTTTAAATATTGATTGATGGATGGGGAATGTAATATAAAACCAATGACCTAAAAGAAAAAATATTTATTTTAGACTCAAAAAACAAAATCTTAAGAGATTTCCATAGAAAATAATTTTAATTTTTCTTACTTGGCAAACAATATTTTCATTCTTTTTATTTCTATTTACGTTTGCACATTTAAATATTTATTTTTTGGTTTGTATTTTTCTATTTATTTCACTTTTTCTTAATTTTACATGATTTAGAGCACATTGAACTTTTCCTTATCATAAAAAATACGAAATGTATTTAAAGCTATATAATGTTTGCCAATTTTCTGAAAAAAAAAATACAGATTTTGTTTGTCCGATAACTATCTTATGTAGAAAAAACAAATGAATATTGTACCATTTTTTCCAAAGGAGTATTGAGAAGTAGAACAATCAATATTTTAAAAAAAGATTTAAATTTTTATTACTTATTTTTGAAGTGCTTTTAGGATGTTTACAACTAAAGGAACAATTTAGGCAACTTCATAGTTAAAAAAAATCGAACTTTCTTCAAAAGAATAATTAAGGAGATGAAGATGAAAAATGGAGGAAGGTAAAAATTGATCTTATTTATTAAATGCTTTTTTATTTTAAATTTGAATGAAATTTCCGTTTCCGTTGCTAGTGACAGTCCTTGGCTGTAATTAATTGCTGTGATTCATGTTCATTTCTATAGGATAAGTCCGTATAATTTCTGGAATAAGGGTTGTTTACAGAAAGTATATTATGTAAACCATGGTGACATGCTGGATATAGATTTGAGACGGCAAGGTCAACACGAGATCAATATACATTGAGCCTATTGCTCCATACCGATGTTAGTTATGTTAAAACTTCTGTTGAGGATAATGCAAATACCTGAGTATGATTTGTTCGTTAGGGTCTTCGACTACGTCTTAAATGATATCCAAAAAGGTCGATCGATAACTATATCAAACGAAAATTTACCCCAAAAAAGAACTATCGGATACAGTCGGATAGCAACAACTACTATGCAATCATTGTGCTCCTTAATCGGTAAGATCTTCGGCTTTTTATGTAGATGGTATATTGAGAACGTTTGTATATAGACTTTTACGGTTCTTAAGGTATTTTGGCAACTTTGAACATTTTTTCAATTGCGTATCACTTAGCGAAGGTGACCACATTGGAGCAGCATAATTGATCATTTATCGTTTAAGCCCAATTTTTACCACTAATGCTTTTTTGTTACCAAAATAATGACAGCCCTAGAAGTCAGCGTCGACTAGAAATTTGATTCGCCATACTCAATGATTCTTGGAGAGAAAATGAACGAAATGTAAACGTCTTTTAGTAAATGTAATTCTCGTGGGGAAAAAGAGTAATAGAAAAACTTCAATCATGTTTTAAATAGTGCTTCTTCTTATTGTTTCTATAAAAAAAGAAGAACGATCCAAAGTAATAAATACCGAAATTTACATCAAGTAATGTATACAAAAAAGTCTGCTTCCATACATAATAATTCATAATGTGCTAATTTTCATCGCTAGTGATTAAAAATATTTTTTTGGTAAATTTTAATAATAATTTTAATCAAATAAAAAAATTAAAACTGCATGTTTAGTGGTTTCTTTATTATTAACATATAAGTATTTTAAGAATTTTCCGATCTAACTCCTTGTGTCCCTACCAGGTGTTTGCAAAAATATCCTTTAAAGATATCTTATTTTCATAGTTTCTAAAAATTTATTTTTTGAACATTATATAACCGAAATAAGCAATTTGCATAAATTAACTTTTGATATCATTTTTATCATAGTTATTAACCAGTTTTGGAAAGCATTTTATCCTGGTCATGTTTAAATTTAGTTATTTTGAATACAATTTACATACAGTTAATGAAATATTTACATATTTCTTTTTTAATTTCATTTTAAATCATATAGTCCAATGTCGTTTTTCAACCAAGCAGGGCTATTAATATTTAATAATTAAGTCTAAAGCTGTCATGCCGAAAAGAAATCATTGACAGAAAATATTAAAAACGAAAAAAGTTTATTAAAACTTTATTTTGTAACCCAAAATAATTAAAAACGAAAAATATAAAGTATAAAATAGCTCAAGTGAAAATCTTAATGTTTTTTGTTTTTTTTGTTTTTTGCAATTTGTATCTCATGGTTGTTAAACAAATTTCATTCAAATTTGTAGCGGGAAATTATAATATTGAGAAATGGTCATCTATATTACGCTTTAATTACTACATAAAAGAAGCATTTAATCATTTTTCCATTAATTATAAGTTAAATAAAAAATCAAATTTTTGATAAGTTTGACAATTTATTATGTCTACTAAAATTGAATTTATTGAAGAAATATCTATTTATTTTATGGTGTGAACTTGTTAAGCATGAAAAAGGGGTGAGTCTCAAAAAATATTAGTAAAGATAATGGCGTTTCTGGATAAAATATAAGGTCTCTATAAGTGAAGAATTCTGTACAAAAAAATTGGTGTTCCTGAGGGAAGTTTTCTAGGACAGACTCTTTACATAATATTCTCGTCTTGTCATTATTTCAATATTTGCTGATGATACGGAAATTCTTAGTACACAACAAAGCCATAATTTAGCATTTCGTACCCTGGAAACTTGGAATAATGGTTAAAGAGTTGGAGAATAAAAGTAAACAAATTGTAAATATCGCACGTCAACTTCGCACTTAGAAGAAGAAACAATCCACCATTTTCTGTTGATTGTATTAACATTTCTTAGGGTGTCTGGCGACTTACATGGCGTCACCATATAGAAACCAAGAGTCTTCATATGAAGTAAAAAAGTGCAAGCTTTCAACGACTTTCAAAACAAATATTTATATTATACAGAGGGCACAATCGATAATTATACGAATTACAACCGGTGATCCATGGTATATTAAAAGCACAACGTCTACAGAGACTTAGATATGCCATTAGTAAAGGAAGAATTTAAATGAAATTTAGATTGAAAAAATGTTTTTTTTTGGTAAAACAGACCGATAACTTTTATGGTTTAGGATCGAAACTGGCTCTATGTGCTGTGACAATTTTTGTATATTGGAATAACTATGAGTGTAATAGTCGTAAATTATGGACCGCTCCTCATCAATTATTTATAACAATACTATTTTAGCTCCTAAAAATAGATCTTTGGGAGGACATTTTTATAGTAGCTACCTGAAATGGTTACAATAAGCTTTATTCATAGTTTAAAAAACCATACGTACGAATAACTCTCAATTGACTTAGGATGTGATACCAAATGGTATGTGATATATGGTATTTGAATCAAGAGAGTCAAATCCTCCAAACCATTTTATCTAAGGCCAGTGGAGAGATATTGGGCTCATGTTTAAAGAGAATTGAGAGCACAAAAAATATGTCCAAAAGAGTGGTAAGATTTTATTAACATATATGTATGTTAAGAACTTTTTGACGTTACTTCTTATCAACTTATAAGACGTTTGCTGTGTCAGTACTTAGAAACCCTATAAATTAAACTTGTTAACGAAAATAAGTACCTAACAAATTTGAAAGGATCCTTCAGAAACTGAAAATAAAACTTTTTCTTAAATCAAAGTCAAATTTGATATATACTTTTCCCGTTGTTTATTTCTTATTAACATTTTTTTAATCTTTTTGGTTAAAAACAAAAGATTTGGCCTTTGATGACGACACAAACAAGACTCACTTACTCACTCACTGGCTCGTTTAATTTAAATGAAAAGTGATGGTGGTGAGTTGTTGGTGTGGTGATGGTGTTTAACGAACATGAAACATGAAATGAACCTGTTTTTGTATTTTATTAATTCCTCTATTCGTCTTTTTTTTTGTTTCTATACAAAGAAAAATAAACCTAAAACTTCAGGTTTTTCTTGTTAACAAAACAAGAAGAAGAAATATTTTATTACCATATAGATTTTTAAAGTTTTTTTTGGATTTTATTTTGGACAATATAACCAAAATATATAATAATGGACTGATGAATGGTTAGAGGGATGCATATGTATATTTGGATGAATGTTTTTAGATATAGAGAGTGTTTTGTTTTCAAATAATATTTATGGTCAAAATGTTGTTGCTGTTGTTGTTATATATATGATGTTATTTTCTATTTTCATCTATAAAATTTATTACAAAAGCAGAAGCTTTGACCTCATCAACTTAGAAAATTAAATGAAATAAAAATTAAATACATATAAATTCAAAGTCATCATAAAGAGACTGACTAAAATGATAAACAAAATATTAAATAAATAACAAACAAAAATTAAACATTTTAACTTTTATGATTGTCGTAAATATTTATTTTAACAGCGAATAACAAAATACAGAGTTTAGATGATATGAATTAATTATAAATCTTTCAATTAAACCTTGTCTTAGTCAGCGAATTCCCATATAATTAATGAGATTACTAATTTGTGTCCCATAACAATTTAAATAATATTTTTAAAGACACATTAGTTAACAATTTCAGACCTCTCTCTTTCTCTCTTTATTCTCTCTATTATATACAGTTAAATAAGAATTTAAAAAAAAATATAATTTTCATTTTTTTCGATATTCATCATGGAGTTGTCATATTAAATAAATCATAATAATTGCTATTTAAAAAGTATAACATTTCCATAAAGGTCAATCATATTACATTGCCGTAACGTTAGTTTACGATATTTACCATTTCAATTGTAGTGGGATACCTGTTACCCGTGCTCGATCCAAAAAAAGTGCGTAACGTTTTTCACTAAAAACAATATCAGAGTGACTAATTGAATAAGTCGTTAGTACAATTTTTCAGTTTAGTATGTTGTCTTAGATATCTGTTTATAACTTTTTTCTACTAAACCGATTTTATCAGATTTAAATTGGAAACTTCTTTGGATAATAACTAAAATTAAAGCCAAATTTCATTGAGCTCTGTAATTTATTTTAAATATGCTAACAACAGACAGACGGGTAGATGAATATAGCTAATAGACTCAGATTTTGATTTGATATTAAAATATATATACGTTGGGGTCTTACATGAAAAATATCCCCACATAAACTATTGTGGTGGTGGATGGTATAATTACATCTAGCAAAAGGACATGAGTTGAACTTTGGGCTCAACACTGAACAGTACAAATTTCTAAAATTTGATTGACATTTATGCACTTTTAAATGATTTACTGCTGTTATACAACATTTTTAACCGAAGGTTATAGAATTTTAATAGATCAAGGCCTATTTGTGGAAATTTTTGTACCTTAAACAAAATCTTACTGTGGGAAAAATTGTATTCGAGCCAGATGAACAAATGAATAGAAACAAAATTAATTCTGATTCGATTGAAATACATTAAGATTTGTTGAATCATTTTTCAATAGTTTTTAAAGTTCATCTCAAACGCAAAAAAAAAATCATGTTTATCTAAAGTTACAGTCTTAATTGATTGCATGGGTTATTTGACTTCAGACACTTTTGGAGGAGTGTCCTTAATTGAGGATTAGAAATATCTCGATTATATTTGTTGTTTTTTGCAAAGGTGATGTTTCAGATAGCTCCCATACAAAGTCCTTTAGTTTTGATTTGATTTAAGCTCACAATAATTATAATGTCAACTTGCCAAATTTGAAGAAGATTACAAGTTTATATAAGTTTTATATTACAAGTAGCAAAGTTTGACATGATCGATCTATAAATGGCATAAATTTCTCATATAAGTAATTATTATGGTGTTTTTTTAGTATTCAAGCAATTACAAATTATAGAATCAAATTCTTTAAGGACCGGGCCTAAATTTTTCGTGGCTTTAATTCCCACTTGTTTAACTATAGATTAGAGAAATAGGAAAATTTTTATTAAAAATGAAAAAATTGATGTTTGATTGAACATTTTTCTCTTGATTTGTGGGGTCTTCTCAGATCTTGACCTATAACTCATTATTTACTGAACCGAATTTACTTATTTACTTATAAGAGAATAAGTAATTCCTATAGAATAGGAACAGGACAACAACAAATAAATCTGGCCTTTGGAAGCTAAGATAATTAGTTTCGAAATGAAAGATTTTATGAAATAATTAAAAACTAATATATTCGATTATATTAGAAAAATATAATTTTATAGATGATTTTTTTTAAATATGAATTTATAATTTATGAAAAAATAATAACATTTTTGTTTAAACTGTTCAAGATTTTATAAAAATTTTTGAAGAAATATTTTAAGCCACCATTTTAGTAATTTTCAAAATTGTTTAGCAATTTTTTTAGCTCCACAAGAATTGGCAACACTGCATACAGTATAACAAAGTTAAAACAACCTCTTTTAAAATTACTATTGGTGGAGGGTATAAAAAGCATAAATTACATTTATTTCCAAATACATCTTTTTATCATCATGAATTGGACACAGATGCAAACGATGAAGAATGCATAAAGAAAACACAAATACAATTAATTAAAGTGAGAAACAACTACAAAGTTACAATTGAAAAAATTATTGGACCATAATAAATTTCGAAAAAAAACTAAAGTGAATTCAAATAAATAACATACAATTTTAAAAGACTCTGTATTTATTTGAACATAACTAACATACTTTCTAATTCTTATTATTAAGTTTAAACATTGTTAGTTAGTTTGTTTATTTGTTTTCCCTCTTTTTGTTTCTTCTTCATTTTATGTTTATTATTAGATTAAAAGTTACTTTTAGTGGTTTCATTTTTATTATAATTTGACCTATTGAAGTCCACAGTCATAATGTGTATTGTTTCTATTTATATTTATAATAACGTCCCTTTGGCAGTCAGTCAAACAATCACACAGAAAGACAAACAGACAGACAGACATACAGACAATTTCAACTCAAAATTAATATTATGCCGCCTTGGCGTGTTTTTTAACCATTTCTAACTAAAATTTGCAAAATAACTAAAAAGAACTTTGTTGGACCTTTAATGTTTGTATAAAACTGTGTGTTACACCCATCGTGTAATATTGTAATTCTTTTTATTCTGTATATGGGAATAAAACAACGTTAAATAAACTAAGTAAATATAACTATTATGAACTACTAATTTTTTAGTTAGTCTGATTTTATTAAAAATGTTAATTTGTTTTAGGACATTTGTGTCATGAGCAGTTTATAGTGACGCATACATAAAAATTAAATATTATTTTATTATAATTTATATTAGTATGAGTGTTTGTTGTAAGTGTCCCTTAAGGACTAAACGATTTCACAATGATTTTAATATTGTGGAACACATAAAACTGATTTTTACTCAAAAAGAAAAGTTGTAACATTTTGTTTTAATGTAAAATTTCAATTCGATTCTCTGTAAATTAAATTTGAATATACTTAAGGGAGTTTTAATTAATTTTAGGAATTTTAAATTGGCGAAAGAGAGTAAAACAAATTGTGTTTTTATCCTTATTTAAAACGAAAAAAAGATGAAAAACATGAGTACAATTAGTAACAGAATATATATTGGGTAAACAAGTTATCGATATGGATAACATATTCAACAACTATCATACATAATCTATGTTCGTAATAACAAATATAGTATTTGGAAGTTCGAATGTTTTTTAGCGAAGTCTGTTAACACAATTATATCTTGAACCTCTACCCGATCCCGCTGATATATAGGAATGTTATCTGGTATGACTTGGTTTGATTTTTATACAAGAAGGGAGGTCGATAAATTCTCAGTACACATACACAAAAAAAAAAAAAAAAAAAAAAACATGAATCAAAATCAACGTTGAACAAAGTTGATTTCAGGTTGAATAATTTTTATAATTTTTTAAAATAAATTTTTAAAAATACTTTTAAGTTGTAAAATTTGAAGTAGAAAAATTTCAAGAAACCGTATTTACTGTGAAATAATGTCAAATTAACATATTTATCTATAAAGCGAAATCATAACTGAAAAAAATTGAATTTATTTTTATTTTAATTATTTTACATTGATTTTTTTTGTGTGTATATGTTAATAAAAATGAAACCACTAAATTAACAGTTTTAATTAATAAATATGATTGAAATTATTATTACAATTTGCAAAAAAAAATAGTGATGAAATTTTAAACCTTCTTCGGAAATCCTTCTATTAACGAACGTATGTATGAGAATGTATGTTTTATAATCCGTTATGCGGCAAGAATATTTTTTTGAAAAAAAAAAATTAAAAAAGTAATAACAAATATCACCACAAAGTCGACGAAGAAATTTTTAAAGATTATTGTTAAATACAATTAAAATTTACATTATTTTTATGAGTAACACATTTAATTACATCGGGATACATTCTAAGGTAAGAAAATTAGGTTCCATATGATTCCATATGCCGAGAACGTAGAAAGATATGATGCATATTGTTACAAGTGAGTGGCCAATTAAGCTATTAAAGCCATTTATATGAGATTTATTAATTTTAACACTAGCACTATGGGAAATATAGAAGCTATTTAATAAATAATGATATAAAATGTGTTTTTAAAATTTATGCTCTTTAAAGTAATATTCGGCGGTGGGTTCTGTTTAGACCACAGTAAGATGCACTCATTTTAAATTCATATTTTTTGTTAATTTTTTTTTACATTTTCATGAATTATTTTTGATTGGACACTGCTGTGTAAACAGCTTTACTGCATTAAAATTTATTTTTATTAAATTCAGTTTTATTTGTTGTGGTCTAATTTATCATGTGAATGAAAATATATTTAACATTTTCATCATTTTCAATACAAATTGCAATATTGTTAAATATTTATACATATTTTTTTTCTTTCAAGCAATAATCTATGAAAACGTCTACTGTAATGACTAAAAAAATGATTAATAATTACAGTATACATTATCGAAAAATACCAATATTTGTTTTATAAACTGGACCTTGAATTTTCTAAAAAATAAGTTATTAAACCTAAAAAAGCTATAATAAAAAATGAAAATATATTTTACAAATAATACTAGAATAGACCTACAATATTAAACACAATAAGATCTAATTATTGTAGTAATTTGTAAAAAATAGTATAAAATAGTGTGTACTACTATTGACAATAGGGTATCCAATATATTTAGATTAAAAAGAAATTAACGAGATGTTAAATCAATATTTGTTAAAATTTCACTTTTTGTGTTTTAGTTCTTAATCAGGGATAAATTATTCATATTAAAGAATATTTCGAAATATTAATACCTCCCTAATAAATTATGTATATTTATTTTGTATATATACATTAAATTCCTAAAGTATAGATAGATTATAACTGGTGTCAAAATGATAATTTGATTCATTAATAACACCATAGAGAGAATAGAAAAAGCACAAGCCAAACGAACAAATAAAATAAACATATAGAGGGGAACAAATAATAAGATAAGAGAATAATTAATATACACCACCATCGTATACAGTAAGTGACAGAATATTCACTCTATTTCTACGCTTAATTGACAACACTAGAAAAAACTTTGTCTTTGACATTGTAATTTTTATGTTAACACTTTTAAAGTGTTGTATATTTTTTCCTAGAAAATGGAATTGATTTTTTTAATAGAATTAAAATTTTTTATACTCTCCAATAGGGGTACCACGATAAACTAGTTATTGGTATGTTAAGACAATTAGGTGTTTATTAGGCTCCAAGTTCGATTTCTGGCATAGAATCCAATTTGTTTAAAAATAGAATATTAATAAGATTCAACTTCAAATATTTTTAATGATTAAAATTAATACAATGTTTTCCCGAATGATATAATGTCAGACATATTTGTAAAATCAAAAACTTCGTTAAATGGGGTAATTTTTTCAATCCACATAGGAAGATATATGTTTTATTTAATAACAAAACTAGCAGATCTGGAAAACTTCATTTTGCAAAAAAAAGAAAAATCCTTTAACATTTTTCTTTTTTTGGCAAAATGCTCTCCCTAAGCAAATATTAGTGTTGTATTATCATACGTTTTAAATAGATTATTAGTAATTCAAATTCGTTTTGTATGGGGGTTCGATAGCCAATATTTGCTTTTATGGTGGTACCCTTCCCCCTGGTTCCATCTGTTCAACGTTCAGTCCAGTAAAACTGTGCCTTAAAAAAGTTCTTTAGATATTCGATAATCAATATTTGCTTTGTACTGGTCTTATCCGTCCCACGTTTTGTCCTCTAAAAATCTTCTTTAAGCAAGAAGTTTGTAACAAAATTGAGAACTTTCGAACTTCTATAATCAATTTTTGCTTGTATATACCTTAAGAAGATTAAATTTTATTTATATATTTCAAAGAAAATAACAAAAACTTTACTCATTTGATTTAATCTTATCTTAGGAAAACAAAAAAGAATATTTGAAAAATATTAAATACAATTTTGTAACCTCTTGAGCATTTTTGGAATAACAATTTCCTGCAAAATTTCTCTAATCGCAAAGCTGAAGTTTAAAAAAGGTTATGATTGTTGCATAGATTGACATGGGCTCTCCGATATTTTTTATAGCAAAAAGAAAGCGTAATTATTTTTGGAAAAATTTAAAGGATTTTTGGGAATAACGAGATACAAAAAAAAAATATCAATATTTTCCATTTATGCTGCAAAATACAATATTTATTAATACTAACTGTACCAGGATGAGTTAGTTATATCATATCGTGTTATACCAATATCCCGATCGATGTAAATATTACAGATTTTTAAAATAATAAAAACGATTTTGAACCACTGTGTGTATGTTGTAGTAAGTTTTTCTTAGATTTCTTTTTTTGAAATAATTTCTATAATATTTCTGATATTTTCTATTAAAAATATTTTTAAGATTATAAATAACAAGTTTATGTTTAAAAATAATTTCATATTTTAATATTTCATATTATGACCACAACTTTCTTTCATTAAAATCTTATATTATTAAATATTTCACTATTTTAAAGACATTTTAATTTATTTTTGTCTACAAATTTATTAATCTTCAAAATGAACGCGGTTTATATTTCATGACGATAAAAAATTATATGATTTTCGAGAAATTTTAACTGTGTAAGTAAATTTTTTATAAACATTTTTGCAAATACACAGGAGCTCCGAGTTGCGTCGTTAATGGGGACCGGAGAAACACGATGCAAATTTAATCAAATTTTTCTATATAAATGCACTGAACTTTATTGGGAAAAATATGATAAACAAATTTGTATTTTTGATACATTAAACAATCAGAATTTCCGTTACTACTAGAAGAAGTATTTTGCTAAGGTCGGAGTAAATGGAAAGAGCTTTATTTTTTATTACTTCCTTTGCTCACTGGCATTTTTCGCTTATTTTGATCATGTATCCAAATTGAAAGAAGGGACTCCATTTTAACCAATAAGGGATTTCTTGTCATAGTATCTTCTTTGGATTGGAGTGGAGTGACAATTTCAGCAAATTGATTTATTTTATCACTGCCTCTGTTGCAAATTATTCTTACTTTTGTAGGTTCTAGTCCAATAGTTCTATATTAACAGCCTTTTCTTCCGATTTAAAAGGTTTTATTACATATAATTTTAATTCCAAACTGACTCCTTTTTACGTCCTTAATGTACTTTCTCGAATTACACTCAATATTCTTACCATAACCAGACACTTGTTCTTAGCGCCACTTATATAATAAAGAAAAGTGAATTTCCCTTATTTCACTCAATTTAAAACTTAACGTACAGGTGAAATTAAGTGTTATCAGATGCTTAGAATTTAACTATTTCTAGCGATGCAAATCGAACAGATACTAATCGGGGTCAAAACGACGTAAGTCGGACCGACCCGACTTGATATTTCAATGTGGCAAATCGAATTTTTTCAGTTCTAAAAATGCGATGCAAATCGGTCTTACGCAAGTCGGGGCTCTAGTGTAGTACTTTTGGGCATTTTGTGAATTAAGCTCTTTTTTATGAATGTTATTTATAAACAATATGCCATTGTACAAAAAGTTTGATAACAGAACTCAATTATCAAGTAATTGTAAAATGTATATAAATATACATATATGTATATATATATATATATATATATATATATATATATATATATATATATATATATATATATATATATATATATATATATATATATATATATATATATATATATATATATATATATATATATATATATATATATATGAATGTATTTATAGAAACGCAAAAAATAATAACAAAAAACAACAAATGAATAAATAAAAATAAAATGAACTGTATATTCATCTGGTTTGAAATTTTAAACCTTTAAGTTTTTGATATTGGGAATACAAAATATATGTGAGTCAAGTTAAAATTTTGGGAAGCACCTCCAGTAAAAAGTATTAGGAAATTTTAATGATTTAATATTTAAATAAAGCAAATGATGACTTTAAAAGTGGACAAAAGACTTTAAATCGTAAGTCCATTTAACCTGGAATGCGTGCAAAAACAAATCCTAACAATTAAGACTTCTTGTTTAGGTATGATATTTAGGTTACCCCGATATCGCAATATTTTTCTTAGAACGAATATTTCAATAAAATTTCTGTTCACCGGGTCTATAAAAATGAAATAATAATAATAATAAATTCGATCATTGAAATCAGATTTAGAAAGAATATCAGTTAAATGACAATAGACAGTCAAAAGTGGATATACAATTTTCGACGAAAATATTGAGGTTATAATTGTTCATATGAGGTGATTTTGGATATATGTCTTATTACAGAGCTAATTATTGATCAATCCAATCCATTTGGAATCTTAAAATCTGATTATATAAATTAGTCCCAAACTTTTAGTCCCATACAAATCCCACTTACGAAAAATTTTCAAAAGTAGAATTAGTATGGGACTATAGAAAATTATAAACCGATCATCTTAAAAATGTAAGCACTAAATTATGATAACTTAAGATGTGTAGTTATATGCATTAGATACCTCTACATTTAAGACTCTATTCTGGAAGAATATGATGTAAAGCGACGATCATAACTAATTTAAATTTCTTAAAATGGCCGTCAATGCATACGGAGGGACATTAAAGCTACTCTACGATCATTCGTTGGGGTATTATGCATTTGTGGAGATGTTTGTAACATACGAACAAAATGGAGTTACAATCACCTTAAAAATTGCCGTTCCACTCATAATCTTTTACTGAATCGAAAATTATTTAAAAATGTATGTACCATGCTTGGGACAAGGAAAATCTGAAAACGTTCGATAATTCAAGATCTAGAAAAAACCTTAATGTGGACAAACTTTATAACAGATACCTTTAGGAATATTGCTTTCAAGGAAAGGAAAAAAATACTGAAATCTTGCAGAAAGAGATCAGTACAGACATTCAAACCAAAGTATTGACAATTTAAATACTTGAAACTCGGAATAAAATTCCTTTATATTTTTATATTTATATACAATCACAAACGTATACAATATATATATATGTTTTTTTATATTAAAACGCAGGAACACTTAACGAATCAAAATAACCTGTATTTTAGCTACATATTTTTTCTCCTGAACCGATTTTGATCATTTTTGTAACGGTACTGAAGCATATATAACCTAATATTACGACAAAATTACATACTATTTTGTTGATTTGTAATTGACAATATTACGAAATTTGTTCTTAAACTTACAGGTTGCCTTAGATATCAGTTCATATCTCTTAATATACTGAACCAATTTTGCTGGTTTTAAATAGGAAACTTTTCAGTACTATAACAAATTCTCAAGCCAAATATCATTGAACTCTGTCAACTATTGTCGATCTGAACGTGCCATAAATAGACAGACGGATATAGCTAAATCCACTCAATATTTGATTCGATACAAGAACAAAGGTGAATCCTTCTTAACACGGAATAACGAAGTTATTGAACCCCCTTCACTACTTATGGTGGTATAAAAAAAACTTTGTTAATAAAAGAAAATGGATTTTATTCTTTAAAACTCATAATTGAAAAAAATTCTATCAAAATACATTAACTGTAATAACAAAGAAAACAATAACAATGGAATGTTAATTAAAGGAGTGTTAAAGCAGATAAAAGTCTATATAATATGCATTATGTTCTATATTAGGGTTTCCAAAAAATATATGTTAATTGCTAAAATTGTCTACCACGATTTTTTATTATACTGATCAAAGATTATCTCTGTTTATTTAAATCTACAAATGGGGATTTGAAATTTGTTCTGTCGAATGGTTGTAACATGATTAATTTGGAACAATAATCAATTAAATAATTAATTGAGCTTCGCTTAAACCCAGTTTAATACATAATTATTTTCATTTTTAAATTATTTAATGCACTTTAGCATAAATCAATCAACATCAAACAATTTTATGGACTTTAGATATATCAGTTTGTAAATTTTAAACTCATATTATGAATTTAATTAACGCTTGGCGTTAGAAAATAATTATAAAAATAAATCACGTTTTAGTTAAAGTTACATAAATAATTTAATGTAATGAACTAACATATATACATTAATACATACAAACACATATAGATGGTTAGATTTACACATAAATTATTTAATATGTACAATCCTTATGAGATATATTAGAATCGAAATAGAGAAGTTTTCGAAAAGAAGAAGAAGAAAAGAGTTTGTGGTTATGTTTTTTTTTGTTCTTCTATTTGTTTTCAAATAATTTTAATATTCAGACGACACCTTGTCGTAGTATAATAAATTAGTTTTTTTGTTTTATTTTATTATTTCGTTTCTCTTTTTTTTCTAAATTTTATATATAAAAAAACATTTTTATTTAGTTGTTTATTTTAGTACTTTGTGTATAAATATATGTATTTGTAAAGGTGTATTATACATTTATTAGAATAGTATGCGCAATTATAACAATAGATATGGATATGTATGTAGATATCTGAATAAATAGAATAGATGAATATAGTACCTGTTATCATATAGTATATTTTATTACCATCTTTTGTTAGTATTATTGTTGTAGTTGTTGTTGGTTGTTGTTGATTTCATTTAATGCGTATTCTTTTCAAACATTTCATACATTTTTCTCTCACATACAAGTACTTAAGTATAAATCATAAGACCTTTAAGCTCAATTATACTATAATGAAAAGTCGTGAGTATATAAAACTACAATTATATATGTTTTTTCTTTTATTCATATATAATATATGTACGTATGTTTGTGCATACAAATATAGAAGTTGTTGTTTACAAAATATAACTAACTAACTGAATATGTAAAAATTATATATTTTTTCTGCTCACTTTTTTGCTTTGTTGCTGTTAGAGGTATGTAAATATTTATTTATTTATTACGAAATCCCGAGTGCTGTTTGTACCACAATTTCCCCTTTATTACAAAAAAAGAGGACTGCTATATTCGGCTTGTTGAATCTTCAATTTTATCAACCACAAATGCGTGTGAAGTAAATCCGTTATGTTTCGGATATACACACTCACACATACAATCACAAACGTATACAATATATTAAAGTTTTTCTTAAATATAACGCAGGAAACCTTAATGAGTTATATTTTAGGCTATAACTTTTTTCCACTGAACCGATATTCATTATTTTCATTACATATAATTTAATTTTAATTTCTACTTTGTCGATTTATAACGATTTTTAACAATTTTATTAAAGTTCTCCGCTTGGGCTTAGAGGTTGCCTCAGTTATCGGTTTATATCTTTTAATATACTGAACCGATTTTCGATTCGGTTTAAAATGAGAAGATTCAATAAACTCAGATTTTGATTTGATGTAAGAATATATATACATCATAAGGTCTGAGATAATTCCTTATTAGCGCTACACACACAATGACACCACTTGTGATGGAGGGTATAAAAAGAACTCAACAGAAGCGAAAAGGGGGAAAAAAGAGTAAAAGTTTAATGTTAAAATTCTATGTTTGTATATGTTAGTAGATTTTATGTATGTATAAAGAGAGAATTAGACGGTTAAATATGCCATTACAAAAGGCCTTAAAAGCACTTCTTTTTAGAGGTACCAAATCGTTTTATTCACATTACCTCTACATTATTCGCGATATTCTATTATAGATAAGACATTGTTTTTTTTTTTTTTTTTTTTTTTTTTCAAAAAAATCTTAATAGGATATCTGGTTTAAATATCTGTTAAGACACCATACAATACTTATCTTCTTAGAAAGCATAAGGAATTTATCAAATCCAAAATTTCATCTGAAAATCTTGTCTTGTTTTATTATTATTTTTTTGAATCTGAATTCATTCTACACATAATCAAAAATTTTTAAAATGTTAAAAATTAATAAATTTTTAATTTATTATTTTTTTAGTTCAGACTTTTAAATGTTATATATAAACCTGGTACATGTAGATGGAATAGTAAACATGATGTTTCTAGAGCCAAAACTATGGGCTGCATTTTCAAAAGAGCTCCCAACATATCCGTTTGGAAAATTGGCCGGTACAAGACTCAAAAAGTTCCTAACTGGAACGCTGCTAAAAACTTAGAGGCCAATAACAGTGCTCTGAAATTGGAGTCAAGCTTTCTTAAAAAATATTCTTACTACAAAATGGATGACGAAACGTATGTTCTGGCAGATTATTAGCAAATTCTAGAACAAAAATTTAATTTTATTGATCCTCGAGGTTTTGTTGAAGAAAAGTTTAGCACTCAAAATCAGTAAAAATTTCCCAAAAAACTTCTCGGTAAGGAAAGCAGTTGCGACGAAAGAAGCAAATCATTCGTTATAACGGGCTCTATAAACACTGATATTTACATGAAGGAATGTTTATCAAAAAATACATTTTACAATTATAAGACTTTACAAAATTTTCACTTATTTTTATCCTGATTTTGCATCCTGTCACTATGGTAAACAATCTCCTGAGTGTTATAAGACCAATAACATGGTATTTGTACCAAGAGAGGCAAATCTTCCAAACAGCCTGGAGCTAAGACCAGTGGAGAGTTATTGGGCTCTTTTTAAAAGAGTATTGAAGAGCGCAAAAAAATGTTCAAAAAGTGATCGATTTTAAATGGAACAGGACTAACTATTCTAGCAAAGTGACAGAATGTAGAAAATTTAATGGAAGGGTTTCTGAAAAGGATACAAATTTCATCACTAATGATTAATAAACACTTTTGAGTTCAAAGCCGATACAATACAAACTAAGCTATTGTTCACATGACATTTACACTTAAACTATTCGTAGCTGTTACAAAAGGCCTCAACTCTAGAAACACTCTCATAATTTCCCTCATAATAACTGGTGTTTCAGTTTATTAAATAAAAAGCTTTTATTACTCTCCACACACTTTATATTTTAGCAAAAAAATATTATTTATATAATTTTGTTTGTGTTTCTTTTGTTTAAAATGTTTCTTTTTTATTTACTCAAAAATTTTAATTGCCACAAAATAAAACAAAAAAACAACTGGATTAACAAAAACTATAAAGAAATTTTCTCTAATTTAATGAGAATTTCAGTAGAAAAACGAATTTTGAAGTTTTAAAAAACTTTCAATGAAATTTCCCATCATAACCCAGTTATTATAATGTAATGATCTTTTTCTGGTTGAAGGGTCATCGTCTAATTTGTTATAATGGAACGTTTGAGAAATTTCAAACAAAAATGTACGTAAGTCTACAGATTTGAAAGAAGTTAAACATCCAGCTTTGATTTGCTTAGCTATAAAATAACGAAGATATTAGTTAAGATCATTCTCTACATATTTGAGAGATCAAATTGAAGAGGATGCATCACTATGTCATATTCTTTACCGCATAGTCCTTCAATTTGAAAATCATTTCGTTGGCTTTCTAATTTTCCTTTTTATTTAACAAAATCGATCAAATGGGTTCCCATATAAAACCCATAACTAGGTTTATTGATTTAAACTGGTTGAAAATTCATAGTTTATTTATCATAATGGAATATTTGAGTTTTTTATAAAGATATTGAACAAAGATATAAACATACAATGCTAAGTTGAAGATATTTCCTGATAAAGTTAAAATTCTAAAGCTGAAAAAGCCGTATTCTATAAAGAATTTTAGGCAGAAGTTGTCTTTAACGAAAAAAAAACTGAAATTTCAATAAACTAGTTTTGTAAAGCATTAACACCTGAACGACAGCTCTAAAGTTTCTTCCTATGAAAAATTCAACTGGATAAAGATACAGCTGTTACAAAACCAATAACTTGACGTAGTGCGATTTTTGTTTATTACTCAAGAGCGAATGATTACTGTAAAGCATTATTGTGTACCGATTTAAAAATTATAATTTATAATATTATATATTTTATAATATTCATCACCAACTAATTATACCCTCACCATCACAAGTGGTGATAGAGAATATATTAAGTTTGTCATTCCGTTTGTAAAGTCAAGAAGGAATCATCTAAGACCCCATAAAGTATATAATTTTTAGTAACATAAATATCTGAGTCAATTGTTTGTTATACTCCTAAGATGTTTAATATTTAAAAGCAGCGGAATCAGTTTAGTAACAAAGAAGTTGTAGACCGATATCTGTGACAGCCTCAAAATTTAGACAAATACTTTTTCAGTTCTTCAAAAACTATTCATCAGATGAAAAAAATTATTCTGTTATTTCTTTTTTGCCGAGACAATTGAACCTCTGTTTCGGAAACACCGCACAACCCAATCAGTCAAAAGTTATTAATTTAGTAACAGCTATATAAATCGGATGTTTTCTAAGTTTTTAAATATAAATATCTGTTTAAATTTTGGAGGTCATGACTTTTATTCTGTTTCTAATGACAATCAGAAATTAATTAATTAGATTTTAGGTGATTGTGAACTTTAAAATATGTTCCAACTAAATACAATTATACTTCTTTTTTTTGCCATATCAGAGCAAAGACTTATTCATATTTTTCATGGTAAGAGTTAGAAAGTCATTCCCTAAAATTTTAAGACATATTTTTATTTTGTTTTTTTGCCATAATATAAAGCATCATTAAATTTTTATTAGAGAACAATCGAATTCCAAAAAAGGTGATTTGTGAAATAAGCCGTTAGTTTTTTAAAAAGCTCTTAAAACGAATTTCTAATGACGTCATATTCATGACCGTGGTAATATTAAAAATATATCGAAACCAATAATATTCAAATTTATTAATTCAATTTTAAAAACCAAACGAAGTAATTAAACCTTTTTAAAAATTTAATTCCTACTTAATTTTCTTAATTTAATATTAAACAAAATCTTGCAACCAAAAATAGAAATTTATAAAAAAATTTCCCCACATGACCGCAAAAAAAATTATTCAAATACATTTATTTTTTTTATAAATTTTTTTCTATCACGTAAAACTTAAGATAAATTTGCAAAAACAAATTACAAAGTAGACTGAGATATACAAACAAATAGACAGACAGTATGACAACATCATTTGCAAACTTTTTGCCAAAACGGAGCACAAAAACAGTGTTTTACTCTAAAAATACAGATTTGAAATATGATCATTTCTTTCTGCCAGATACCTTTCAAGTTTAAATACAATTTTTTTTACCAAAAAACGAAAAATGTATGTATTTTATTGTTTTTGTATGTTAATTATCTCTTTACTCTCCTTCAGTGGTTTTTGACAGTTCTCTTATTTTTGTCAAACTCTCATCCGATCAGTTTTATTTTACGTTCATTAACATTTATTCAAATAAACGTGTATTCCATGCATCCCTCTTTACTCTCTTTACACTTTACCCACAAGGAATTCCAACCTAAGTAGAGTCATCGTAGTGTGTTGAGTTTTTTAAATGTTAAGCGAAAAAAATATTCATAACTCAGCTGCTTATCAATATGACTCATTTTATTTTGCCAGTTAAGCTCCCGAACAATATGTGTTCTTCGTTTTTTATGTGATAATTTATAATACATACACACATATGTACATATATTCATGCACACCTAAATGTATGGGTATAAAGGGGTTGACCAAAGTACACAAATAATAAAATTTAGTTCAACATTTTGAATATTTTCGAGAAAAACTTTTCAAATTTGTAATCAAAATAATTCTATAAATTTTTAGTGAAAAGTTTTTCAAAAATTATAAAATAAATATTGTTAATCTGTTATTAATAAAATGAAAATAAGGAAAACATTTTGGTATCTAGAAATTTTTGCGCTGCAAAAGTAAAGGTACCATCCAAAAAGAAAAAGAAATAAATTTAAAATTCAAATCCTAGTTTAGAACCCAAAAACAGTCAAAACTTCTTCGAAATTTCTTGCCGGGGCAAGTGATATGCAAATGCTACAAAGGAAGTCAATCATTTTTTGAATATGGCTCTATAAACAGAAGAAAATTACATCAAATAATGTTAACAAAAAAAGGATGCTTCCATTCAAAACACTACATAATGTATCTACTTGTTTTTGGCCGGACCTTGGATCGTATCACTATGGTTAACAAGAACATGAATATTACAAGAACAATTATGTGGTATAAATCCTCCAAACTGAACTGATTTTAAAGGCATTAACATGAGACCCTAATAATTTCTGTTATTCCAGAGAATTATACATTATGTGTTTTTGATGATTTCTTTACATTTTATATCGGGGAAATTAGTTAATATATGTAACAAATGTTACACAAATCGGCGAGAGTTAGATCGATTAGTGGGTTGCTTTAAAATTGCATTACTTTTTAGACAAATATGAACCGATAATTATCAAATTAGTAATATATATGAAAATTTAGAGTATTAAAAAGGAGAATATATAGGGTCCTTATGTGAAAGCTATATAAAAATATGGACCAATATTATTTAACTAAGTTACATTCATTAGAAACATCCACAAAATTATTGTACTGAATTTCAATAAAATTGGTCTATATTTAAAATTTTAATAAGTTGATAACCGTTTTTCGGGAAGGCGTTTGTGGGAGCTATAGCAAATTAATTCATATATTCAAGACAGTTACAAAAATGATTGTGCTGAATTTCAAAAGGATTGATTAATATTTAAGAGTTTTATAAATTTTTTTGGTTTGATTCTAATATCAAAGTAAAGGTAAATTATATTCAAAATTGCACATTGATTTAGAGTGTATCAAAATTTTACATATTTTAGCCGATAACTTGTTTTCTATTGATCCGATTATGATTTTTTATAAGAAGAGGAAACACCTTAAGATGAATGCTGTAGTTATTTTTTTTCAAAATCAAATTACTTTCTGTTAAAAATTTTAGTAAAATTCTTCTTTGGAATTTAGAGGTTAACTCAGATATTGGTCCATAACTTTTTTCTAATGAAAGACAACAACCCATTCAATTTACATTGAATTCGGGCAATTATTCTAAGGGTGAGAATGTTTCTAACAGACATAAAGACATAAAGAGATGGTCACAGCTAAATCGACTCAAATTTTGATTTGATCTAAGAATATATATATAATTAGGTGATTCCTTCTTAGCGTTATACAAAGAATGACAAAGTTAATATACCGTTACCATCACTTGTGGTGGTAGAGGGCATACAAATAAATCAAATATATTTACTCAAAGGGTGCCTAGACATATCACACTGTACATAGATGCGTGTTATGGCAAAAGGACAAATTCTAAAAATTATAATAACTGCAAATCGTCCTTTAAAATTAACAATTTGCTAGAATGAAAATTAAATTTCCATATTTCATGTTTTTTTTTTCTTACGATAAATCTGATATTTCCCCTTAAATACCAAAGACCTTAAGAAAAGGAAAGAAAACTAAATTGTCCTCATAAGCATGGTCAACACCTGTAACATAAATATTTATTTGTTGCTTTACTTGGGTTTTGTCTCTATTTATTTAATTTATTTATTCCTTTATTTTTGCATTTGCCTTTGAGTTTTTCTTTAAATGGCGTTTTATGGTAATGAAATTTTTTTAATTTTTATTTTGTTTTGTTTTTTTACAATTGTGTAAAAATCAGTTTTGTTTTATTTTTTGCTTTTTTACTTATTGTAGTTTATTTTGCAATTGTTTTTCATTGTTATTGTGAAAAAAAATAAATAAAAATAAAATAAAGAAAAACAAGTAAGAATAATATATTCGGTTATGCCGAATATTCAATACCCTCCACAAATATAATACGGGAACATTTAATGAGTCATAAAATTACATATTCTACACATACACATAATTTGTCAAAATTTCATCTCAGATGTCGTTCAAAATATTTGAACATACTGAACCGATTTTTCTGATTTATAATAGGAAACTTCTTAGGACCGTTAAAAATACTCAGTCCAAATTTTATTGAGCTCTATAAAATATTGTGGATGGGAGCGTGCCAACAACGGACAAACCAACATAGCTAAATCGAATCAAATTTTGTTAGCGTCTGAGATGATTCCTTCTTAGCGTTACACACGAAATGACAAAATTAATATACCCTCTTCACCACTTGTGTTGGTAGAGGGTATAAAAATAAAAAGTTATGATTTAACTGATATTTAACTTGAAGTCAGTTTGCTCATAGATGACGATGACTACAACTTTAATCGTAGAAAATTTTAATGTAATTTTCTTACACTTTTTTTAAAGTAATTTTTAATAAAAACTCGTAAAAAATCTATGACGAGTATATTTCCTAAAATGTATTTGTTATTGTTATTATTTTTTTGTAATAAATTACATTATGAAAAATTATTGTACATTAACTTTGTTATTGTTAAATAAACTCATATTCATAAATTGTAGTTGAATTAATATACAAATACATGCATAACTATACTTAATGTAATGCCCAGGTGTATATGTATTTTATATAGATATATAATTTTGGTAGGTATGAGTGTACGTTTGTTTGTCTGTTTGTTTGTTTGTTTGTTTGTGATTTAATGTTACAATTATAAACTCATTTGAGGTTTGTTTGTTTTTTTCACTAGATTTTGAATTAAATTTTTAAACGTACAATTTGGTGAAAATAATATTTTTTTATAATTGTTGTTGTTTTTGTAATATAAAAATAATATTTGCACATTTTTCAAGTTTGTACAAAATGAAATTTTATAAAAAAATTCAATTTTATTATATATAAGTACATACGAACATATATATTTATCTTCTTATATAATATTATTATTTTTGTGGTTATGGTTTCAAACCATAAGAAAGTTTTTGTTTTTTTATTTTTTGAATATCAAGAACATTTCTTTAAACCAGATTAATAATGAATTATTTGCTAAACTGGTTATTTCGGTATTAAAAAAATATGCATTAACGATTTTTTCGTTTAGAAAACTTTGAATTAAAACATAAAAACTATGTTTAATTTTGTTTCAATCATAAACACAAAGTTCAAAAATGAGAAAAAATAAGTTTTATACGGATAAAATCGATCATATAATACATCATTTTGATCATATAATACACCTACTCTATGTTGTAGGTTTCATAGAAGACAGTCATAGTTTCATAAAATTTGAAAGAGTTTACCTAGATAATATCTGAACGAAACTGACAGATAAGACCTAATACTTTCTATGATTAAAAGACCTGCCGCAGACCCCACATAATAGATATCATATCAATGCCAAAGGAAGTATACATGATTAAGCGTCCGAACGAACAGAAGTTAAACTTATCGTTATTACAATACTAATTAAAAGCGTTATCCCTCCATTAACGTTTTAATAATGCTTTCTATCTCTATAAAAACGTTTCACTTTTCTCGAACAAGTAGTCGATCTCCATTTTGAATACTTTTTTGCGTTCTTTAATTCTTTTTTAACAAGCCTTAGCTCCGTATAGTTTAGAGGAGTTGCATCTTTTGGAAAAAATACCACATTATTATTCTTGTACCACTCAATGGCTTGTTTATCATAGTCACAGGATGCCAAATCAGACAAAAAATAAGTGGACACACTTCAAAGGCTTATGAATGAAGGCAGACTTTTTTATAAAAATTCCTTAATGTAAATCTCGGTATTTATAGAGTCCGTTGTAACAAATGATTAACTTCTTTTGTCGCAATTTCATATTGCTTTCCTTTCCAAAGACATTTTTGGACATTTGGACTGCTTTTGGGTCCTAAACTATTCTTTAACATTCCCACTAGCATCAGCAATATACAATTTTTAACCACAAAATTGCGAAAATCTGCCAGAAAATACAGTTCGTCATCCATTATGCAGCAAACATTTAGAAAACTTGACTATATTTTTGTGCTCTGTTTTTGGCCTCTAAGTTTTTAGAAGAGATCCTGTCAGAACCTTATCTATTCAGGTAAATTTTTAAATTTGCATTAAATTTAACATTTGTAATAGTTGGAGCACTAAGTAAAACAGGCCTACAGCTGATTTGTAGGGAGCTCATTTGGAAATGCCTTCTATTTCTTTTTTGCTTTCTAGACATCATGAATCAATTTTTCTATCAACAGACAAATTCTCCCAAGTTTAATAACATTGAAAACAGTTTGAACTTTTTGTTAAGTTTTGTTGAAAATATTTAGAAGTTTTAGACGAACTTTTATTGGTCACTCATTTTAATGACATTTAGTATCATAAATGACATATTTTATAAAGATAAATTGTTAAAAAAAAAAGAATTAAGAATTTTTTCGATCTCACTCCTTAAAGACAGTGATATTCTTTCATTACACGAGAGTAAAGGGAAAATATTAATCAATTCTCATAAACTTTGAAACAGTTACATTTATTAAGATAAACCAAAAATTGTTTTCAATGAGTCATATTGACATAATTAATACTAAAATTTTTGAACTTCCTGCCCGTCAAAGACCATACATCAGATTGGATTTGTTAAATTTCCGTATTAGGCTTAATGTGTCCCATGGACCAATTATTAAAACCCTAGTCAAAGACATTATTACATTACAGGCGGTAATATCGTCCTCGGTCAAACTTACATTATATCAGTACTTACATTTGATTTGTTCGATGATATAGGGAGTTATTAAACTATTCTAGTAAAATTTAAACAGTATAAGCTTACATCATCTTTACAACATCTTTTTATGGAAACTATGAGCAATAACGGACAGTTCATAACAAACGACAATAGATCCCTTTTAGTGTCAAAGCAAGTAGACACAATTTAGAGTATACGATCAAATTGTATCAGAATATAATGGGCATCAGATTTTTTTCAAATTTTATTTTATTCCCCAAGGAGTGTTTATATATGAACTTATCGTTATTAGAATACTGTTTAAATGTGATAAAAATAATTAAAGTCTAAAACATCGATATATATGAACACAAATAATATTTTACATGGTGAAATTTTTTAATTACATTTATCAATCTAAAAAAGTCATTTTGTAAAAGTTTTATTTGATGGTTTTCATTATGATTTCATATTCAATTGAATGAATAATTTAATTCAACGATAAAAAAGATTAAAATATTGTTCACTCTTGTGTTAGTCAAAGTTGATATATAACAACAATATAAAGAACAATGGTTTTTATATTGAAATCAGCCAAAATATTTAGAACTTTTAGGCACCACCATATATATATTTATACTTAAAATACTTTAATTACTTTAACTTTTGTCATTTAATTAATAAAATAAATAAAAATAAAACATTTACACACATTTCTCTGTAGTCAGAGTTGAAATGTAAATATTCAAATGTTAAAAGAGTGAAAAGGTAAAAGGAAAAATAGTTAAAAGTACAACTTACCACGACGATTGAAGGGTCGCACCCTGACAGCAACTTTGATCTTATCCGTTGACATTTTGAGTATTAAATAAATACAGTTTGATGATGACGTAGAGTGATGATAGACAGAGGGTAAGAGATTTTAGGAATTAGGAGGTGATGGTGGTATGTTGTTGTTGGTGGTGGTGGTGGCCGTGGTAAAGTAGTTGTTAAAGAATTAATACAACTACTACCACAATTATAGCTACAACAATAAACTAATCCAAGTGTTGTTTAGTTATTAAAAGTAGAAACTATTTTATATAAAAGAAGTATTAGATTTGCAGGCATAAATGACGATAAGAAAGGAAACACAGGCTGCCCCACTGAGTGGGTGGTTGGTTTATAGTTGTTTTGTTGCTTAGCTGGCTGGCTGGCGGGCTGGATGGATGGATGTATGACTTACTATTTTCCCTGTTTACTTAGCTATTTGATAAGCTAAGAAGCCACAATCGAACAGTTGGAAAACAAGTAGACACGAACACGTAATAAAATTTTATACAACAAACATTAATAACTCGCTCACTCACTCACTTACGAGTAACGTTTTCTAGATTTTACGTGTAAACGCGACAAAGACGAGACGTATTGAATCGAGACTACCACAAATATTCTCAACACACTCACATATAACACATATAAACTTCTATTGTATACTATTAAATTTTAAATCAAAGTATTTTCCTTTTTTCTCTTTTATTTGTTTTTTTATTATTATGAAAATAAGTAGGACGATAGATTTTGATAGTTTTTCTCTTAACGTTTTTCGTTTTATATTAAGTTGGTTTATTTGACTGGATGTATGTTTGACTTTAGTAAAGTTTTTCTTTTTTTGTATTTGATTATTTGTAGGTTTGCTGATAGAAAAAAACTTGACTCTCTGTTAGACAGACATACAGCCTGCCTGCCTGACTGACTCAATATTACGTTTGGTAGTGAGTTCTTTATTTCTCTTAGTTGGCTTTATGCCTGATTATGGATGGAGTTGGTTATTCTTTTTGTATTTTTGTTGTAGTTTCCAACTTTAAAAGTGTCGTCGTACGTTTCTCATTCGTTCATTCATAGAAACACCCAGTTGTTAAGTATTCCAATATTGTGGATATTTTTGGCTTCGTGTGGCTTTTTTATTTATTATATACTTGTTATTTTTGTAATATAATTTTTCAAGAGGATTTTTCAATTTGTTTTTGTTATTAATGTATTAGTTTACAGGAAGTTGTTTTAGAAAAAAAAACACCAGACATTTACAGCAATATAATTCTATCGTTGATGTTGTTGTTGTTAAAAGGGAGGCAGGCGGCAGTATGATAATTGTTGGACTTTATATTATTTCTTTTGTATTATTTAAATTTTAGCAAGGAATTCTTTTTATTCACGCACCTGGTAAAGACCATTTAAAAAAGGAAATGAATGAATGACTGTGTGTGTTTACTTAAAAAAATATTTGCGGTCTAAAGTACAAAAGAAATAAAATAAAACAAAATAATAAGAAAAAAGAAGTTATATTAAATATAAAAACAAAAACAAATATAACTTTAAATGAATGAGTCAATAGTTGGCCCGCATATGATTGATTTTTATATATGATGACTACAATGACCGATTTCAAATTTGAAAAATATTTATATAGAAAATTTATTGAATATTTCCTTTATGGTGTAAAATTTTCTTTATTCATTTAATTATAATTAAATGTATTATTTATTTTGTTTTATTATTATTATTATTTTTTATATACGATTTTTGTTTATATTTATTTTATTTTCTTTTATTATATGTTAATTAATAAAATTTGTTTCTTGTGAGTCGCTTCTTTTTTGGTATTATTTTCTATCTAATAAAAATATGTATGGCCAGATTTTGAAAGAAGTTGTTCTTACTTAATATTTAGTTTAAATCCTAAAACTAATAAATAGTAACAATAAATTCTAATTCCTAATTCTTATTAATTTTTTATTGGAAGAATTGAAAATAATCCGGTTTAGAATCATTTAATAGATATTTGCAGAATCACAAGTTATTCTATTTAAAAATAAATATAAAGAATCACTTTCAGGGTCGATTTAACGACGTTCGTCTATCTATTTCTCCGGCTGGCTGTCCATGTAAACGTTATGCACACTCTACTGGTCGCATTTTTTAGATATCTTTATTAAATTTTTGGCTCTTGGACGAAGCATATTGCATATTTGAACCAATATTTCAGGTAGCTCCCATACAAATATCCTCTCAAAATGAGATTTTAATGTCATTAACGTCTTAAAATAAAGCGATTTTAACGAAATTATGCAGGAGGCGATTTATTACTTCTCATAGATCAAAATATGACTTTAAATGGCATAAGTCTCACATATATGTTGGTATTGTAATAACAACTGGTCAAATCAAGATAAATGTAATCTTAAATCGATCTTCGAAATTATACGGTGATCGGTTCTATAAAACCCATAGTATTGCTTTAATTATGATTTTTACAAACTTTAAACATTTTATATAATTTTCTTTTACTTTACATCATATTGTTGGTAATAAGTAGTATCCTACGAGGGTTGTTCTTACATACATTTTTTATTTCAGAGTTCTATATATTATTTTGATTCTATCGTTTGTGTGCGATTTGTGCGTTGAAAAACTTATTTTCTCTGATGTTGCATTGAACATTGAGAATAATATTAGAATTATTTATTATGACATCTTTATAGAAATTCTCTTTGGTCCCATAAAACCTCTTTAAAAGTCTTAAATCTCTCATATACGTTATTTTGTAATAATAATTGATTAAATTAAGATAAATATAAGCAAAAATCTTTCTACAAAATTATTCAAGGATCAACCTATAATTTCTTCTAGCTCCCATATAACCATCAAAGAAAAATCGAGGGCCGTTCATACATCTTTTGTAGTTGTCATTTACAACCAACAATGTGGTGTATGGTATTACATAGACAAATTAATCATTTCTTATTGTTAAAATTGTTAAAACATACGTATTTCTGCGTATTTTCTTACAGAAAAACTCTATGTAATTAGAACAAATTTGTTTGATTTATTGGTTCATGTTTTGCTTCAACTCCACGCCAAGAAATCTTGTCATTTCTATTGGATGAATCCATAAATCTTTAGGACCTAGAGAGGTTGGTTTGGACTGTAAATTGGATGAATATTAATTTTTAATTGTTTCAATTTTATTAAATCGTGTAAAATCTTAAGAAAAAATTATTTAAGTTATTGTTTTTTATCTCGAACAATTTTGGAGTTATTTGTATTAATTTTTGTATTTTATATATTATTTTGAGTTACTTATTACCTATTTAGATCAAAATATTACCAAGATAAGTAATACTGAGCCGATATCTTTGCCTAATCCTTAATATCAACACAAGACCACTTTTTACAATAAAATCCAGTAACAAATATTTTATTGCAATTTGAAAAAGTTTGAATTTTCTTCAACGTCCATTAAATTGAATGTAGTTTGACAATTTTTAATTTATGAGAGTTTTATCCTCTAAAATTCGGTACGGTATTTTCTGGTTTTAAAAATAATAATTTTAAAAATTATTTTGAAAAATTTTACATGTTTATTTTAAATTTGTTTATTTTAATTTTTTAATCATTTTTCCATAATAATTTGTTTCCGAAAATTATAGAATATGTGCTAATAATCTTATTAGTCATTGCAATCCAATAAAAATAATAAAAACAAACTGACGATTTAAAATATGTTATCAATCAGCAGGAAAATTTTAGCAGTTGTTATTATTTCTGATTATTTGGTTATATTTTTTATATAATATTTATTTAAACTTATGTAAAAGAAGAGGCGAATCTAAACTTAAAAAAACAAGTAAGGACTATGTCGAATTCTCAATACCCTCCAACACAAACACACGTGAAGTACACAGATTTTGATAATTTTTGGAATGTTGGAAGTACATACATCTTAGTGGACAATTTCCGAACGCTCTTCGCTTGACGTTAGAATTTTCTTCAGTTGTGGATCTATATACTTTTATTTAGATTTTATAGGTTATAAATTAGAAATTTCTCAAGACTACAACAAATACTCATTTCAAATTTCATTAATCTCAATCAATTTTTGTGGATGTGAGTGTGCCAACAATAAACAGGCGGACAGAGCTAAATCGACTTACATTTTGATTTTATGCAAGAATAAATATACATTATGGTGTCTGAAATGATTCCTTCTTTACCACTAGTAATGGTAAAGGGAATAAAAATTATGAAAATAATAACTTGTTTACATTTGACTTTCCTAAAATTATTCCAATCGCATTTCATAGCAGATGATATTCTTATTAGAATTAATTGAGTAAAATACTTGATCGGTTATTTATTGTTTTTTACATAACAAATTGATTTTTTTAAGAACAATAAATCAATGGAAGTTATAATTTTTTTTTTGTAAAAATAAAATTCTTTCAAAATTCTGGCTTAAAATGATAGATAAAGGCTGCATACATATGGTGAAGATGTTGATTATAAATGTTTAAATGACACGCTAAATTCCGTTATATACACACATCTTCACAAAAAATTCATTCACAAACACTTTCTCACTTCCATACAACAAAAAAAATTATAATAAGTTTCGTTTGTTTCCTTCCATCGTTTGTTCGTTCATCGGTTGGTTCACTCAATCAAGTTTTGCTTTATTTATTTTCTTTTTGTTGTTGTTCATTGAAAACAATAACAAAGTAAAAATAAAAAATACCAAAAAATACACACACAACAAAACCTTGGGGATGAATAAAGGACGTTCGTTTGTTGTTTTATTTCATTTAATAAGTACACAGAGAAATGGACACATTTCATTAACAATAATAAAAAATAATATAAATCATAATTATAATATTTTTTAGTTAATTAACTAATATTTTATTTTAATATTGTTTATTCAATATCAAGCACAAAGCTTTTTTAATGATTTTTTCCCGTATGTACGAACATTTTTGTGTGTATGTTTGTATGTACACGAACTTTTTTTGTTTATTTTTTAATTAGAACATTTTGTTGTTTTTGCTCCTTGATTTTCTTTGTTTAACAATTAACTATAAATTTTCACTTTTTATTTTATATATTACATTCGTTTTTTTTACACTGTTATTAACATTTTGCTTATTTATTATTAAAATATATTTTGTGAGTATAAATTTTATTTTCGATATCGCTTCACCCACTTCTTGTTTCTTCATCCACTTTCGCGCACATATAATAAACGACTGACTGGAGTGTGTGACTTTGTTTTTTCATTAGTAGAGATTTGAGACGTATTTGAAGATTTCTTTGGACAATCGATTTTTATCGCAAAAATTTTTTTCTCCACTACTTTTTGTTTCAGTGTTTTTTAGTTGTTTTGCTAGATTTTTTAAATATTTTTAACTAAAATAATAAAGTTCTTTGTTAGCAATAAAGTGTTTCTTGTTATTTTAATTATAGAATTAATTTTTTGCAAAATTTCAATAAAAATAAAATTTTTCCAGTCAGCAGGTAGAAAAACACTTGATACGAGTCGCCATATTTGTTAATTACTGACAAGGTTGTAGAAAAATGTACTTTTGGTGTATTAACATGAATAGTTGGTAATGCGTAGTATGAAGTTACCATATGGTTAATAGCACTGTGGTTTTGGGTTGATAATGCAGTTATCTTCGAATATATTAAAAAATTATATTGATAATGATGTGCAAGATTTCATTGAATGTTGAAAAGGTAATAAAGATTTACGTGAAGTTTCCTTTCCGAATCTAGTTAATTCTAGAAAAAAATAAATTATTTCTCATAAAGATACAGAAGCAATAAAGAAAAGTGGGTACAAAAAAGGAATAAAATGGTTTAATTGTTATTATGTTTAGAGACAAATTTAAAGATTTATATAATTTTTTATATATATGCGAACATTTTAATAGGGCGATGGCGAATTGTATAATTATTTGCTATGTTACCGATAATTATTTCAATGAAACGTTTTATGTTACTTCCGGTTTATGCATTGAATAAGTCTTTATCAGTTGTTTCTGTGATGCGCAACCAGTGCTGCCAAGTCAAATGATTACCCAGATAGGGATTATTGATTTTATATTTCAACATATCTTAATTCAAGTTGTACATTTATTAGGCGGGTGATGTGTAATAATGTAATAATAATCATATCAAGAAAAATTTATCAAAATAATCAATCACAGTATAATTAGAAATAACTCAATTCGAAGACGCATATCCATTACGTCAAAGTAACCTTCTACTTTGTAGGATCAGAAAGATATTTGGTCTTACGAATTACTAAAAAAGAGTCAATAGATTTTAAAGGATAAATACCAAAGCCGATTTGTTAGCACTCACTAATCATCAGACATGAGACCACAATGTTTCATATATTGAAGGTGGTCAAATTCTATTTACAAAACAGTTTTGGTTCGCCCAACCGTTTCCCTTCCGACTGTTGATGTAAAATGATCTCGATGAAATACACTTAAAAATTTTTTTAACATAAAAGGAGAACCTACTAATGCAACGTAGAATATCTTTTATATAAAAACTTTGAAATCGGTATATATTCTTGAAAGCCAATAAAAATGTGCAGGTTATCTATTATAGTTTCAGGGAAATCGAGGTTTGAAAAAAATATTTAAAACATTCTAAGCGTTATTTTTCATATCATACTCACATTAACACACTGCACAGTGTTTCATATGAATTCTATAACTTCCGAACGTGCAATTTTAGTCAACGATTCCTATTAAAACTTAACTGGACTTTTTTCTTTTTCCTAAAATAAATGCTGTAAATCTGAAGAATATAAATATAAATTACATTTTTGATTCGATATAGCATAAAAACTTCGTTAAGGTCGGTCATTACAATTCACTCATAACAACTCTTAAAAATCGGTTCAGATTTAAAATATAAGGAGAAATATTAAATTTTTTTATATAGCAATATGTTAATTGAATTTATAAAATTTACTTTTGCCGTTGTCTTGTATTAAAGCTTTGAAATTTTGAGACGATTCTAGTAAAATCTCAAAAGTTATCATTGACAAATCCTTGTTATTCCAACACTTTCTTTTGAAATCCTCTTTGCAAAATCTACAATATAAATCAAGCAGCAATCATATTACATCACACAAAATATATATGTTTGCAATACACCCACGCGTATGATCTTAATTTGATCCGATATTAATAACTTATTTTTTAGAGTGAA
Organism: Cochliomyia hominivorax; assembly: GCA_004302925.2. NCBI lineage: Eukaryota > Metazoa > Arthropoda > Insecta > Diptera > Calliphoridae > Cochliomyia > Cochliomyia hominivorax. Next base: position 43,191,900 of record PYHX02000494.1, on the reverse strand, counting down.
GAAATACATTTAGATTGTTTTTGGGTATCGGTATATAAATTTCTGAAGATTTTGCTGACATGGAATAACGATTTTCTCAGGACAATGGTGCAGAATCGTTTTTATTATTTTTTTGGAAATACATCTGTTTCTTTTCATCGGAAGTAAGAATTATAATTTTGTAAGCATGGACTCGTAAAATGCCTTTTGGCTCCAATTTTTGAAAAAAAGTTTTAGACGATGTTAAACTATTACTTTTGGATATATAGTAAAAATCTGATTGAAGGAAATTTTTTGAAATTGAATAGAAATTTAGCATCCAGCTAAAGTAATATAATGTCCAATGTTCTTTACTTTGCACTGCTATAACTCATGCCCATGAAGTTCCTATGGGATGCTAACCCCATGTTTTTTAATGCTACATATCTCTGTCTATCATTATGTTCATTATACCCTATAGCATCGAAGATGGATGGGTTATTATACGTTTGTCCTGATGTTTGTTTGTAACATATAGAAAAAATTGTTTTACACACTCCTTTAAGTGTATTGGTATTCAAAAACGATGTGCCAAATTATGGGGTTCTTATAGTGCCCTTCCAAATATGACTTTGAAGAGCAAACATATCATATACACCTTGGTAGCGTAATAGAAACTGGTCATGTTAAGATAAATATTAGCAAAAATGGATGTACGAAATTATACGAAGGTCAGTTCAATAATTTCTTGTAGCTCCCATATAACCCCCCAGTAAAAATAATTTTAAACGTATAAATTTCACATAATGTTAGTGCTGCCATAATTTATGCACACTTGAAATGAGCGATACCGTGATTTTTGAATAACGTAGTTCCCAGTGAAAGTGATTTTAAAATCACTGATCTTTAAAACATTGACAGTGATTACTATGTTTTCATAAAAAAACGGAAAACAAAAGGGTTCAATAAAAGACGAAAGAGGACATTGATTTTTTATTATTAGAGTTTCCACTGTGCACCGTAGGAAACAGATTTTTTATTCTAGATGAATCGTAAGTAATCAAGAAAGAAGGAAATTATTAGTACCTGTTATTTCATAATTTCAGTAACTGTTGTTAACAGTAATTTACCAATCACATTCGTGAAAATATCGTTCATCCATAATGCACAATGTAATGTAGGATATTAGATAGTCCGGCTTGACCGATTATAATATTCTCGCTTGTTATTTTTTTTTATAAATTTGTTTTGTCCCACTGTGGAATGTAAACAAAAAATTGTTTTTTATATGGTACTGATGCATATTGCAATAAACGCATACATGACTTTAAAAATATATGAAAAACACATTTTATAAATGTTAAAAAAAGGTACGTTTTTAAAGAAAATATCTCCATTTTAATGCTAAATTTTCTAATTTAATCGATAAATTTTATAACGTTAAAAGTTGTCCAAGGAAACTTTTTTGTCTGTCATAAAGTGGGAAAGTGGGATTGTATGGGAGTAATAACCAAATATGGGTCAATAACTTTTTAACTACCTATTAAGGATGCTAAACGGCAATGTTTTTTTAAATCCCGGGATTCGGTATTTTAAAAATCGAAAAATTGGGATCACGAGACTTTTCTGCTCCCGGGATTTTCGTGTTTTCGGAATTTTTCGAGATTTCGCGAATTCTATTCTACAATAAAATACATTTATTTTAATCAAAATAATTTATAAATTAAAAAAATACTGAAATTTTGTGTTTTTAATAAAAAAACATAATTTTGAAAAAAAATAAATTTAAATTTGAAATAATTATATTATTTTGGATTTCCCAGAAAATTCTGGATTAATGAGTCCCGAAAAATCTTGGGATTTATTTTTTCCCAATCTCGGGCTTCAGAATTTCTTTATTCCGAAAAATACCGGGATTTTAGGGATCGGTATTATGAGATTGATATCCCTAATACCCATATATAGGGTCATACCTGTTCTTTTCATTGCTATCCACACAAAATGATGATGAACTTTCTGCTGGTGGAGGATATAAAAATTGTGCTGATAATGCATTTTTGCACTCCAAAAAATTAAGCTTTTCTTCGACTCAGTTCAAAATTCTATTTATAGAACCGAAAATTTGAAAACACAAATTTTTTTATTACAAAATACACATAAATTTTTTGCACATGAACTAAATCAGCAGATTCCCTTATTATCCAAATCCATTCAATATTAATCAAATTAATCCAAACATAAACACACAAAACCAAATTAAAGCGTTTAAATTGGAAAAAGACATAAATCTAAATTTAAATATATTCATTTTTTTGAACATGGTTATATTGTATTTGTATGTATGTATGTATGTATGTATGTATGTATGTATGTATGTATGTATGTAGGTAAACAAATGAGGGTAAACAATTAAGCTCTTTTTATGCCCACTGTTCGTTCACACGTTCACAAACAAATTGCTGCAGTAGTCTTTGAAGTCAGTCGGTATCGGTCTGTTATAAAGTTTTGATCTGTGGTTTGTCGTCTGTAAAGTTTTTGCGTGAGATCGACTCTGTTAACGGTTTTACAGTAAATGTTGTGTTGTTGTATTTTTGCTTTTAATACTTTCTGGTTTAATTTTAACACAAAAGATGTTGTTGAAGATGATGGACCAAAGTTAATAAAAACTTTAAGTACAAATGCAGTCGCACACATTTGTTCGAAAGTCGTCGTTAAGTTAAGAAGTTGTTCGAAAACGAAAAGTATCAATTTAAATTTAAAAAAATAAATTAAAAAAAAACTTTAAATTATCGGCATATTTCTCATACAAATACCAACAATAACGACAATTTACACTCGCTTTAAATACGCACACAATATTCCAAAAAAAAATTCAATAAAATAAAATTCGGGAGACGTGATCTTAAAAAAATTTTTGACGAGTATTTTTTTGTGAACATAAACTACAATAATAAATAAAAACAAATAAAAAAAGAGTTTAAAAAAATATTTTAAAGAGTTTTCAATACGAATTAACGTGTTTTTACCAAAATTGTTTGAGTGATAATTTCGTACATCCCGCAGCCCCTTTAATTGTACAAATTTACTCTTTTCTACGATCGTTTTCAAAAAAAAAGGTGTGAGTGTTGAAAAATAATAAAAATAAACAAAAAAATATTTGTAAAAAATTTATATTAAAATTTAATTTATTTTTTGTTCATAAATAAGAAAAGAAAAATCAAAATATATGTTTTTTCGTTCCAAAAAAGTTTAATTTGTATCTGGAATCAACTGAATAAAAAAGTAAAAGTGTCCTTGAAATCAAGTTTGTGTGGTAACAAAAAGAAAAAAGAAACCGAATAAAAATTAAAAAAAAAAGAAAAATATTCAAGTGAAAACGTTCGTTATAAAAATTGGAAATTTAATAATTAAAATAGAAAAATTTTTCAGAAAAAGCAGGTACTGACAGTTCGGAATTTAAAACCCATTTTTCACTAAAATACGAAAGTTATAATTTAAAATTAAATTAATTTTTTATTTTACACGATTAAAAAATATCAATCTTTTACTTAAAGTTTTCAATTAAAATTTACTTATTTAAAAATTTCTGTTGATACACCCTACACCACCGTGGGTGGTTGGGATATTATGCGTCTGATGATGTTTGTAACATACAGAAAAAATTAAAAGATACCGTTCCACTCATAATCACTTTCTGAGTCGGTTTTACAATGTCCATCCGTCCGTCTGTCTGTCCTTCCGGCTGGCAGTGGTTTCGCGGAATGTGGTTTTCAAAGCAGGTCTTATAATATTCTAAAACGATGTATCAAATTATACGAGGATCAGTTTATTATTTCTCTTAGGTACCACACAACATTTGTTCCAAATATCACTTTGAAGGACATAAATCTCACATATACGTTGGTGTTGTAATTAAATTTGGTTAAATTTGAGTGAAATTATAAGGGAGTCAGTCCATAACTCGCACATCCTTTTAAAACGCATAATTTTCACATAAATTTTTGTGTCTCAATAATGTCACATAAGAAAAAATCAGTAAATAAAATTATACGAGGATCGTTTATTAATTCTTCGTAACTACCATTTATAAACAATATTTTGCCATGAACGGCAAAAAACTCTTACTTGTGTTTTTTATTTAAGGAATTGATTTTTCAAACTTAAGTGTTGTCAATTTGACAAAATTTTAGTTAATTGAACTGCAATTCCGAAAAACGATTTCATGTTCTGAAGAATACATATAAATGTTGAAACCGAACCTAAGATTTTAATGGTTGAATTCATTAAAAAAGTTAAAGAAAGCAATATCCTATACGAGGTTTAATATTCATGAAATTAGAAAATTAACATATTAGACAATTAACAAAATTTTGATAGTATTGGACCTTGTTGAAGAAACATTTAAATCTTTTTCGAAGAAGGGATTTAAAGCATAATATTTACCGATATTCGTCAAATTTGTTAGAAAAATAATTATGCTGAATTTAAGGAAAGGGGCCCAACCTAGATCAAATAAAGGATCAAGTATAATCTATTTTTCTTGGATTTATTATAGCAAAATAAATATAATAAATAAATAAATAAATAAATAAATATTAATTAATTAAATAAGTATTTATATTATACTGATTTTAGGGTTTATCAATATTTTCGATTTTTTTCATACTGAACTGAGATTGTCGGTTTTAAATAGTAAACTGAAGAGGAATATAAAAAAACATCCAGCCAAATTTGGTTGTTGTGGACATAATTTTTTTGATTTGATGCAAGAATACGTACATTTCATGGGGTCTTAAAAGTATTTAAATGGATTTAAATACTGAGTATTTTTTGTCCAAAATGTAATTAAATCGTTATAGACTTAAAGAGGGTATTTTGTGGAACTTTTTAATGGTACTTTTTTAATTTTCAAGGGACTTTTTGATTTTTTTTAATGAAAACTTTTGATAAATTAATAAAAAAACATGATATAAATAATACATCGATGGAAATAGATGAGAGATCTTGTATGGAACACATGAGACAAATTAGACCGATTAATATCGATTTTCACAACGTTGCAAGGATTTTTTAAGGAACCCTAAAAAACATTAAAGTTGATTCCGAAATGGGACAAGGGGACTAGGTCCAAAAAAAAAAAAAAACAAATTAAACATTATGATTTCTTATTACAGAAAACTGATCCATGGTAATTTTTTCATAATTTTGAAAGGGTTTCAGGTAATTGATAACACTGTACATGTTTTAAATTATCACTCCATTAACAATTCTGTTATTAAATATTATTTCTTCTGAAAAAATTTAGAGATTCAGTGTTAGTTCCACGATATGCACCAGCAGTTTGCTAACTCTTTTTTTAACTGTTATAAATTTTGATCTTTCTTTTGCGATTTAATTTTAAGTCATTGATTTTAATACATTTCCGATATTTCTTGTGCCAGTCAAATATTATCGATTAACTTATAAATTAATCAAAATTTTGATCCACTACAAAAAAAGGAAGAAAATATTGGAAAATTTTCACACTTGTGCTTGTGACAACTTATTTCACATATAATTATCATGTAAATAAGCAAATGAAGTTATTATTACATCACATGTGTTTTTATCTTGTTAGATAAATACCAGAGTGACCGACTTAACGTGAAGTTTTTATGAATTATGATGCTCAAATTTACGGAAATTTTCTTACTGTAAATTTCGTATGTTTTGGTACCTTCGCCATCACAACTGTGGAATGAGAGTGTATTTAGATAATAAATCAAGAGGAATATCATGACAAAAATAATGAAAATTTGATCGAGATATTTAAGAAATTCTTTCTAAATCATAGATCACCACAAGTGAATAAGGGAATACAGTTTTAATTTTGTGGGTAACAACAAAAAGGAATCATAAAGTTTATATGTACTTGGACCATAACGTAAAATTTCGAACAACGATTCCTGTTTATATGTTTCTTATTTAAACCAAATTTAAATGAAATATCAATATGTGAGATTTATGTAGAGATTTAAGGTGATATTGGGACTAGTTTGAGAGCTTCGAGAACTAATCGACTAATACTCGTAAATGTGGTAAATTCTTCAAGAATATTACAAAACTCATTAATTTTAAATTCCTTGAAAATTGTTTTATATTTAGGATTTTCTTGTGATAAAAGCCAATTCAATTTTTCCCATTCATTTTTTCTCATTCATGCACTTGGATGGGGTCAATAAGAAATAAAACCGATCACAACCAATATGACAATGTCCTTGTACCAAAATAATAATATTACGTGCAAATTTTCCCTAAGATATTTTCAGAACTGCGAGCTGTAATTTGATCACAAGCCAGACAAGACAGACAGCCGAATAAACATGGTTAAATCCATTCAGGAAGTGTTTCTGAATCGAACGGTATATTTAAAAGTGGTAGTAGACTGTTACAAAACATTTGTACAAACGCAAAATACCCCAACTACCTGTGGTAAAGTGGGGTGTTACAAAGTAAGAGTGTAATTGTCGGTAAAGGCCGACTATACAGAACTCTATACCATTTAGGATAATCATTTTTTGGCAAAATTAAAAAAAAATCATCAACCATTACCTATTTAAATGCGTTTAGTCCTTAACCCAAGAAAATCATATATAACCAACTTCGTGATACATTTGAAATTGTGACCGTAGAGTGTTCACAAAGTACATGAACAAACAACCAGACAGATTGACGAACAAATATTGCTTTATGGACTCAGAAAGTGTTTCTGATTGTGAAATTGTAAGCAATATTTTTTGTCTATAAATCTGTTGAGTTGTTACTGTTAATATGATTGTGACTAAGGTTCGACTTATTTGCAAATTGACACCTTTTTTGCAGTGTAAAAATTAAAAAAAAATTCCATTCAGTTGAAAACAAAGAAAATTAAATCGATTTTAGAAATTTAAAAATAAATTTATAAAGAAAATTTAAGTTGACACTTTCAAGTCATTAAATAAATTTAAATATTATTAATATTTTGTAATAAAATTAAATGCTAATTATTTGAACCCACCTGTAAACAAAGACAAACAACAATGTAAACAGGAAATTGAAATTTACATTAAATAAAACGTTTTTTTTTTATTTTTTTCTTTTTAAATTTAATTTGTAAAAGAATTCATTTAAACAACAAAGATCAAATAAAATTGCAATAAAAAGAAATATTAAAAGCAAATGAATCGTAAAAATTATATAATTATGGAATTTAATTTGACAAAACGCTAAAATTAAATAAAAGTTAAAATTTCGCTATAATAAAAAATACTACCGAGTTTTAAACACCCTCCTCCTACACTTTGCCTTCTTCTAAAACAAAGAATTATTATTTGTCTGAATTATATGTAAAACGTTAAAATATCTCATTAAATAAAAATAAACACTATTGCATATTCCTCTAAACGCATTTAATATTTTGTCTTTGTTCTTCTCAATCAAAAGAAGTTTTTAATACACAAACATTTTTAAAATTTCAGTTTTCACAGGCTTGTTGTGTATCTTATTCATGCGATCAATTATTCTTGCTGCTTCTTTAAAGGGAATATTTCTATAAACACAGACGTGAAACTTCTTTTTAAAGAAATTACCAATAATAAAATATTAAACAATTTCTGTTTCTTTTAAATAAAGTTATGTTTTTAATGACAATATCTCAATATTACTGCAAACATTTTCATTTAATCCATAAACTTTTCTGTTCGATCAAGATACGATCCATTTTTTTGTGATCAAAGATAAAAAAACATTTTTAATTTATGAAACAAAATCATAATTGATTTTGATTCATTCATTTTTATTTTAATAAATTTTATTTTGATTTTTTTCTGTGTGTAGTTGATTAAAAAATATATATATTTTTGCCCTCCAAATAACTTCTTGCTTTAATTCTTAAAAAAGAGTTATGTGCGTTTATAGGAATATGCCTTAGTGTATATCTATATATGAAAATTGCAAGATATTTAACAAAAATCATTTAAAAATTTTTAAAGTTTTAGATTTTGTTGTTTTTATTATTATTATTACGTTTTTGTTATTGTTTTTGTTGTACCTCTTTCTGGCGTTAAAATTCAAAATAAATTCGCAACTAATAAAAAAGTCAAGGTCATCTTACGTCGATCTGATTATTTACATTTCATTTTGTTCAGTTTGTATCCCCTTTTATTATTACGATTTTTTCTTTATAGTTCCCCTTTCGTTACCAAATTAACAAATCACCTGCAAAAGAGGAGAAAGATAAAAAATCAAAATGATGTGAAATTTTAAATGAAGTTTGTCAATTAAAAAAAAAAAACGATGACGAAAAAAACACTTAATTAAAACCTTTGAAAATAGTTAAATTTTACAAAATTAAAAAAAAAGAGAAAAATATTAATTTATTAATTAGATTTGAATATTTAAATAGAAATTAATAAATTTTTTGCACATTAATTAACAAAATATTTGGTAAATATTTACAAAACTTTTTAAGATTTAAAAATTTCAATGAAGTTGACTAAAAGAGTGATTAATTATTTTTAACATTAATAATTAATTATTTTAATTTAATTCAAATATTTCGTAAAATATTTGGTAATAAAACTTATATTTTGACAATGTAAATTTATGAAATTAGACTGTTAAAAAAACTAGTAAACAGTTTAAATAAATTTATTTTTTTCAACTCCTTCGGATGTAGGTGTATAAGCAACAGAGTTGCCAATTTAACCATTTAGTGCCTAAATTCAGCCATTATCAGTCTTGTTTAACCACCGAAAATCTAATTTTGTAGTCATTTTTATTTACTCTTACACATTTTCATCTATCATTTGTGTATAATATAAAGTGTCCATAAAGCACTTAAAAAGGAAACTGCGTATACCATTCCCTGTAACTAGCGGCAAAGCAATCTCTAGAGCCTTTTCCCTTTGAAATAAATTGGAGCAATTAAAAATATCAAAATCAAGATGAATAACAATTGAAAAGTCAGTTTCCATGATTTTGGATCTTAAGGATAATTTTTGAAAAGCGTATAAAGCCGTAAAGCTAAGATTTTTCAGGAAATTATTGAAGACTTGTATATTCGATCAAAATTGACAAATCTGATTTTAAAGATGATTTTATATTTTTTTAATATGAATTTATAATTTATGAAAAAATAATAATATTTTTGATTAATTCCATTTCAACAACCGTTTTAGCCAGTTTTAACAATTTTTAGCCATTTTTAAACCACTTTTTATAAGGATTTAGCCACTAATGTTCTTCAAGAACTGGCAGCACTGATAAGCGATTTGGCATTTTTTTAATTTGAAGATATTTGCTGTTTTATTTTATCCTCTGTAGACCACTGTACCGAACTCAATATCTTTAATTGTAGTAAGGAGTGAGTCCGAATAAGTTTTAACTTACAAACATGATAATAAAAATTAAACAACTACAATTACAGCTTTATTTTTCATTTGATTAAAAATATTATTACAATTTGAAAAACAAAATATTTTTTATAGTTTTAATTACTACAGATGAATTTTGAACCTTTCTCGGAAACTCTTACATTAACTTATGGTGCTTTCTATCACGAACAGATAGTCCATCTCAGTTTAAAATCTATCACATCAGTATAAGACACCTTTTTGTGCTCTTCAATTCTCTTTTAACAAGAGGCCAATATCTTTCCACTGGCCTTAGCTTCGGGCAGTTTGAAGGATTTGCATCTCTTTGCACAAATATCACATTGTTGTTTTTCTTGTACCATTTAATGGCTTATTTATCATAGTGACAGGATGCCAAGTCAGACCATAAATAAGTACATACGTCTTCTTAATAAATTGAAGCAGCAGCTTTTGTAAACACTATTTAATATATTGACTATAACTTTTTTCTACTTTTTTTTTGAAATTTTATGGAATGATAATGAAGTAGATATAACTTTATATTATGCCGGAATCTTATTCTAATTTGTCGATTTCTAAATGACAGTTTTACGAAAATTCTTCGGTGAAAGATAGAGGTTGCCTCAGATACCGGTCTATATCTTTTAATTTACTAAACCGATTTTGCTGATTTTGAAAAGGAAACTTTTCAGGACAAATACTCAGGGCAAATTTCATCGAGCCCTGTCAATTATTGTAGATGTGAGCGTGCCAACAACGGATGGACAGATGGATCTAGCTAAATCGACTCTAATTTTGATTTGATGCTAAAATATATATACTTTATGATGTATGCGATGATTCCTTCTTAGCGTTACACGTGAAATGACAAAGTGATGGAGGTATATTAACTTTGTCATTCCGTTTGAAACGCTATAAAGCAATCATCCAAGACCTCACAAAGTATATATATTCTTGCATAAAATCAAAATCTGAGTCGATTTGGCCGTTCACATTCAAAATAATAAGTTTAACCAGAGTATTTGTCATTGTTTTGATAAATTTTCTATTTAAAATTTGTCAAAATCGGTTCAAGAGAAAAGAAGTTATAAACCGATATCTGAATATCCTGAAACTATTTGAAATTTTATGAAATTTTGATGACGAATACAGTCTTTATAACAAAATAATTTATCTTAAGGAGTGAGATCGAAAAATAATAATAAAAATCAATACCCTTGTTCATTAATATCATTTTGTCTGGATGACTCACGCTTTGAACTCAATTTTCCAAATTTTGGTTATGTATTGTAGCCGATAACCTCTAATAGTTTAAAAAAATTACAACTCGATAAATCAGAAATTATTGAGTCGGGTAAACTGATATTTTTGAATTGGTTAATAACATATTATGCCAGAACGAAGTGCTAAAATAATTTTAACTTATAATGATTCGCCCTTAAAGACAAGTTCATTATCACTGCAGTTAGTCATCGATTTCCTGTAAGGAAATTTTGACTTTATTTTAAGTTGTTTAAGTTTCGAATTAAATTTTCCATAAATTAAAGAACCCAATAAATTATTTTAAATATTTTTAAACAAAAACAACTTAATGTCAATGGAAAAATTGTACTTTTTCATATTGATTAACTTATTTGATTGTTAATCGTTAAATTAACCCTCAAAATTTGAAGATGAATTTGTTTAATTCGTCATTTAGCAGTTTACATCCGTTTTTAAATGGAATTTTTATTTTATTGCAAATTTGTTTCACAATAACAAAAGCAAAAACAATAATAAAAAACAAGTAAAAAACTTATAGTCGCTGAAGTCTGACAATGTAATACGCTACACCACAGTGTTGGTTGCAAAAAAGCTGCTACAATAAATTTATGAACGACCCTCGTATAATTTGATTTTCTTATTTATGCTTATGTGTGAAATAGATTATTATGACACCAATATTTATGTGATGTTATACGGTCTAAAAAGATTTTCTTCTGGAGAATTAAATGGGTGTTTAAAAAAGTGTGGACCGACCCTCGAAAAATTACGCACAGCGGTTTTGGCTTATATTTATTTTAATTTGATTAAATATTTTTACAATTCCCACGTTTTAGTGTGATTTATGAGTGATGAGTTTCAAAGTCATATAAGGAAGAATGGTTGTATGGGACCTATGTGAAATAATGGACCGTTACTCGTACAACAATTATTTTACCAAAATTTTGATAAAATTGTTTTATATTTATTAATTTTATGGACTAAAAAAGCCATACCGGTGGGACATTTGTATGCGGCCAATATGAAATAATGCAGAATTTCAATGGGCATCGTCCTTGGGCCAAAATAATAGCATGTGCCAAGTTTTCATTAAATTACATGAAAAGCCGGCCGGAAGTACGGACATGTGATTCTGAGTCAAGTGTATACTTAAAAACGGTGGTAGGATTATTTTTTCTGTCCGTTACAAACATCCGCACAAATGCATAATACCTCCACTACCTGTACTGGTGTAGGGGATAATTAAAAACTAACATTTTTTTTAATTAAAAAAAATAATAACTGAATTTTTATAAATCACTTAAATAATTAAAGTTATCAGTTGAGTTTCTCATTTCTCTTTTTATTTTGCATAAATTAATTGCAAACAATTCATAAATAATTTTGCACAATTTTACAAAAGAAATATATTTAATAATAACAAAACAAAACAACAATAACTAAATGATATAAAATTGTTAATATATAATTAAAGTACGTTAGTCTCTAACTGTCTGACAGACGATCTGTTTAGCGATTCTCCAAAAGAAAGATAGAGAAAAGAAAACGTTTAAAAAACTAACTATTGACCACAATTTGACCGATATCTCTATTTAAAATACAAATTACACAATTCTCATTTGATCACATGGAAAAATACTCTTCCAAACTATAAAAATCCCATTGTGATCTTGATCCCTAATTAATAACTTGCATTTGTTTTTTTTTTTTTGGAAACAACTAAAATTACATTGTTTTTTCCATTTTTAATTATGTTATTAATCATTTGAACACAAGAAATCGTTATAAATAAAATCAATATAAATTTAATTAACCTAAAAACATAATTTTTACTCTCTTTATTTTGTGTTATTTTGGCGATTTCCAAAAAATAAATAAATAAATAAAAAAAACTCAAAATATTGAATGAAATCTCTTCGATCTAAACACGATTATCATAATTTTTACTCTCACTCTCGTTTTTTTTTTGTTTAAACTTGATTTTGACTTTGTTGTTGTTTTTGTTATTGTTGTTGTAGTATTTTTTAAGTTTTGTTTATGTTTTTTTTATAGGAGGTATGCGGTAACTGATGACCCATGAAAAAGTAATTCATACAAATTGTCAGTTGTAGATCGTTTTATATGGTAACACATGCGTTTATTTTGAATTTTATTTTGTTTTCAATTTTATTTATTTCTTTTCTCGTTTTAATTTTAAATTTATTTATTTTTTATTTCTTTTTTAACTTTCATAACTTGCAAAGTCATGTTTTCGAAGAGAAAAAAAAACTCAAGAGATTTTTTGTTGAATACAGTTTTGTGCAGATGCATTTCTTCTGCAATTGATCTTAATTTATAAAATGATCGTAACACACTACCACATTTTGAACGGTAATTTGAGGTTATGAAGTTGTTTGTAAACATTTGTCTTATAACATATATGAAGCTTTCCAAATGTAAAATTTAAATCCTAAATAATACGGATAAGCTTCCCTATAAGTTATGGAAAATAATAATTTTCGGAATAAATACTAATTTTCGAATACTTAAATTATAGTAAAAACAAGTAGGAATCCAATATTTTGCTCTGTCGAGTTTAAATATCCTCCAGTCAAATATGTTCTTGAAATTTTACTTTAAGCAATTTCAAGTACATATTCTGGGTAGAAGTCTTAATTAAAAGAAGGTGTGTTGTGTTCTTTAAATTCACCACACATTTTTACGCCAAGTCCAAAGTTACTTTAGCCAAATTTTATTGAAATACAGGTATTTGAAAATTCCTAAGCTTAAGTTCGTTTTTTGGAAAATGTATTTTAATAAGAGTCGAGATTCATGAAATTATTATATTAAGACAAAAATTAAAAATTAAGGAAAATTATTGTGCCGAATTCAAATAGAAAATTTTCATATTTTACAGTTTTATTTACTTAAGAACTTATTCCGGACAAGATCCTTGTATTGAAGCGAGCTAAAACCACCCCAAACTTTTAGGATTTTATTTTTGCTATATAATAAATGTATGTGGGAAAATTCAGAAAATCGTCTTTCAAAAAGCGATCTATATTACATTAAATTCTGTTTCAGATATCAGTCTATAATTATTTATAAGTTCGACTTTAAGCCGACCAGTTTAACAAAGAATAATAAATACTTTGTTCATTAGCATTTAGTTTTTTCGTCAAATAAAATTACCTTCTTCCACTCCTCTCCCCTAATTTGTGTATCTTCGTGCGAATTTTAGACGATTTTTTGTTGTTTTTGAGAAGTGACTTACACTTTGGCTTCTTCCATTTTATGTTTTCAACTCTTCGTAAAATGTGGCCAACGTGTTTAGAAGTCAAAGAAGCAACTGTATGATTTGGATTTGGTCTAAGGCCTTCCTGAGTTACCAAATACCCTCAAAATTTTAAATCCTGTCATATTCACGAAATGATACTTGTGATATTCATCATTGTTTGATGCTACAAGAATGTCATCAATGTGGGCAAAACAGAAGTCAAGACCACGTAAAATTTCATTAATAAAACGCTGGCATGTCTGCACCGCATTGCATAGATGAAATGTCATTCATACAACCCGAATGACGAAATGATAACTGTTTTCGGAATGTCGCTTTCTTCTACCGGTATCTGAAAGTATGATTTGATCAAATGAATTTTAGAAAACATCTTATCAGTCAGCACATACGAAAAGTCGGGTAGCTGTCGAGAACTATAATTTTATTGAGTGCTCTGTAATTTCCACAGGTACGCCACATGTCGTTACCTTTTGGAGATTTATGGAGGGGTCTTGCAAACAACAACTACCAAGATTCAATATAAATTCCAACTTTTGCTTCACAATTTTTAACTTTTCTGGAGATAATCGACGAGATTTTGCGTAAACTTTTGAACCATTTTTGGTTGATACAGTGGCTTATTGAGTGTTTAACAGGTGATATTAGGAAATCATGCCAATACTGATTTAAACTTTCCGGAATATTGTGTAATACTTTTTAAAGAAAGTTTTTGTGAGGTGGAAATATTTTAAGGTTTGTAGAGGAATCGATTAAACAGTTATTTTTAGCATCAACTAAAAGTCCATAATATTCGAGGATGTCTGAGGACATTATTAGGCGTTCCGAATCAGCCACAATAAATGACCATAGAAAACGTCTTTGTAGTCCTATATTACAGTTGATAGCTTTTTACTATATTTGGGTATTTTTGTATTGTTAGCATCATTGAGTATAAATGTAATTGGTGATTTTGTTCTTTTCTTCTCGTGTGGATCAGGATATACTGACAAATCTGCACCATTGTAAATAAGGTACCTAAATTCGAATTAGAATCTTGAACTCTTGAATTGTTTGTTGTTTATTATAAAATTTTAAATTATTAATTCCTCCCACATTCATCACTTCATGATCAATATTAAATGCAACCAACATTTTTTATAGGTCATATATACTTGTCTGACATGATCAACATTCATCTTACTCTTTCTAGTTTAAATTTCTCTTTTTCATAATTTTTTTCCAACAGACAAGAAACGAAGAAACTGTTAAAAAGTTGTTTTAAGTTTGACAGTTGATTTTGCTCAACGCGTTTAACCAGATTTAAGATACGAAAGTATATGTATTTATGTATCTCTTGAACTAATGGGTTACTTTAACAATTGTAATTTTGGCAAAGTCTAAAAGTAATTAAATGATTTGAGTTTGATTTGAATTTGAACATGATTTAAATGTTTCTTTTTTTATAGTTTAATAGTTAACAACATTTAACCAATAATTGAAAAATATAACAGATTTGATTGGAATTGAAGGTAATTTGGATAGATAAATGGGTAAATAAAATTTCTACTCTTAATGCTATATTTAGGAAATATTATATTATATTATTTATTACATTATTGTGGATTTACAAAAATTGAAAATGGACCTGGCATTCTTGTCATTCGCTCAATATATTTAGAAATATCATAAAACCGTTATTTAAAAAATCAGCTAATCAGCTGTGTCATTTTAAAAATGTTACAAATTAAAAGATATCTCTATCCGATATCGGTGTGCAAAAAGTTTTATTATCAAGACTTTAAGAACACATTAGGCTCAAAAGAATCGTAACTGTTTGAAAATTTTAGCTTTGAGATTTGAAAATTAAGCCAGAAATTGGTGTATAATAAAAAAATTGGTGGAATTTGCGAAATTGTAGTTCTCTCAAAATTTAAGTTTTTTTAACTGTTTTTGCTATACACAAATGCCTATAAGTAATCTTCAGAGGTATATAAATGTAGTACAGGTTACTTAATTAAAATTTTTAATAACTTAAAAAGAGTATAACTATATTTTGCCAAAAAAAAAGCAAAATCTGCGAAAAAGCTGATTTTTTCATATCATTTAAATCGGTTGAGATATGAGGAAAATTCAAAATATAAATTCGCCTTCACTTGTATTACACTGTGTGATATGTATTTTGCATATGAAACACTGTGCAAAAGTATTACACTGTTGGGGCAGCTCACAGACCTATTTAAGCTCAACTTCACTATCTGATAGTTTATAAAAAACTTATACAATCTCGTTCTGATTGCCGCTATTTACTAAAAATCCGAAAGCGCCATCTACATTTTTCTATATTACCTTATGATGTGTTTTTACCGAAATCTTAAAATGCTTATTTGAAAAATTTTAGTAAAATTGTTTCCTAATTCATTTAAGTTGGTTTCAGATATTAGTCTATAACTTTCTTGTTTCCGAAGTTACAACCCAGATGTCGATTCTCTCTTTCATTTATGAATGTGGACGACAAATAGGGAAGGATTTATTTATTCTCAGACTAATTCATAATTTTAAACCCCTAGATGGCTGGGGTATTATACGTTTATGGAGATTTTTAAAATATATCGTGTCGTGTACCCACTTTTAGATATACTTTTCTACTCAGAATCATCTTCTGAGTCGATTTAATGATGACTGTCTATGTAAACGTTGAAAACACTCTACAGGTCGTAATATAAAAGATGTATTAATGAAATATTTGGTATAAGTTACTATTTTACCAAGAAAGCTTATTAAAGTTGGTCATGTACGGTCAAATATTTCCAATAATTCTTATACAAATCTTCTCCCAGAATGAGGTTTTAAGCTCAGATAAGAAGATATTTTAATCGGTTAAAAATAACCGTAGCTTCCAAGAAATATAAATTGTGATGACATTTTGTATGTTTAAGATTCATACAACTAAAAAATATCGAATAAAATTTTTGCGAGAATCGGTTTATAAGTTTCCATAGTCCTCTAATAATATCCCCATGCGAAATTCTTCTAAAATAATATAATTCTCTCATATATATATAAGTATGATCAAAATATTTTTGACAATTAGTTGTTATATAAATCTCAAATGAAAAAAAAAACAGATTATACGAGAGTAGGTCTATAATTGTTCATGATTGCATCATATTGTAGGATATTATTTAGTCGACTAATACACTCTTAGTTATTGAGTAATGTAGCCAGAACGTACCATGCTTATCAACGACGCTTTAAAAGTTCTGTAGACTTCAACTGAATGAATTCGTACGATGAGCGAATTCGTATGATGTAAAGTATCTATTTTCTTCCAAAAGAGATACCATAATGCAGATTAAAAAAATTTACGTAGTAAACGAAAGTCGGTTTGATTTTAACTCCCGATTTTGTAATCACATTTTAACGACGAAACAAATAAATTACAACATAATTTCTTCCATAGAATCTTGAATGTTCCCTTATACTTAAAAAAATTAAAGCAACTTTTACTTAATTTAGTACTTTGATATTACTTTTTGTACAGATAGTTTTCAGCTACGATATTTTTAAATATCGATCTACAGATGTAGAAATCTAACTTCATTTAAAAATTAATATAATTGAGAATTTAGTTGATACTTTCGATTCTCAAATTATTAGAAACTTTTGTCCTTTAGAATCGATATCATGGGATTTTTAAATTTTGTATGTTTATTGTTGTTTTTGTTTTAATACGAACAGTTAGACGGAACCTTAAACATATATACAATGACATCGTCGTTTTCTAAATATATATCAATATCGCTTTAAATGTGGAAGGTATTTGGTAATGTATCCATAATTCTTTTAATTATTAGAAGTAACTTTTGTTCTAAAATATCGGTATCTTCGAATTTATATATGTATTGTTTGTTTTCGTTTCGTAAGTCTCATACCGTAGATCTACAAATGAAGAAATATATCTTCGTTTACAAAAAATATCTGAATATCGTTTGTTATGAAAAATTCGTTGGTACTTTTTGCATAATGTTTACAAATCATAATTAGTACATTTTGCCCTTTAGAATCGGCATCATAATCACATTTATAAATTTGTATGTATTTATTGTTGTTATTGTTGTTCATATTTATTTCTTATTGATTCATTTATGGTCGGTTTAAAATCAGTAGTTACTAACTTGTTAAATGACTGAAAGATATTTGGAATTTTTTTACCACGATTTGTATTTATAGTTGTTGTTTTTGTGTTACTAAATTCAGGTTAAATATGTTGTTAATTTTTTTCTTTTTGGGGTTTACCTTACCTTTCTTTAGGTCCAAGTATATTTTATGATTTACAAAGTTTATTATTTTCTTAGTTTTGTATTGATTATTTATATTTGTCTGACCAATCATTTATCTAAACAACCAACAGACTTAAAGCGAGCGCCTGTCCATCATCTAGTATTTTGGGTTTGTTAATGAAAACTCGTCGTAATTGTTTGGAAGTACAAAAAAAAAAAATCGAAATTATTACGCAATTTTTAATCATTGTGTGTGTTGTTTTGTTTTTGTTTATTATAAGTATTGACTCAGTAAGCGAGTTGAGTTGTGGATCGAATATTGAAATGATGTGATCGATTGATGCAGAAACATGTTAACGATTATGAAGATGATGTTAACTGAAAGATGGTGCGGAAAGATGATGATGATGACGTTCGATAAAGAAAATATTATTGTTAATAATTGTAAAGATATGATATGGGTTAATATGGTAAAAATCATATGTTTTTAATTAAAGAGTGAGATAAGAAAAATATTAAAATATTAAAACATGAATATAATGTTTGACTTTTGTTGTTGTTAATTTTAATATTTATTCAATAAATGTGTCAAACCTGATTATCTTGCTTAAATTATTAAAAATGTAAACACGTGTATAGTAATAGGTAATGCATTCTTCATCGCACAGTGCACTAGTCCGTGACCTTCTAAAGTTGACCTCATTGTGTACGTAGATTTTTAAAAGAATCGCCAAAAATTGAATTTATGAATTGAGAGAAAGGATATAGTTTGTAGTCCTTGTAAATGTCTATAAAAATACGGTTACATCTTGTACAGTTTCAGAGATATTCAAGTCGAAATACATTTTTTCGATAAATAAAACTCACATATATAATACTTTTCCCTTCGGAAATGTCGAAGATCTCAATCCATATAAAAAATATTTAAAAAATATGAATTCAACTTTGCAAGTTTGGATAGTGCTTGTGGGCATTTTTCTGCTCCATTCTCATCCGGATTTACTTACACGCATTTCTTTATTAAACAATAAAAAATTATTTTCTCTCAATTCATAAATTGAATTTTTTAAAAATTTACATACCCGAGTTTATATTCTTCCAGATCAACTCAAAAACATCTCTGCTCTGACTATTTTAAATTTGTTTATTTAAACGGTTCAAAAGTTACAAAATTATTTCCAAAAAATCGATTTTAACACATTCTACATACATAATACCCATAGTGCAAACTGCTTTCATGGCCATGGATTTTCGTTGATGTTGTTTATATAGTAAATGAACCGATCCTCGTAAAACTTGGAACATCATATTCTGGTTGTCAAAATCTTAACTGTATAATTTTTATCACATTATTTATCTGATTTTGACCCCTACTGAAATTGATGATGTTCGGTCTAATATTTTAGGTAGCTCCCACACAAATGTCCTCCCTTAATGTGGTTCTAACTTGCAGAAATGAAGATTTTTTCTTAAATTTGACACAAATAAATTTTGTGTCAGTCCAAATCCACATGTTAAATTTCCAGAACATCGATCCACAAATGATCGTAACTCTCATAAGTCTAAAAAATCAATATTGTCGTTATATTTTGTATATTTTTAGATTTATAAAGCCAGAAAACACTCTATCAATATTTGCGAGGATCGGTTCCTAATTTTCTTTACCCCTCATAAAATTTTACATCCGAAAATCACCTCAAATTGCATAAATGTCTCATATGTGAGTATGAAGGAAATATTCCTCATTTGCCGAAAATTGGACATAAATCAAAAATCGCAAATTTCGAATTAACATTACCAGTGTAGGAAAATAAGCTGTTTTATTGACTGACCATTTTTTGGTAGTAAGCGGCAAAACTATATTATGACAATATATAAGTTGTTGATGAATGCGGGAAGAAAAGCACATCGATTGTTGTGTACAATTAAGAACGTGAAAAATTTCAAGGTTTTTAAGAATTTTAAGAAATACGTTTCTGCAAAAGGTAAATGAAAACTACGTTTCCTGAAAAAGTAGATTTTTTGAGTTGTGCAACTGTGTTATAAGGATCGGTCAGTCAGACATATAAATTATAAATAAAGTTTTTTTCCGATCTCAGTCTTGATATATGTATTGATATCAAAATCTATGTCCATTTTTTAAATAAAAGAAATTTTGTTTAGAAAAACTTAAAAGGGGGAATTTCCGTCAAAAACAAATAAATATTGTTTATTTATTTTAACAATTTCAGTTGACTTTTTCTATTAACAATTTCAATATTTCAATGTTAATTTTTGAAGGTTTTCCCCCCTCCGTAAATGACAACAACATAAAATATTTTCTTCACAAATCTTCTAAAATTTGTTAAAAATTAAAAAAAGAGAGGTTGTCGTCATTTATTATTTATTATACATTTATTTAGACAATAATTAATATTTATTACAAAAAACAAAATAAAATACTTTTCTAAACGAACGTGACACATTTAAATGTTCTAAATTCTAAACGATCTGTTTTAATCTCAACTATATAAAAGTGTGTTGGTTGTAAATGGACAAAAAAGCGTCTAAGAATTATGGCTTTTTCTGTTCATGTTGTTGATAAAAAGAACTTTTTGGCAAAACAATTTGTCAATGACAATAATAATTTATAACTTAAAATGCGCAGAAATTATTTGTTTAAAATATTAACAAAATTGTATTTAAAGAAATGAAGTTATTGTCTCGAAAAAAAAATATTGTCTTAATTGACATAAATAAACAATTATTTTCCAATTAACAGTTAATTGTCAAGTTAAGAAATTGAAAATTTTACAATTCTTTGCATGACAACATTAATTAAAAAATATGAAATTAGTTTAAAAATCATTAGTTATTAATTTGCATTACACAGTGTTTCAAATGAGAAATGAATTGGAATTAAAGTTACTTATACCGTATATATAGTTTCCTAAAATGTTACTATATGTGGTTTTGTCTAATGTAATATTTGGGACAAACAGAATTTCTTAAATTCAACCAATTTTTTCACAACACTCTCATTTCTATCTAAATTTTTCAAATAGAAAAGCTGGAAATTTAAAAAATCTTATGTCTTCTTTAAGCTTAATATGTTCTAAATTTTTTAAGTTATAAAATTTATTGCTTCCTGATATCGGTTGAAAAAATGTAAACATTTTTTATAGATCTTCACTATCAAAGTCAACTCTAATTAACGATATTATAATAAGCTGTGGACCGACCCCTGTCAGATCCACTAAGACCTAAATCAAAATTTCGACTACAGTTCAACTATCGTTATGGGAAATTTCATTGAAATCGGAAATTACAGATACAATCAATACAAACAAATTTTAATTACTTTATAATTAATGAAATATTATTTCTCACGCATAATAAATTTCAATATTAATTCTTAAAATCATTTTCTAACATTTATATTACTTTTTTAAAATGCGCAATATTTGTGTCAAAATTTCTTTATTTATCTTTTTGAGATGATTCAATCAATTTATTTTTAATCTATAAAATTTGTTTATATTTATTTACTTAAATTAAAATTGTTAAATACATTAATTAAAAAAATTTAATCATAATTAAAATATGTAGAAATATATAATAGTTTAAATTCTAATTGACATTGAAAGTCAATAATAATTGAAATCTCATTGTAATTTATATTATTTAATATAATTTTAACAAAATAGGCATTCAAGAGTATTGATTTTTTATTATTCTTATTATTTCAATTGTATTATTTTCACCTTAATTTCTGTCAAAGTAATTTATTGATTATTTATTTGATATTAACCTTCAGAGATCAATTATTTTGAAAAAAAATACATTTATTTAATGTATTCATCTTAGAATCATGTGTTATATATCAGCTTCTCAAGTTTATCATTTCTTCGGAAATTATAAAATTAGTAAAGAAATTTAAAAAAGTTATACAAAATTTAACTCTACAGGTAGTTATAGCCCTTGAAATGGATAAATCCAATACGTTCAAATACTTAATCGTCGTAAGTAGACAGTTAACACTTTATGTACGTATGATATGATATGATGTGCTACACTACTTAATCCTATGATAGTGAGGCACAAGGTGTGCACAAGTCTTCTAATTTTGAGCTGTGAAGTGACAGAACAGAGATAACTATTTTCGGTGCACTTTTGTAAAAAAAAATGTAAAATTTAACATTAAATAA
Organism: Cochliomyia hominivorax; assembly: GCA_004302925.2. NCBI lineage: Eukaryota > Metazoa > Arthropoda > Insecta > Diptera > Calliphoridae > Cochliomyia > Cochliomyia hominivorax. Next base: position 43,169,564 of record PYHX02000494.1, on the reverse strand, counting down.
ATTCTTGTGGAATTAAGATATTAATATGAAATTGGAACACAATATGAACAAAGTTGTTTTTAATGTAGAACAAAAAAAACTAAAAAATATTTTTTAAAATTATCGAAATTCTCTCTCTCTTTCGAATAATTTTACTTGTTATTATTACAATACCAACGTATATGTGAGATAAATGCCCTTCAAAATGATATTTAGAACGGGGTTGTGTGGGACCTATGAGAAATAATCGACCGAATTACACATCGTTCGAGAATATCATAAAACTTATTTTTGTAAAACTCCCTTAAAATCGACTTATATTTAGGAGATTTGTGAGTTTAAAATCTTATAAGGGAGGATATTTGTATGGGAGGTATCTGAAATATGGCCGATTTCAATAGGCATTGTCCATGGGCCAAAAAATAATATGTACCAAATTAAGATATATTAAAAATTGCAAATTAAGGAGTGTTTACAACGTTTACATGGACTGCCAGACAGACGGACAGAAAGTAGACAGACAAACGGACGGACTGTTAAATCGACTCATCAAATGATTTTGAGTCTTACGGTATACTTGAAAGTGGGTGTTTTACCATTTTGTCTGTATGTTACAAACACAAATGCATAATATTCCATCCATTTACGGTGGTGTTGGATATAATGACCGTAGATCCCATCTAAAATCTACTTCAAAAAATCAATTTAAAGTTCAAGAATCTAAAAAAATAGTGAGATTTCTGTCTATATATGGAAGATATGAAAAACTTGATCTACCTGTAATTTTAAATAATAATTTTGAAGATTTAAATTTACACTATTATTTGAGAGATATTGTTATCGGAGCATTCGCCGATTACAGGCAAAACTAATTTAAACATAGTGGGGTTTTGAAAGCTTTTAATTTTGTTGAAAGCCGAAAGCAGCGTTTGCAGTTTGAAATCCCGATACTTTAGTTAGTATAATGAAGTCGTAACATTGCGGCCAAATTTAATATAGTCGTAGCTAACAAAACATAATTTAATTTTGATATATATGTTGGGGTGAATAATGCGTTTTTATTACTTAATTTTATTTAATCTTTCACACATTTAATGACATTTTACATAAATTTAAACTTTTATTGTTTATTCTTCAAGTTTAGTTTCTAATTCAAATGCAGTTTAAAGGGAATTTCCTCATTAAAATAATTATTTTCTTTTATTTATTATTTCTTTGCAAAATAAAAACTGTTTAATTAAATTAACAAATAATGTCATTTAAAAACTTTATTTTATCATGATTTTAAATTACTTTTAACACTTTATCAGGATCCTATAATTATATTTATTTTTGTTTATTTTTCTTAATCACTTCTTTCAAGGTTTATTTGTTTTGATTATTTTATTATTTAGATTTAATTCTGTAAGATAAAATGTTTTAGTTTACAATTTAAATCAATTTGATTACTCTTCCATTTAGTTCAGTTAAAGTAACGATTACTTTGCAAATACCTAATTGATCATGACAAAATGCTATCACTATTGCATCTTTATTTAACTAAAATTGTTGAAAAATCGCAAGTGATTGTAAATTGACAGTATTTAGATAAAAATATTACAAAAGTATTAGAAAAAATGCAGATTAAATCTTAAATTTATGTTAAAATAAGATCAATTTTATTAAAATTATCATAAAATTCTTAAAGGTATTTTAATTAAGTCTTTTTATACCCTCCACCACAAGTGGTGAGGGTATATTAAGTTTGTCATTCTGTATGTAACGCCAAGAAGGAATCATCTCAGACCCAACAGTGTATATATTCTTACATCAAGTCAAAATCTCAGTCGATTTTCGTCAATCTCTTTGTCTGCTCACAAAAAAGGCAGTTCAGTAGAAAAATTGTAATTATATAAATTGTAACCAATTTTATGACTAATTAAGTATTTCTGTGTTATATACATTTGTGAGTGTATGTGTATCTATGGAACCTAACGTATTAGCTTTACACGAATTTGTGATGGAGGGTATTTAAGATTCGGCATAGCCGAATATAGCATTCTTACTTGTTTTAAATTTACTTGCTATTTTTCAAAAATGTGGCCCATTTGGGCTTCACAATAAGTATTCTCTCTAAGTGAGTGCTCAGTCCTCACATTATAGTTATATCATGTTGGCTCTATGACGCTGTATGCTTGAATCCTCCACGACTTTAAGTCTTACAAGTGAGGTTGGATGAATTTTATACAGGCTTAGCCATTTTTTTAAACATCTTTGATATGTGTCCAATTGTCCAGATCTCCCGCTTGTGCCACTATGGGAAATGTTGATATTACTAAATTTTTACTCGTTAATAAGTCATAGGTGTAAATCAAGTAGAGGGTAGGGCGTATTTAAAAAAATGTCAATTTGTAAAATTCACCACTTATGGAGGTGGAGGGTATAAAAATATATTCTGTCTCAATATGTTACAAATATTGTGATCAATTAGTTTGTGCCAAAAATACAGATTTTGATTAGGTCCAGGAATATAAAATTATACTTAATGAAGGAAAAACTAAATCTATGGGAAAATCTCTGAGAATTATGAATCAAAATTATTCTGTTAATTTGATGATTATTGGACTTCAACCAGTGTTGTCAAATGGAGGGAATTTTCCCTTTTTGAGGGATTTTTAAATGAAAATTTTATTTTAACAAAAAAAGGAAGAAATTTTATTTTTTCATAAAAAATTTAGATTTTTTCTGTTTATTATTTTATACCCTCCATTACTACAGGTGGTTTTGAGCTTGAAGTTTCAGGCTTCAAGGTTCTTTAATATGGACCAAATACCAAATTTCACATCAGTTTTTATTTGAAATCAGTTTCAAGTTACGCGAATGTTTGCATAATATAAATGGTGGACGGTATTTTAAATTCGGCACAGCTAGATGTAGCATTCTTACTTGTTTTTTAATAGAAATTTTTTTAGCAATAAAAACTTCAAAGCAAAAGGATTTTTCACATCAGAAAAAGGAAAAAAAGTGATTTTCCCAACCAATTGAAGGGATTTTTCGTATATGTTATCTAGCATTGATTTGAACATAAATAATATCTCATGAAATGTCTTATTTCTGTTACCGATATACATTTTTATTCGTAACAGGATGGTAAATTAATATCTTCATTAAGTAAAACTTGTCTTTGAGGTCATTTAATGCTTGAAGCGTTAACAATTCAAAACTATTCGAATTCAATCGAAAACCACAATCAATTTCTTTACAAATATAATTTGCACCAAAACAATTTTATGAAAAAATTAATGAATTTTTGAATAAATTTAATAAATTAACAAAAATTTGAGTGAATGTGCAAATTTGTATTTATTATACCCTTCACTATCAGAATTGGTGAAGATGGTATATTAACTTTGTCATTCCGTGTGTAACGCTAAGAAGGAATCATCTCAGACCCCTTGAATCAACTCAAAATCTGACTCGATTTAGAAGCATGTCTGTCTATTGTTGCCACGTTCACATTAGCAATAATTGACAGAGCTTAAACAAATTTGGCCCGAGTATTTGTTGTAGTCCATAGACCTCTAAGTTTATGAGAATAAAATTTTACTATAATTTAAGCAAATATCAAAATCGGCTCATAAAAAAACAATTATATAACTAACTTGTGTATATTGTATACGTCTGTGAATGTATGTGTGAGTGTGCATGTTTTAAAAATAACGTATTTTTTCACACGCATTGTGGTGGAGGGTAATGAAGATTCGGCATTTATTTATTTGAAAATAAAATCAAATCGTTTTTACTATATGAAATAACAGAAAATATAAGTCAAAATTTGTGCTATATCTCGATTTAAATTTGTCTGTTTTTTGTTTTGTTGTTGTTTTTTGTTTTGTTTTTATTTTATTTTTAATTCTCCTTCTCTTTTAAATTTCAAGGTTAATTTAAATTATTGTAAATGTATCTTTAAAATACTATTTATAACTGTTTGTTGGTTTGTGTGAAATGCACAAAATTTACGAGTGCCCAAGACAAGATACAAAAAACCAGACACCAACAAAACCAAATCAAATCATTGGAGCTACCTAAATCTAATTCGTTGTAAATTTAACATAATTTTTATATATATTTTTGTTTTTGGAGTTTTAGTGTTTTTTAAGTTTTAAGTTTTAGCTTTAAATTTATTTAATGGATTTTTTAGTTTTTTTTATAGTTTTCAGTTTAGTTTTGGAGTCGAGATGTTAATTTAAACTACAAACACCTACAAAACAAAGTCAACATTTGTTTTTCCATAATATTTGCCTTAAATTATGGGGTAAATCACCATCGCACAGTGTGTCTAAATCGAATAATTTTGTAACTTTTGAACCCTTAGATATATCATCATAGTCAGAGCAGAAGTGTTTCTGAGTTGTTTTTGGGAAATCTAAGAAGTCTTTATGGCGTTGTAGTCAGTGGCCCTCTAAATTTGGCCAACTCGTTTAAGTTGATGTTTTAAAAATTTACCAAGAATCCATTTATGAATTGAGGGAAACGAAATCTTATAGTCCTTGTAAATTTTACGAGAGGAAGCCCAGTTTATAATGGATTTTCACCTTTCAGGTATAAACTTTTTACTATTGTATTGGTATCTATGAAAATGCTTTGACTATGTGAAATTTAATTAAAATATTTCTAACAGTTTAAATGTTACATAATTATTTTCAACAAAAAATAGATTTAGACACACTGTGCATCGGCGGCAACAGCAGCAGCTTTAAGCTCAGCCAGCTTTGGGTCAATAATTGCATTTATTGTTTCATCTGATTTTGTAAAAGTTTTTGTTTTTCTTAAAAAAAATCTTGTTAATGATCTGATGTTAATAATCAATACTTTATAGTGATTGAAGAAAAAAAACATAAAAAATGGGTTAACAAATCTGTTTTCATTTTAGGAATCGTTTCATAAAAATTCATATGGATTTTTGTTTGTTCCATTCACGACCTTTTGGTATTTTTTCTCTTAAATGCAATATTTTTTTAAAAATTATTATTTTTTCTTTTTAATTTTTTGTTGTTAAAATTTATATTTTAAATTACGTTTATAAACTAAATTTTTTTAATGTTTTAAAACATGATAAGAGTGTCAGTTTTATGAATTTTATTAAAAATATTTAATTGTTTAAAATAATGGAAGTTTATTTTTTTCAGTTATTATAATTTTTTCATTCATACTAATGATCCCTGTAACACGCAGTTAAGGTAGGGTGATATGAATAAATAAAGTGTTACGTTTTTTATTTAATTTGGTAATTACTTTTTGTTGTTGTTGTTTTCAAATATGACAATGCACAAAATTTATATTTATGTTACGATTGTTTATGTACTCCCTACAAATACCGATACTTGTAGCGCTGTCATCCTACATTGCCTATCAAGTAAACCGATTTAGAAAATTGAAGAGTGACGATTTTTAAATAAAATTGGTTCATATTTAAGACCTTTTGTGGACTTAAATCTGTTTTTCCGGGAGAGGGCATTATATGGGGCTATAGGCAGAAATGTGGACCGTATCCGTCACTTTAGTTACAAGCATTAAAACGAGTAAGAAAAATAATTGAGTCAAAAAAATGTTAAATATGATCTAGGGACAATCTAATTTTATGGTTTTTATTATTAATTATATGCCACATAAATGTATGTTGCAAAATTTTAACAAAAAAATATAATTCCAAAAAATGGCGCGAAGGCTATTTGACACGATTTTGGGTGTTATCAAAATATGCATATTAATAGCCTATAACTGGTTTTTTTTATACTTGATCCGATGTTTGTCATATACATACAGCTTTTATAAGCTGTGACATAATAGATAGCTTTATAGCCTGTACAACTATAGCTTTATAAGATTTTAGAAAAATTCTTTACTGATATAGTTTGTTTTTAAATAGTAAATCTGATTGGGCCAACAGAAAATAGTTGGTGGGCCAATTTTGCATTGAATTTTGATTTAATGATTCCAGGCATGAAAAACTTTATGGTTCGCTTAGAGTGAGTTTCCTCCTTCGCCGTTCAAAACACGGAACGTCAAAACGTTAATAACACCACTCATCACAGCTTGTGAAGTGGGGTATAAAAATGTCGGTTATTTGAATAAAAGGGTTATAGAGCGATATCTGAGTCAACTTAAAATATTCGGTTTACAGTATTTTTATGGCAGTAAGAATATTCAATCGACAAAGTCATGGGGCTAAATTTTAAAACTGTTCGTTAATAAAAGTCGATAATTAGGCTTTTTGGTTAAGCAGTAGCAAATGATTTGAAAGCAATTCATATAGTTTTCATGATTTGAAAAGTTCTTTGACTGATTAAGGATTTTAACAAGTTATGTTTGAGGAATCTTAATTGTTAATGCAGATCAAAAATAGAAGACAATGGTTCCCCCTCTACTATCTATATCTTCCAACTCCTGGAGAAGTCATTGTATGGTAATTTATAAGCGCGAAGTCCAATAATCTGCTACAACGTTGTTAAAAGATTTTCTATAAATACAATACAAGAACGATGTTCTAACAATCAATCTCTCTCATGGAGTAGTCAATCTACTCGTGGAAGAGATCTTCTGATTAGTCCGGCGTTTTTATACATACAGCAGTCATGTGTAAATACTTAAGCATTTCATCAGGTAGCCTGAACGGTATAAGTTATTGAATTCTTCTATTAAAGACGGCCTCATCTACGCTTTCTTTATTTACGAATCCATTGGTCTTAATGTACAGTGCAATCCGAAGTTTAAAATCCAAAAAAAACATCTTACTCCATGAAAATTAGAAGACAGATCATTTCAGAAGGGATGAAGGGGTGCAGTAGTATTGTATGAGTTCTGGGAGTATTTGTGAGTATGCTTGCATTACGGCATTTCCGAAATGTCCATGTTCGTGGTATAATAATTAATACCCGATTTATATAGAATTCACATCTGAGATCGATTTATTAAGAACGTCTGCTTAACAAAATTATAATGATAATATTAAAAATAAAATTCTCGTCTATTTGTTTAAGCGTTATGATTTCAGACACTTTCACAAAATATTCTAATATTCTCGTATTAATCCAAATTATTTTTCCAATACATTGGTTTTTCTATATTTTCTAACTCATCATCGATTTATTCCTTTTAGATTCCTACACTCATCGACCATGACTACGGTAAAATGGAAAATTCTATTTCCATTAGTAGTCTTAGTCATTCTCAGTACTGTGGAAATATCATGGGCAAATCGTAAAAATTCCAGTTATTATTTACCTACAAATACAACACTACTTACACATTATAATATAGTTGATAATATAAACGATACCTTAAGTCAAAATCAAGAGATTATATTGGAAACTTTAGAAGAAGAAGAAGAAGAAGAAGAAGAGGATGGAGTGGATTATAATTTAATAGCACCCTCCTATGAAACACATCTAGTCAAATCATCTATAATTTATGGTTTAGCAAAAACGGTTAATGCCAGTAATGTAAATCGGGAATGTTATAGACATTTGAGAAATATTCAGAAGGGTATATTAAGAAAGGAACCATGGGCCATGAAAGGTAATTAAAATTAAGGAAATTAATAAATATTTCTTTAATATAATTTTTATACTCTTAAGCATTGGACGCTTCGGGTTCAAAACCTTCTGGTTTTGTATTTGGCCAGAATTTCTGGTTGGGCAGTCAGGAAGCTTGTGGTGCTGTCCGTCGTCCTGTGGGTATTACTTTATCGGAAAATTTCCCTCGTGTTATGAAATTGGGTATTATTAAAGATGTTGCTCCTTTTGATATGGATTATCGTGTGGTTTATTTACGTCATAACTCTCCTTGGCAAGTGGAAATCAAATTAATGTCTGAACAAATTATACACATTGGTCTATGTTTACCTTCTTCATGCGATACGCCCGAAATTCAACACCTTATGACAGATTATGTTAATGATGGTTTATTTGTGGAAAACGATATATATGATATCCAACCGGAAGTTCTTTATATGAAAGATTTGAAAATAGCAGATAACTTTTTTGAACGTGAAAGCTTTAAATTGATCAGTATATTTATAGCTTTTATTTTGGCCATGATTTTAATAGCTTCACATCTAAGAGCCCAGTCTACTAAAGAAACGATAAATAAATTAGATAATCTAGCTTCTACAGAGGGATCAGATCCTTCAGCAAGTCCAAGTATAGCTGAATTAAATTTATCTAATTACCCCAGAATACGTAGCTTTATTATGTGTTTTGATGTTCAAGAGAATTTTGACAAAATGTTTACCACCAAAGAATCGAAACCGTGTGAAATTCCCGTTATAAATGGTTTACGTTCAGTGTGTGCTTTATGGATTCTAGTATTTCATGTCGTGTGGTACATGTATTTCACTGTAAATAATAAAACTTTTTTGATCTCTTATGCTGAAAAAGTATTCTTCCAATATGTTAGTTCCGCTCCAGTTTTAGTGGATGTTTTCTTTACTATAAGGTGGGTGTGGATTTTTTTGAAAGATTATTTTTTGTCGAGATTCTTTAATGATCACTTTTCATTTCAGTGGTTTCCTGCAAACGTACAATTTCTTAAGAAATAAAGAGAAAATGGAACTCATACGTAAAAGTTCATTTGTACAAAATACAAAACAGTTCTTCAAAATGTTTTTTCATCGTTATTTGAGGTAAGTTTATGGAGATAAATTATAATAATTTTAATTATTTATAAAATAATGGACTTTGAAAAAATTTCGGACTTTAAATACTTATACCCGTTTTAAAAGATCATGTCAAAGGAATATATTTCTTATCAAATTTGTTTGAAAATTCAGTTATAAATGTCACAACATCTTTTTGTAATAAATCGAATTTGTAGAGTTTACGTACATCAGCGAACGCTTTTTGATAGCAGAGGACTGTAGCCTTATAAAGGTTGATTATGAGCGGGGCTACGGAGCCTTATAAATTTTATCTCGGACATCAAAATTGTTGAATTTCTGATTATTATTTATTTCATAATTCCCCGGAAAAAACATTATTACATGCGTTAGTTATCTCTTATGGGTTTCGAGTTTTTTGATTTTAACTTTCCAAAATTAACAAGATCTTGAGCGAATTTAAGAAAAATCTGATTTTTTTATTTCCCAAAATTGGTCTACAATCAAATCATCTAAAATATTTTGTTTAAACGCTTGTTAAATTTAATTTTCCTGGAAGGTTTCATGAAAGTTATAGCAATAATTGTGACGAATTTCAATAAAAGTGATCAATATTTAAAAGTTTTATAAGTTTAAAACCATATTCCGGGAAGGGACCTTATATGGGAGATATCTCATATAATGGCTCCAGTACAATCTATTCTCTTTGAGTTTACTATTACATCAACATAAATTTATGTAGCAATTTTCAGATTTTTATTGATCCAATTTTGATTTTCTTCAAGTCCAGTTTTTTTGTAGAAAAGTTTAGAAAAATTCCTTTTCGGAACGTGAGAATTTTCCAACAGACGGACATAACTAAATCGACTCAGATTTTTTTGTAAGAATATACTTTATCACATTCATATCACAGCTTGTGATCAAATTATGATATATAAATTTAATTTCATTAAACAACTCACATTTATTAATTTATCCTTTTATTTATTCATAGACTTGGACCTCTATATCTGGTGGTGATGGCCGTGGTGGACATTTTATTCGCCTATATTAGCAAAGTCTCCGTTTATCATATCAATGAAAGATTTGATGAAAATTGTGCCAATTACTGGTGGCGTAATTTACTATTCATTCAAAATCTCTTCGATCACAAAGACATGTGCCTTAACTGGACTTGGTCGTTGGCCTGTGAAATGCAATATTTCGTAATTGCCACCATATTATTATTTACATACGCCAAGTAAGTTTTAAAACTATTCAGGAGTTTTGAAAATATAGAATTAAAATTAATTTCACTTTCAGACATCCTAAAGTGGCTAAATTTCTAACCATTTGCTGTTTTATTGCCAATGTAGTGTGGTCATTTAGTATTGGTTTAAATATTAATTTCCAACTATCATTCGATACTTTCTTTGCCACGGGGACTGATATTTATATTAGTCCTTTTGTACGTGTATTACCCTATATAATGGGTGCAGCTGCTGGTTGGTATTTCCTGGAGTATAAAAAACGTGAATTCGATTTAAGCGAATTTCAAGAGAAATTATTTTGGAACTTGTCAATACTGACATTTTTCATTTGTATTTACTCGACCATTAAAAGAGATATGTCTTATATAATGGCCATATCATTATTTGTGGTGGGTCGTTTACTATTCTCCATCAGTATTTGTTGGATGATTATTGGCAGTGCAACGGGACGTAAAAGTACATGGTCTAGATTTTTAGAAGCTAAACCATTCCAACATTTAAATAGACTTTCATATGCGATTTATTTATTAAATCCATTTGTGATCGCTTTGTTCTTCGGCTTGACCAGTGTTAGTACACATGCCGATCCATTTATGTTGGTAAGTTGGATAATAAAATGAAATTGTAATAATTAGCTTTAAATTGAATTTCCTTTTTAGTGTGTCCTTTGTTCCGGTTTCTCCATTATCACCTACCTCGCCTCCATTGTATTCTCCTTGGCCTTCGAAATGCCGTTCTGTAATTGGTCTTCACTGATATTGCGACGCCAACCTGTCAAATTAAAAAATGCCTAAATTAGATGCTTTTCTCAACAAAAAAAAATCATTATAATTTTTATTTGTATTAGTTTTATAAAATTTTGTACTGCACTGTACATTAGGTTTTTATTGTGCATATTGTGATCATTAATTATTCATTAAAATCTCTTATAATTTTTTTTTCTCTCTCACACATTTACTTACATAAATAATGTATATGTCTATGTATATGTAATATTATTATGTTAATATTTTATTTTATTCAAATTAGTTTTCTAAGTCATTAATTTTTAAGTTTGGTATTCCTCCCTAAAGGGAGTGAAAAGACTCAAAATAATTTAATTTAATCCATCATTTGTATAATTTGTAAATAGAAACAAATTTTTGAAAAATTTGCCCAGGGATTACAACCAATGTATCTATATTAAATGAAAAATTTAGAATTTAATTCAATTCGTACAAACATTTTAATAAAATATCATGTCATGTTGCTGTAAATATACTTTATATAAAGATTTTTTTATTTTTTATTATTCTGAAGTATCCTGGGAAGTAAAATTGCACTTGTAACTTCCAACTGGAGAAATTGAAAAAAAAAAACAAGTTGACAACTTAAGCTGACGAATTGCACTGTACAAAAGGTAGTAAATATAACGAAAAATGGTGTAGAATTGAAGAAGAGTAGGTTAAATTAGCACGAAACTTTATCATCATAATGAAAATTTTCGTTAATTTTCCGAAAATTCTTCAAATTGACAAAAATCGTCAAAATGAATATTTTAATTCTTAAATAAAATGCGGTTAATTTAAATAAATATTATTCAATTTGAATAATATATTATTCAAATTGACAAAAATTCTTCATATTGATGAATATTGTTCAATTTAAATAAGTTAAATTTACGAAATTTTAGGTGAATTGAGGGAAAAATTGTATTAAATTGTTGTAATAAATTTATACATAAAATATTAAGGACCAAGGGAAGGAGTACTCCCTATACAAAGCAAATATTGATTATCGAATATCTATAGATCCACTAGAGCTAGATTTTTTTCCAGATCTAGGACTGAGCAGAATTTTTGTGCAGCAAAGCGCACTGAGTAGAATAAATAAAATAGTTAATTAAACAAAAAATGTATTTAAATTAACTTCATTTAATATGTAGAATCTAAAAATAAATCTATTTTACTTAACTTACGTTTCGTTACTGTCATTTTTACTAAATATCTGTTGATACAACATATTTTTCGTAAATTTTTTAACGAAATTTTATTCAATTTAACATCTTTTACTAAACTTAAACTTGCTAATATATTTGAAGAAAATTCTTCAATTTGAAGAAAAATTCTTCAATTAATAAAAAATATGTTTAACTTTTAAATTAAAAATTTTTCGTTAATATTTTCTACGACATTTGGCTCTATGTGGGAATTAACAAAAAAATCTCTATATGAGATTGGAAAGATCATGAAAACTGAAAGTATAATTTTTTCACATATTAATTTACCGATTTGGCATAATATTTCTATGGTATGAAAATTCTAATAATAAATTAAAGGAAAATGATCATGATGATAATTTCGCACGTCCCTGAGAGGAGCTAGAACTAAGATCAAACAAGTCCAAAATTACAATAGAAAAAACTGTGCGAAATTTCGTTAAAATCTGTCTTTAAATAATGTTGCATAACTTTCTAACTCTTTAGAAAGTTATGCACAAAGAGGGGGTCAAAATTTCAGCTAATTTTCAAATTGTGATAAACAACTTTTATATAAATATTTAGTATCGTTGGAAGTGTAATTATTAAAAAAACATAATAATATGCATTTATTAAATTACTTAAACTTAATATTAGTGTATCCAAAAAAAAACGAAATCGAAAACCGGTTAACGGGTTTTTTTTCATTTCAGAAAACCGTAAAGTTTTATATGTATTCGTAAACATTGTATTCTAAACGATTTTGCTATATCTGAATGTTTTGGACGTTATGACGTCAATGAAAGTAATTAAATGAGATTCTGCAAAAAAGTTTTCAGTAAAAAAGAGATAAAGATCAATAATTTAGACATGTTCAGAAATTTAATCAAAAGTTTCTGTAACTGAAAAAAATTGGATTTAAAAAACATGGTAACATTATTTTAAATATGATGCCACAAAACACTAACAGAAAACTCTTATACACCACCCATTTAGAGCACTATATTTTCTATTAGTTAAACTCTTAATAAATCTACTATAATCAATCAAAAACTCGGTTAAACAGTTTTTTGATATAAAACCGTAAAAAAAGGGTTTTTGCAAAGATAAACGATGTGAAAGATTTCAACTTTTTCAATCAAAATTACCCAAAATTCCAATCCGAAGAATTTTTTAATTTACTTTTTTTCAGTAAATTTTTGTCTGCCGTTAAATAAAATTAGACTTTAAAGGATTCCTTGAGTAAATAGCTATTACCTGTAGCTATATGAACTGTTTTGACAAAATTTAGATTTTTTCTCCTAAAAAATTAAAGAAATTTGTTTCCTTTAATGTTCTCGGGTTTGCTTTACATAAATTTACGTTAGAAATTATTTTAGAACTAAATTTTCCGAATTTTTATTTCAAAATCGTATAACTATTAAATAAAAAGTATAATTTTTGCGAAAAAAATATTTAGATCTTTGTAGAGAATACAGACAATATTTTAGAAATTTGAACTCAAATAGAGCGCACCTAGTTTACCTAGTGGTCCGAAATTGGCTTAAAATTTTACTTTAATCAAAATATGTCTTAGACTTTAAAAGATATCTAACACTCGTTAAAAAGGATTTAAATTTTAGTTCAAAAATATATTATTCATCATTATGAAAACCAAACCAGAAAGGTTTATGATCATTTAAAACAATTATTGGGAATCAATTATTGAAGGGAAACTATCCAGTTATGATGTATTTCACAAAAAGAAATGTATCTCTAACATAGATTTACATACTGAAAATGAACGGAATATTCCACTGAAAAGTCGATATAATCGATTTTATATAAGTCCCATGTACGTTAACGGCAGAACATTATTTTGTGTTCCACCAGTACAAGATCGAAGTAAAGAACTGATTACTTATCAATTTCATAATTGGCATTAGTTTACTTTTATTTTGACATCGGAAATACTTATTCTAAAACGGGCGTTATCCTACTTGATAATGTAGGAAAATCTATAGATATTGAGGTTAAGAATATATGAGCCAACCTTAAAATACTGAAAAATTGTAACAACGATTACGACTAAATGGTTCATTCATGATATTTGAACAGCTGGTATTGCATTTAGTGGAAAATGTTTGGCGCTATAAAATTTTAGTATAGGATATGGTTTCATTTTTATGGGGGCGTATTTCATTTACAAACCAAACTTTTTATATTGCATAACTTTGAAAGTCTTAAAACATACTTTGGCATTAATAACAAAATATTTAAGACTACCCTGATCCAAATGTCGTAACGAAAACTTTTCGTATAATTTTAACGAAAAAAGATGTTTATTCTTATTAATATATTTATTTCAATTGAAGAATTTTCTTCAAATATACTAACATATTTAATCAAAAAAATGTTTCACAAAATTCTCGATGTAGTAGATCTATAAATATTCGATAATAAATATTTGCTTTGTATGGGGACTACTTCTCCCCTGATCCCATCCTTCTTACACTTTGTCGAGTAAAACAGTTCCTTTAGGGAGTCAGTGCGACCAAATTTGAAAATTCTCACTGTCACAGTTCTTAAGATAATCTATAATAAATATTTACTTTCTATGGAGAGTACATTTTCCCTTGGTCCTTAATAGTTTATGTATTAATATATTACAACAATTTAACATAGTTCTTTCCTCAATTCAACTAAAATTTCGTAAATTTTACTTAAATATGACATTTAAATTAAATAATATTCCATTTGAATAAAATAATGTATTTTTTGCAAATTGAATAAAATTTATTCAAATTAACACCATTTTATTAACAAATTCATGTAGTTAAATTGACAATTTTTCGTTAATTTTAAGAATTTACGGAAAATTAACCAAAATGTTCGTTATGTTGAATAACGGTTTCGTTTACTGATATTTTAGTTTTTTCAATTCTACGTCATTTTTCATTATATTTATTACCTTTTTTGGTTCAGTGTATCAAAATTTTGAATAGAAAATTTTTAAGAAATTTGGATGTATTGCCCGGGGGCGTGGTGTTCCTTTAGAAGAAGAATTTATAATATGTTCCTACAATTATTCCTAAATTAATAGTGGTGAGGGTATTAATGATTCGACATAGCCGAATATTGCATTCTTATTTGGTTTATGTCCGTTCTGAAGTAACAGATTTATCTTTTTATCTTTTAAAAATGTGTTTAGTTTACAAAAAATTAAACAAAAACTTAATCACTTGCCTTCTTCAAAATGAGTTTGCTACACAAAAAAAAAAAAACATAATTTCCCAACCATGACCAACCCAACTTTAGTGTTGCAGACATCGTGTGCGTCTGCGGTGTCGGTGTAAATAACTCATTCAAAATTATGAACAATAAACAACAAACAGGAAGACATTTTAAAGTTTATTTTTGTTTCAGTACTCTTACCGCTACCTGGAGTAGTTAAACCTTTTTTCCCCACTTTTAATAAAATAGATTTCTTCAAGGATGCTGGCAGGTGAGTTTTTTCTTTAAGTTCATTAACTCTGTTCTGTAAATTTCATTAAAAAATCTTTAAAATAAATTGAACTTAATGTTAACACAATAAATAAAAATAATGTTTATGCTGTTGTTTCCGTCTATTTGTCAGCTTTTTTAAAGATCAGTAACCGCCAGGGCAACTTTGTGGTCAGATCGTACGTTTATTGATCGTACGTTTAATGATAATAGTAAACAATATAGTTATGATCTTTAACAATATATTTTTTAGTTCAGTTAACCGCACCTCTTCTTAATTATTTCGTGTAATTGTTTTAAACAATTTTTGAATTCAAATGTTAATTGTTTTATGTCTCTTAATAATCGTGATGTTGATTAATTTTCTTCGAATTGTTGTGCGTAAATTATTTAAATATTTTGAAAAATTATTATATTTTGTAAAAATTTAAAGTTTTTGTTTGTGAAAATTAAGAAAATATTGAAGAATCAAATCCGGATGTAATACCAAAATCGAGTCGTTAAATATTTGTATAATATGTTTTTTCATTCCGAAGGAATCAGCTAAATCAAAGCCCACTAAATCAAAGCTCAATCGTTTTTAACTGAATTTCTGACAACCAAATTAATTAACCGAATCTAAAGAATTTTGGTGTCTTCTTCAATTTGCTATTAAAAACGGGTAATAATACATATCTGATCAGTAGAAAAAATTTTAGATTAAAATATTGAAAATTTGTATATATTTCTTATTGAAATTCGGCATTAAATAAATTTTCATTTTAGGAAAACTTTCCAATATCTCTATATTTTTTGCACTGTAAAAGTGTAGGTACTGTCTAAAAAGACATAAAACAAATTTATAATTTAAACTATAATTGTATTAAAATTTAATGACTAATACTTAGTAGTCGTTACAACGATTTAATATTGAATTCAAAGTTTTTTATCTACTCTGCTATATCATGAAATATTTTAGGGGGTAACTTAACTTTTGCAGTGCAAATATATGAATAAATTAATATTTTACATTTTATAAAATATAAGAAATAAATTAATAAAATATATATGAAGAAATACTTTATATGTAGAATTGTTTACTTAAATTATGGTGCTAAGCCTTATGCTTTACAGTGTATATACTTTATGGGATCTTAGGACTTTTCTACTTGCGTTATACACGGAATGAAAACACCACAATTAAGTGAAACTACTATCGAATCCCTTTTGAAAGGAACGTTAGAAAAGGTCCTTGAGTTTATAGGGAGTGGAAATCTATGTAAGCATTCAAACTGATTCCACTTTTCAAAAAGATCTCACACAAATTTATTTTATTTCCAGTGCATGAAGTCCCCTAACACAGTCCCAAAACAAGTGTTCAGTTATTAAACAATTCAGATGTTTTAGGAACTAAAAATCGTGATTAAAATAGCAAAATTTGATCAATTTTATGATAAAATAAAAACAAAACATTTATTTTTAAAGATAAATTTATATGATTTTTTATTATGTCCACAATCTTTAATTGTGGTGCAATGTTTCATACTTTACTTACTTCCAATGGACTCTCACACTCTCTGCAAGCGGGTATCAGTATGAGCTTCTATAACTTAATCAGATATATTTATTATATAAGTTTTGACTCTGAGCACTGCCATCAGCAACTAAGAAAATAGTTTCTATCGCGTTAAGCTACATTTAATGCAGTTTGAAGTTGTTCATTTGAAAATTTATAAACAAACATGTAAAAAGCCGGACTATTTAATACCCTAAACACATTGCAGGTTATTAATGAGAGACCCTCGTAAAAAAATAAATTTTCTAATTTGTGCTAAAAATTTGTGCGCTTTAAAAACACTTCTTCTAGGGGGATAATACGGGAGCTGGATGAAAATTGCGTACAACGATTTTATCGTAATTTGACCAATCGCAGTACTCGCGTATATATGCGATTTAGACCCTTTAAAGTTTTCTTTTAAGGGTAGTTACATGGGACCTATGAGAAATAATGAACCAATTCTCGAATAATTTGACACATCATTTTCGAATATTATTAGATTTATATGAGTCAAATTTTGTTAAAATCGCTTTATACTGCATTATCAACACTTTAAACCTTAAAACTCCATTCCGGTAGGAACATCTGTATGGGGGCTAGGTAAAATAAAGGACCCATCATCACCAATTTTAATAGGCATCGTCCTTGGGCCAAAATAATGACACATACCAAGTTTCATCGACCTGCATTTTGTTCACAAGGTTTATATGAACAGCCAGCCAGACGGATGGATATCGGAATGTGATTCTGAGTTGAACGGTACACTTAAAAGTGGTGGTAGCAATATTTTTTGTGTGCGTTACATATCTAAGCGCAAACGCATTATAACCCAACCATCTACGGCGGTGTAGGGTACAAAAAATAACAACAATAAAAATTGCAAACTTTCGAAACCCTTTCGCTACTCCAGTTTCACATACCAACCGATAGTTAAATAGTTGAATAGACAAATAAAGATAAACGCTCTATTGGAAAAACTATTTTTCAAAATTTTCCTCAACAAACTACAATTTATTTCAATTTGTGTCGGACGTTCAGTTGGTGTTTGGACTTTAAATTGGCAACAACCGTTAGTTTGTTAGTTGAAAAAAGAAAAAAAATTGTTTGCAATTCGAAAATGTGGTACGAATTAAATCGCGTTGCACGAGTGATTGTGGTAACATTAAAAATTTTATGCGTTTTTGTTGCAAATGCCACAGCGGTAACGAACGAGTCGTCGTTGTTGCAACAAACTGAAGAAAGTGTTTTATTCATGAAGGCGGTAGACGACGGGGTTCAACAACTGGCTAAACATAATTTCCTAGTTGGTGTAGCCAGTTTGGGAGCTTTTTATGAAAACCAAACAAAATGTGGCCAAGAACTTGAATTAATGTTAAATGCAATATCTACAAATGAAGTTTGGAGTTTAAAAGGTGTGTGTGTGTGTATAAGTGACTGAGTGTTTGTGTTATTATGTGTGAATATAAGTATTTTTGTGCTTCGCTTGAATAAAAAAATCATTCATTGATATTTTCATGTTCAAGTGTAAACAAATATTTTTTATTGATCTTTTTTTCGAGATCACCAATTTAGGGTATTCTCTAAAAATATGTTCCAATAAATTAAATAATTCGAAAAATAATTAATACAGAAAATTATAAAAAATTTAAAAAATATTTGTTATCTTAAGCGAAAACTCATTACGCTTGGTTACATATCTAAGTCGTTGGTTATAAAGTTAAAAAAACAGAAATAACGATTGAAAAAGTTTTGAAATTTTTTGGAAAAGTGAAATTTGAAAAAAATGCAACAAACAACTTTACAAATATTATGATTACAAAACATGTTTAACAAGACCAGAAATTAATATGAAAATAAGTTTTCCAAAAGAAAATTAAATGAAAACTGCAAAAATGTGTTTTATTATGCCACTGTGTCACTCATTCGCCTTAAGCCAGTTTATTGGAAGAGATCCATTAAGTGAAACTTAAAGTTCCGGCATTTTTCTTATATTTTATATATGTGGAGCAATTTTTAATGTGTACGATAATGTGGATCTAAAAGTGTTCTAAAGTGTGGATAAAAGGTTATTTTTACGAGAAGTGTGTTTTTAAGAGAAGTTAAAGTAGGTCTAGCCCGACTACTCAATACCCTACACCACATTTAAATGACAGATACGATAAATTCATATAATTTGCTCTTCTCATTTGTTATTTAGTGTGAAATACATTATTCTGATATAAAGATTTATGTGAAATTTATGCGTTTGAAAATGAGTTTTTCTGAGGAGTTACATCGCAACGAGAAGAAATTGTGGACCGACTTTAGTATAATTTTAAACATAGATTTTATATTTTATATTTAACTTAATTTGACCAGTTGTTATTCAAAGTGATGTTTGGAAAGGAGCTAGTGTGGACCTGTGAGAAGAAAAGAGCCGACTTACTTTATTACATCGATTTAGAATATTAAAAGACTTATTTTTGTTAAATTTCGTTGAAATCGCTTTATATTTAGTTTATGACCTTAAAAACCATTCAGCGGGGCACATATGTATGACAGCTACCTGAAATATTGGACCGAAGATGACCATTATCAATAAGTTTTATCGTTTAGCAAGAAAATAAATAAATAAAATGTCAGCCCACAGTGGTCCCAAAATGTTTTTTGGAATAATTCTGCAATTTCAGAACTATTAAATATTTTTAAACGAAATTTTAAAGAACATTCTTGAGGTGTTTTCCAATTGATTTGGAGAGGACATATTTAAGTGGGTTCCGGGGTCGGAGAGTGAAGTTCTAAGTTGGTCACCTCGTCAAAATTTTATATACCATTTTATTTAAAAAATATTTTACATACTTATAGTCCTTATAATTCCCTACAAAAAATAGGCTTACATGTGTGGGATATCAATTTTAAAAACATAAACAATTATATTATGTACTTGATGTACTATTTAAAATAAATATCTTTAATAACTTTTGTCAAAAATTCAAAAGCTTTTAATTCGGAAAAAGATGTCCTAAATATAGGGGTATAAAACTATTCCAATTTTTTAATTTAAAATACCCAATTTTCAATCTCGGGAAAACTTATTTAAAAATGTCACTTTTTTAGTAAATTGCTCACCCTGTAACAGGTTTTCTCCATTACAGATTTCTTGAGTGTGTAGCTAGTAAATGTAGCTGTATAATTTACAAAAATTTTTTAAAATTTACGAAATTCCGATTAGGCTTCCGAGAAGAATTGAGAAAGAATTGCAGAGTTCAGAAAGAAAAAATTTTTTTACAGTGAAAAAATGTTGCCACCTCTTTGAAAACAATCAGAAAAGAACCATTATTTAAATTTTGTATAGAATTCAGGCAATATTTTAGATTTTTTTTGAACCCGAATAGAGCGCACCAAGTTCAAAAAACTAGAAAAACTGTGCAAAAACTGGTCAATATATACTTTAGTCTTAATATCTCTTAAACTATACGATGTACGATACAGTGTATTTTTTGTAGAGAATTATAAAGAACATATGTTTGTTAAATATTTTTTGAATCAAATCATAAATAAAATTTTGGCAAATTTTCAAAAATAGTCATAGCCGAGGTTACCAAATTTGGAGATTCACTTCCCGACCCTTTTTTAATTTCTTTTTAGTAGTAAAATTTCAAGGAAGAAAATTCCCAAAAAATTCCATTTACTGTGAAACAATGTTGAATTCATATTTTTTATCTTTGATGGTTAATTTAACATTTGTACAGTTATAATTTTGCTTCATAAATGAAAAATGTAAATTCTACTTTGGACACAGTAAATACAGTGTTTCTTCCTTGAAATTTAAGTACCAACAAGTAAGAATGCTATATTCGACTATGCCGAATCTTTAATACCCTCTACTACAAATGTGTGTGAATTAAAAAACATTATGTTTCGTACATACGCAATTACACTCACGGACGTATTAACTATATAAAAGTTTTTCTTAAATGTAATACAGAAACACTTAATGAGTCATAAAATAAGTTATATTTTTGGTTATAACTTTTTTTCCTACTGAACCGATTTTGATAATTTTAGAAATGTTAATGTAGTACATATAACTTATTCTTTTGGCAAATTTTTTTGGCTGCCCTATATATCGGTCCCTGGGTTTAAATCTTTTTAAATTTTGATTTGATGCATGAATATATACACATTGGTGTCTGAGATGATTCTTTCTTTGCGTTACAAATGGAATGACAAAGTTATTAAATTATTTATACCCGGTGGAGGAACTTCGGAACTTACAAAAAGTGTAAGTGTTTACTCCTATTTTCGTCTATGTATCTCTATAGACAAAATCAAAACAATCCCACGTGTCAAAGACACATAACAGTCAGAATTGGCAAGGCCGGGCGGAAGTAGCAAAATATGCCATATTTAATTTTCGAAATTTATTTTGACCGATCAATTGTCTTGTGATCGTTTAAAACGATTTCAACAACCGACAATACAAACACCTCTTTAATCCCACAAAACACAATAATTTTCATTGAAACATCGTCCGCCACAAAATACTGTTTTGCTGGTTATTTTCCCACAAGCCCGTGGGGATTAGCGGACAATTAAAATTTAAAACTTTTAGAAAATCAATTCCATTAGTGAATAAATGTTGTCAACTTAACAAAAAATATATATAAATGTTACTCAGGATCTTTAATTCAGTTTATATCAAAACGTGAAAATAATAAATTTTTGATTTCTTATCAAATATAGTTTATTACCCGAAACGATATCTATAAATACATGATTTTTCTAATTTTAATAATTTTTATTAGAGTCACTTTTTTATTTCATAATATTTTTCTTTCGTTATTTATTTTCATTCTATTTTGTTTTTAACTAATAATTTATAATTATTTAATTGAACATTTTGTTTTTTTTTTTCTAATTTTTAACAACATTTGAAATATTTCGGTTTTAGTGGCGGAAAATATTTGGTTGTTTCGGTAAATTGTGTTAAAAGCACAATATGTACAAAATTAGGCTAAATGGAGACAATTAAAATGAATTGGGGGTTTTTTTGTAAAAATATTTCATAAGAAATTACAAAAAAAAACATAAACTTTTAGCGAAAATATTATATTTGGCTGTCACGAATCGTAAATACCCTTCTCTATATATATCGAAAAAAATTCGGTAAAGTCTCTTTCCCCCACTTTAATTTTAGAAAAATGTAAGAAATACCTTTATCTTCAGAATATTAATGAGGTTGAAACTTTAAGCCTTATGTAAGGCGATTGCATGATCTTGATATTGGTCACACTATTCACTTTACGTTGAGGACCATTATTTGGGACGATAGTCAAATTCAGGCCGATGTTCATAAAATATATTGAATTTCAATTAAATAATTGTATATTTAATAGTTTATTTATAAGCCTATTTAGCGATGGGAGGCCTTAAATTGGAACTGTAATAAAATTAGTTCTGGTGTTCTCAAAAATTATTGTTGCCAAATTTCACTCAAACTTTAATATAAAATCATTTTACCGGATTAAGAACATAATGTGGAAATGGGTTCTTTTATGTGAGTTATAGTGAAATGTGAATTGATATTTATTCCGATGATGGATCTTGTTCCAAAAATGGTCCCAGCGCTAATGCCTTAGAGTTTGTAAATTAAAATAAATGTACCTAAAATTTTTCATAAATCTATTTTTAAAATAAAAATACAGATTTAGGAATCATTGTGGATGGAATCCAAATTTCTACTATTAACTACCCAATTATCTTTATAGGATATTTACCTATTCAGCTCATGTCATTGCAATTACTCAAAAATTGCATAGTGGGAAAAAGGTCCTCAGCACTGCAATAAATTATGCTGCTCCAGTGTGGTTCGTAATGGAGAAATATTCAAAGTTGCCAAAAAGGTAGCAATTAGGATCGTATCGGACTGTATACAAATGTCCACTATACAACATCTACATGACGGACCGAAGATTTCACAGTTAAAGAAACATATGAAATGCTCAGTTAACAGATCTTTATTGAATGTCATCGGAGACATCATCCTAATTTCAGAACATATAAGATTCACAGAAACGCTACAAATTACAAGTTTTTAAGTAACGTTAAGTATGAATATTGCACCTGGTGATCACCCATTTCCTATCGTAGACATATAACATAATCTGCCGAGGTCTACAAGTATAGTTCTAGTACAATTACTTACACGCTCTCCCAAATATTTGTCCAGCATGTGGCCAAGGACCACATGACACACAACATCTGTTAAATCCGGAAGGAGTTTAACCAGAACCTAGATAATAACAATTAACTAACTTGTTTTTTCAGCTGTTACATCAGCAACATTAACTATAATGTTTTGTGAATGAATTATTCAAATATCTAACACTTCATGAGCTTCAATTAATTGAAAAACTTAAAATATTTTTCATAAAAAAATTAATTTTCGAGTTAAACGTTCTTTAATCCCTAAATCGTGCACAAATTTTATACCTACCACTACTTCAAGTGGTGGTTAACGTATATTAACTTTGACAGTCCGTGTGTAACAAAAAGAGGATTCGCCATATTATTCTTGCATCAAATCAAAGTCTGAGTCGATTTAGCTATGTTCGTCTGTCTGCCTGTCTGTAGCTCCCATGCAAGGCCCCCTCCAATAAACTGTTTTAAGTCGATAAATATAGTTAATAAAGACCAATTCTATTGAAGTTCAACACAACTAATGCTCTAGCTATCTTAAATATATGTTACTAAATTGGCAAATACCAGGTCATACTTTGCTTTAATTCCCTTTTCCACAATATGTTTTTAACTTGGATCCATATTTTTTAAACTGTCATTAATATATAAATCTAGTTTGGTAATAAGCGGGCCGTATTTGGTTATTACTTCTTTATAATCCCACATCCCGGAATAGTGCTTTAGGCTTACAAATTCCTAATTGCTTGAATACTACTTCTTATGTGGGAGAATTTGTCCTTTAACATTAATTATTTTTAACAAAATCGGCCATTAAATCTATAACACGGTACCAATATTAAAATGTAATTTCAAGAAAATGTTAGAGGCCTAATTCCGGATCCTGTGTTTAAGCTGATATACGAGTAATTAGATTTTGGTACAATACCACCAAATTATGCTAATGAATTTTCGACCTGATCCTCAACGACTTGAATTAAAAAACATAATCTGCGAACTTTTAGATGCTAAATATGGAATACAGTGAACAAGATTTGAGTTTTTTGAGGTTAAAAACTTATTGAAATTTATATTTTACAAAGTTTGCCCCCTCCTATAACTACATTACTAGATACCCTATGGCATCTAGTTATAATAATACAAATCTATCCACCCGATCAAAAGATAAAGATTTATTTCCAAAAGGTCGATTTTGCCCCACAGTGCAGTGGGTTTATATTTTTAGAAATTATATGTTATCAATTTTCTTAATATCAATTAGCAAATATTATTCACCAAACTTAACAGAAAATAGTGAAAAATTATTCTAACACCTATGATATCACTGAGAGAAATTTTAGTAAATAAAGTGATTAGATTTTAAAATTATTTTAATAAATTTATGTCATTTACAGTTTTGGACTCATTTGGTTCACCCCCGAAAACCTTTAGTTGGGGTAATTATTTTTGGTTTGGTACACCGGACTTATGTGATGATTTAAATCAACCATTTAGCATCAGTTTATCACATTCACGACCACCAATCTTTAATGCCACCAGTCCGTTTCCACTGAAATTTGTTGTTGTTTATTTGAATTTTACAACACCTTATTATATTGATATTAAATTACCATTTGAGGTGAAGTTAATTCTTTTTTTGTAATTTTTTAATTTTCTCAGATTTAATATTTTAATCATTTTTAGAATTTTATACATTTGGGTCTATGTTTGCCGAAAAGTTGCAGTCTTTCAAAAATAAATCAATATACTGATGTCTACTTTCAACGTCAATATTTACAAATGCAACGGAATTTTAAATTGCAAATGAAAGCTTTTGAAATAAAAGCTCCACATTTTAGTTGGTCATATTTTACAAAAACTGGAAGTGTTTTATTTCTGTAAGTATTTAAATAAAAGTTTACACAGAGAGAAATTTATTTTATGAATATTAATTTTGTATATTAATTTTATTATTACTATTGGAACCTTGGAAGTTGTAGTAGATTAGTAATTTTATTATAATTGATCATCAGAGAAGTGGTAGCATTATAACTTTGGAAAACGGGTCCATGGTGGAGTAAATTGCGCAAAGTGGGGTACTTCGGACAAGTAATTTTTTAAATGCGCGACAAATTTTAGTTTCTTATTCAGTTTTAAATTTTTATCACTTTATAGCCCTTGACGAGAACTATTTGATTCTAAAGTAAATTTAAAAAAAGTATAGAGGAGGGGTAATACTGTCGGATATATATTTAAAAACTAATTCAAGATCCTTGAAAATTTTGAAAGTTTATAATACAAATGCAAGTTCAAGTGCATATATTTCATGAAATTGTTGATTATGAATCGACAAATTAGAATAAAATTTTGCTATAATATTTAGTTATGTGTACCTAATAACTATTCCGAAAGTTATAACCTAAAATATAACTAATGTTATGAGTCATTAAGATTTTTTTGTCATATTAAAAAACGTCCATATATCGTATGCGTTTGTGTATGTATGTATGTATGTATGTATGTATGTATGTATGTATGTATGTATGTATGTAAGTATTTATGTAAACTACATTTACAAATCATTACGAATCATGACATATTTTATTCATATGCATTTGTGGTGGAGTGTTTTAAAGATTGGGCATAGCTGAACATAACTGTTTAACTTTAAAATCAAATATTTTACTCTGGACTATAGATTTTTTCTAATTATGAAAAATTCTAACAAAAATGTAATACAATACAAGAGCATAGAAAATGTTTAAATAAAGTACATCAATTATATAGCTACATATATTAGCTACACACTCAAAAAATCAGTAATGGGCCAAAACTCTTGCAACGGCAGGGTGAGCAATTTACTGAAAACATTTAATTTTATTCAACAAGAAATTTTGGGTATTTTGAAATAAAAAATTGGGATATATTTTAACAGTATATTTATAATTTAATAAAGATATGTTTTTCGATATTATATTCTAATTTCATAATAATATCCTTATGGAATTTATTTCTAAAAGACTGTACCGAAAATAATTTTTTGGAATTTTTGACAAAATTATTGAAGATATTTATGTTAAATAGTTTACTAAGTACATATTATTTTTCAAGTTTTTACCTTTCCAACGATATTAAATACTTATATAAAAATTTTACGCCATTCTTCAAAAGTAACTGCAGTTTGAAACCGGAAATTGGCATATTCCTATGTTAATATGTTCTATGTAATAAGAAAACAGCAATTTCTGTATATCTTTAAATAATGTTTCATAACCGTATAACCGTTCAAAATATTTTAGTGAAATTGCGCACAGTTATTTCTAAGTGCTTTTCAGAATCCTTTTTCAGAATTGTGAAATTTCTTTAAAAAATATTCAATAGTTTGAAAAGTCGTACAAATATGAATTATTATTAAAAATGTTTTTTTGTGTTTTCGTCTGTCCTCTAAACATTGTTTAACACTCTATAATTTAGAAAAATGAAGAATCCTTATAATAGATTTTACAGTAACGATAAGCTTATGTAAGACATTGCATGATCTTAATTTGGTCACACTACACTTTACGTTGAGCAATTATGTGGAATGAGATTCGGCCACAAACAACCGTAGCAGGACAGACTTTCTTCCAGAAATAACTCTAAAGTTAAACAAGCCTTGAAAAATTAATTACATTTAAGATAAATTTCGTAAATTTATATTAATGAATCTAGAAAAATAATGTACTGCAAAATTTAAGAGAATTAATTTTTAAAATTTCTTACGGCTTTGTATTAAGCCCCATTTGATTTGATATCACATAAATAAGGAGTGTATTGAAAATATTTAAAAATATATCCATCTAATTGCATCCCCAAAGTTAGTAGAAAACAAATTCTACAAGGATAGATTCATAATTTCCTAAGGCTGCGGTTTATAATGAAGGAATTTTATAATAGATCGTACTTTCTTTAAACTAAACTAAATATATCAGACGATGAGTTGAATAATACTGTTCCAAATGCGTTGGAAAAATTTTATGAATAAATAAATGTAATAAATAACTTATTTAAGTACGTTTATTTAACAAAAAAAAACATTTAATTAATACGCATATTAATTTATTTCAATTTTATTTAAAAATAATCAATTCCATCCCATTGTACATACTACTATGTAAAGCTTTTTGAATATTTTTCCAGTTTAATACTCATAACAACAACTGTGCTGGGAATAATTGCCGAAGTGGTTTATAAGTCCAAAAACAATTCAAAACTTCAACAGACTTTGCACATAAAAATTCACCTCAACTCAGCCACGAATGGTGCATCCACCACCAACACCACCACAAATATTAACAACAACGATGTACCCATTGAGTATGATTTACAAGAAAGCTCTAAGTGGGTAGAGCTTTTAATGTGCTTTCGTTTATCTGTTAACTATCGTACTATTATGAGTTTGGAAAATTCAAATTCGAATTCAAAATTTTTAACGGTTATGGCTGGTTTGCGCACCATCATCTGTTTGTGGATAACAGTATTTCATATCTACTATTATTCTCTCTTTGCCATTTCGAATACCCCTTTCATCTTTGCCAAATTGGAAGCGTTTGCTTTGCAGCCAATTTTACAATCCTGTTTTTATGTGGACGTTTTCTTTATAATGAGGTTTTTTTTAGAGAGAACAAATATTTAGTAAAAATAATTTTGATCTAAATAATGATTTTATAGTTCTTTTCTTTTAGTTCATAATTTTATGTCAAATAAAAAATTAATACAACAAATACAACGTCAATCGTGGTGGGGAAATTTTAAACTTTATATGCGTTCTTTAATGATTCGTTATATGCGGCAAGTAGATCGTTTATACAAAATTGAATACGACTTTAAACTGTTTTTTGTTTTCCAATTACAGTTTAACTCCAGTAATGATTGTCACCATGTTATTGAGTACAGCTGTTTTGGATTTCTTAAATATGTATTCACCATTTCGATTGGCTGAGAACAGCGGTTTCTATTGTAAAAAGTATGTTGTAATTATCATTATTATTGGAAATACGGGTACCATGTAAATATTATTCTATCAATGTTATTTAATCTTTTATTCGACTTTAATATGGAATTTTTATTTGATTCTGTGATTAATTGTGCAACAATAAGTGTCATTATTATATTGTTACCGATAAAGACAAATTGTAAATGTTAATAATCATTAGAAAAAGAACTATTGAATTGATTTACATTTAAAAAAATTCTGACTTCCATGGTGAATAAGAAGTATAGAACAAAACTTAGAAAATATATATTTCATACCTTCAACCATTACATGTGCTGAAAGGAGTATATTAAGTTTGACATTCCGTTTGTAGCACCAAGACGCAATTATCAAAGACTCCATAAATTATATAAATCAAAAAATTGAGCCAATTTAGCTGTGGACGCCTGTGGAAAACATTTCCACGTCTACAATAATGATTCGATTCTATGAAATTTTATTTGGATATTTTTTCTCTTCAGTTTGATATTATATAGTTATAGACCAATATCTGAGATAACCTCAAAATTCGAAAACATTTGCTAAAATTTATTTAGAATTCATCCGTAACATCTTCATCATAGTGTCACCGAAATCGTTTCAGTACAAAAAAAAATGTAAAAATTTTTTACACCCCAAAATAATTTTGTCATTAGAGATAATTTTCTATAAATTGTTATATAAATTAATTTTGATATAAAAATAAAGCCCAAAAATATAGATTATTATTTTTACCATTATTTTCTTTTGTTCCATACAATGTAAGGGGCAAAGGGTTAGGAATAGGGTTTTACTATTATGAAAGTCTTAAATATAAACCAATTGTATTGAAATATGGCTCAGTTAAGTATATATTATCTTAAATATATGTAACTGTTTTGATAAATGTCGGTCCATAGAATGCCCTGTTCCGGAAAAGTTTTTACTAACATATATCATGTTAGTATTTCAAAGTAATTCTGCAATACTAATTTTGAACTTGGTATAAATTTTATTCTAGCGTTCATAGAAGGCGTGAATCGTTTTTTAATACTTAAATATATGCTATAATATAAAGATAAGATGTATAATTTTTTATGCAATATCTTCAACTTAGTTTCTTTTAAGTACGCCGATCGATTTGGATCACTTTAGGTTGATTATGAAAAATTATGAAATTTGACTCATGTAATTATTTCAGGCGAAACTGATATTATATTTCTGGTCCATACAAATGGTCAAGTGGATTGCGGTTTTTAATCCATAAGAATCTTAAATAACAACAGATATTACGATATATCACACTAAGGTTGGTATATAAGCTCCAAATTGCGCGTGGATTGGTCCATAAAAAGTCCCTTTGAGAAATATTAATTTGTGCAATGGCAAACTATTAATAAATTAAAAATCAGATTAGTCCTAAACAGCTGATCAAATAAATAAAGGTCTGTTATTAAAGAGAATCAAGGGCATTTGATCACTAATAGTATAACACATTTTTTATAAAAGAGAATCAAAACCTTTGAACCGAGAAAATGAACCGAGAAATGACAATGCAGAAAGGAACTAATTTTTTAAATCGAGTCAAATATCATTGGCTTTTAGCCATTAGTTAGAATGTGGTCAGACTACGATAATTACTTCTTGGGGTTACACACGGAATGACAAATTTAATACATCTTCTTTCATCGCTTGAGGATAATTTATAATAGAGAAAAATCTTGATCTCTCTTGAACGGCTTCAGTAAGTTTCAGAAAATCTTTGACATCATCTAATGAACTACCGCAGAAAGGGAATGTTTGTCAATTAAAAATTGCACAGATGCTGGACTTGTTTAATTACAAAATAATATGATATGATGAGAATTCACTTCCGTTAAACTTCTCTGAAATCCCCAAAAATCTTAAAGATATAAACACAAATTAGAACTTCAAATTATTATAAAAATTTTAATTTATTTAATATAAACTGAGATCATTTGAAATAATTTATTTTAAATTAAATAAAATTTTATATTTTTTTATTTCTCCTTTAAGCAACTGGTGGTATAATCTCCTTTACATACACAATTTTCTCGACATGAATAGTATTTGTTGCTCGTGGACCTGGTATTTAGCATGTGAAATGCAATATTTTATTTTATTCACAGGATTGTTGTATGTCCATGTTAAAAAGCCAATTGCAGCCAAAATAGTATTTGTCACATTAGCACTGGGATTTGTGGTCATCGGATGGATGTGTAATTTTGCCAATGGAATAACATTTGAGTAAGTACAATTTGTAGTTGTAATATCAACTACATGTGTGGATACAGTTGCGATGAGTTAAAAGGCACAATTAGATTTTTTTTAATTTGCAAATGTTTAATTGCCGAAATGAAGTAAAATTTCATTTGTTCATAAGTGTCATTATACTTTGACGTTTATAGTTTCAAAAATTAACTGTTAAGATCAGTTTGTCCATTAATTTTTAAATCTTGGATATTTTTGGAAAATAGGACTTTAAGGTTGATTAGTGACTCAGATTTGATTTCATTTTGAAAATTAATAAACAAAGTTTGTGCTTTTATTGAATTTGGGAAGAATATCGATTTCAAGCTTTTATGTTTTAAAAATTTCCAATGTAAACAATTCGGAAACTACGAGGCTTTACCGACGGTTATATGATATATAGTATTGTGAACCACTATGAAAAGGAAATGGAACTCTATGATATTTCTAAAGATTCAAAGAAAGTTCAGGTATAGTCGATGTAATGTGAACAAAACTTTTTGTCTAACCCGCCGAAATAGAGATAAAATTTAAGTGAATGCAGTCAAAACAGCTCGAAACAAATAAATAATCGTGGATATTCATTGCAGAACAGATGTTTCTAAGCAAGTTGTTGATGTGGAAGTGGCTCCGGAACAATTTACGTATCTTCAAGCAGAAGTATGAACCATTAAGACCAATATAGTTTGGTCCAGAGAGAATGTAAGAAAGTACAATATTAGATAGAAATGAAAACCATTTTTTGGAAATAAATCTGTAACGTTTGAATGGCTAAAGTTATCAAAGGAGTGTGACGTTAAAGCTTTGGCAGTTTGGACCCCATAATTTGAAATATTGCAAATTGGAATTAAAAAATTGAATTACAATGATAAAAATATACATATATAAATTTTAACAATTGTAATTCTTAATTAAAAATTATTTACTTGTTGAGTTCAAATTTTTTGACGGTCTAAAAAATGTCGTTACAAAATGATTGAAAAACACTTAAAGGTCTCCAAAATTATATTACGTTTTAAATTAAAGGCTTAGGGATTTTAGAATACGTTGGTAAAATTACAAATTTTGACTTAAAAAGGATTAATTTCGAAAGGGACTGGATTTAGCCTTGTAGGGTGTTTCGATGCAAAATTTAAGCTAAAAATATGTTTGCAAGAATAATTTTGATTTTATTTTATATGAATATAAGTGAGGAATTTTAAAAGTAATTACTCCTAAACTGGACCTCAATATTTTCTTGGTTTTATTAATAACGTTGTCATTTAATTAAGTAAACAAGATCAGGGCAATTCTTTCGTATTTATATTAAAAACTGACTATAGAGCTTTAAAATTTTTGAAAGTTGAAAATTTAAATGCAAAACTGCAAAAGATAAATGTCATATGACTTAAATTTAAAGATCTCATTAAGGGCTATACGAACGAAAAAAATTCTGACATTTAAAATGGGATTAAAATATATTGGATGTACAACTTTGTGCCCAATAAGGTTGTCCATAGAGTCCAAGTTGTCATTGTTGTAATGCCTTTACTATCATTATGTTAAATTTCATTAAAATCCATTCAACTAATTAAAATATACAGACTGATTTTAAAAATATATTCAGCCTCCTTTCGAGAGAAATAATTCCACAACATACTTTTTCCTCAAGAAGGTAAAGCTCAGAAAATACGGTTCTAAAAGTGAATATGTGCCATCAGAAAGAATATAGTTTGGAACAAAAATAACTGGGAAATGAAAACCGAAGGATTCTTAATTTGCGAAAAGAGAAAATAAAGATTCGCAACTAAATTTTATTTCACGACCCCAAACGTGTTACACATTATTGAGCAGATTTTTCATTTTTTAAAACTTAAGCTACGTACCTCTTTCAGTATATATATTTTTTGAAGAACATTTAAAAATAAACTGTTACATGTGATTTTTAATTGACCGCGACTGTATGTAAATCTTCCACAAAATGATAATAGTTGAAAACGGCAACAAATTCCCCTTGTTTGTACAAGAACAAATGACCAAATCTAAATATTAGAAACTAAATTTTGAACTCTTTAAATTGTTTTTAAGTTAAAACCACATTTAACACATATAAAATTAATGAGCAAAAAAAAAAAAAGATAAAATACTCAACCTACCAATAAAAAACTATATATATATTAACATATATATACCATTAATCTGGATAGACTTTTCTAAACCAACATTTTCATTTATTTATTCAACATTTACTTTGACAGAATCGATGTCATCTACAGTACACTCAATCAGTTGTATGTCAAGCCATGGGTTCGTGTACCACCGTATTTGGCTGGTGCAACAATGGGATGGTTAATGCACATACTCCAGCAACGTCAACAACAGCATCGCCAACAACAAGAGCAACACCAACAAACATTCCAGAAAACACAATTGCAACAAACAGAAGAACATCAACTGAACAACATGCCAATGAAACAACAGAGACTTATCATCTACAACATCAGCACCATCGTCATCATCACAATCGACATTATCAACATGTTGGCACATTTGGTCGTAAAGCATTTTGGTGTTTTTGTCTTGTTCTCTACGTAACAACGAATTTTATGAGTTACTGGCGTTCAACACCCTCGTGGGTGGTGTCGACCATTATGTCAATGGGTAAATTACTTTTCGCACTTTGCATCGGTGGTGTCATCATCATGTGCGCTTGTGGTCGTGGTGGTTGGCTCAATGTGGTATTGAGTGCGCGACCGTTTTTGTTTTTAAATAAATTTTGTTTTAGCATTTATATGATGGCTCCCGTTCTTGTTGTGGCCATGTTTGGTTTACGCAACGAACCCACAAATTTTACAGAAGTCGGTTCTGGAGCCGATTTTGTTACTGCCATCGTATTGTCTATAATGTCGGCATTTTTAATGTTGATTTTGATTGAGTTGCCAATGCAACGAATTGCAAATCGTCTGTTTAAACATAAAAAATCGTAAAAGCAGAAATTTTTATAGGAAGTTATTATAAATCATATATTAAAAAAAGCATAATCAAGTGTCCAAGACAAAGCTTAGAGGGTGTTGAAATCACTTCTTGAATAAAATATAATATAATTTTTAAATTAACATATTTTTATTCTAAAATTATATTAAGGAATAATACATATTTATAATAATTTGTTTTGTTACTTAATAAATAATATTAATATTTTAATATTATAATAAAGTAAAGTCCATTTTTTACTATTCCAGAATTTATTGACCGATAATATAATATTGGAATTATTTATCACTTACATTTATTTTTAAATTAAAATTGTATCAAGTTGGCACCATTATTTAACTCAGCCTTCATACAAAAAACTCTTAAACCATAAACTCTTAAATGGACAGTTATACACAAATTTGGTTATAGCTCCCATAAAAGGAGTCTGAAAGAACTTTTAAATTAAATCCGTATGCTCAATTTAAATCCACATGTGTAAGTGTGGCGAGTTTTGTCAACATCAATCCATTTCACTTTAGTTCTCATAAGGCCCATCTCGGAACTTTGATTTAAGCAATTAAAACTTTTATATAGTGATTTTTATTCCATTTCAATACGCTGTAGTTCTTTTTCTAATTGTTTTTGATATAAAAAACGAATTTCGTAAATATCGTCCACATTCCGATAAGGGGCTTAAGCTCATAAAACTCTTAATTATTAAAGTTTTTCTGTTAAATTCTGCTGTAAAAATTTTGAATGAATTTATAAACGTTTAAGCTTATGAATCTTTTATAAATTGATGATTTCCCTTGAAATTCATAATATTTAACTGCAGCTCTATATTAGGACTTCCCCCAGAA
Source organism: Cochliomyia hominivorax (assembly GCA_004302925.2). Classification (NCBI taxonomy): domain Eukaryota; kingdom Metazoa; phylum Arthropoda; class Insecta; order Diptera; family Calliphoridae; genus Cochliomyia; species Cochliomyia hominivorax. The sequence goes on along the minus strand of PYHX02000494.1, from coordinate 43,135,485 downwards.
TATGTAAGAAGGAAGACCCCTTGTCACAGTACTAGCATGTAAGAAATGTAAGGAATTTCAAGGTAACTGACCATATTTCTTCTCAGAATCGCGGGATTTTTATAGAGGGTATTAAAAATTCCGCACAGCCTGATATAAAAATCGAACTTTAATCTAAATAAAATCTTAACGAATTAATAAATTTCTGAAGCTTTCTATTAGAAATTGTATTTTCGTACGAAAACTTAGTTAACTCCGGTTCTTGGACACCTTCCTTTTTTAAACAAAGCTATATCTGGTAAAAAGCAAAAATATTTAAAAGCCGACATCTGCGTCAACATCAAAATTCTAGAAAATTTCTAATTTTTCAAAAAGTAACTAAACTAATACAATATTAAACTATTAGTTACATATCATCGTACAAAAAACCATTAAAATCGGATCAATCGAACAAAGTTATAGGTTAAAACATGTTAAATTTTAATAATTTCCAAAATCTGTGAAAAATATAAAATTTGTCACCCATCTTTAGATATAGTAATAAACCCAAAGAAACTTGGTTATGCTGGCCCATTATTTGACATAGCTCCCATATAGGCCCTTTTCAGAATATAATTTTAAGCTTCTAACTATCTTAAGTATATGTTACAAATTTAACGATAATAGAGACATATTTTGGTATAATTCCAATTTAAGACCCCTTCCCAGAATAATGGTTTAAGCTTATAAAGTTATTAAATTTTAACCCATTTTATTGGAATCTGGTAAAATTATTTTTTAAACTGTGTTGAATTGATGATGGTAACTCCTTTCTAGTACCATTTTCTGGAATAGTGTTTTAAGTTAAAATGTTCTTAAATATGGACCAATTCCATCGAACCAGAAGTTTATCTAAATATTTTCAATTTATGGTACCAATAATACCAAGAATATATTACCACAGTTTTTAAAGGCCTTTTTCCGGAATCGGCATTTAAGCTGATAAGCTAATAATTAGTCTTCAAGTGCAATATCTTCAAATCATGATAATTTTTGTATAATATAAATGGTGGAGAGTATTTAAATTCATCTTAGCCGAATATAGTATTTTTTTGAATACAATAAAAATTATATTTAATTACGTGTGTCACCTTTTTGGATAAAATTTCAAAAAATTTGGAAGTTCTAATATCAGATTAATATAAAATTTAACGGTTTAATATATTTATAGGGTCTAAATAATGAAGAATTTTAGAAGAATTTTTTTTTCATATTTAAAAAAATTAGGGACCAAATTGAACCCGCAACGTTAAAAACAAAACTAAAAACAAGATTAAAAATATTCATTTAGACTTGAATATTTCGGAAACTTTACCTGAGATGGCCAAATTAAGAAGGCAACTCACTTTCTCGAAGAGGAGTTGGGGCTCAATAATCAACTTGGAAATAACTTTACTATAACCATATAAAATTTTATTAAGATATCTAAAACGAGTAAAAAATAATAGAATATTCGTTTACTAATGGGGATATTTACGATTCGATACACCCGAAAACCTAATTATATGTTTCTCCTATAGTTGTTGTAAAAATTGTATATATGATATCATATGATAATAACAGATTTTGATCAACGAGTTATACGGGTGGCAGATTACAATGTTCGTTTTATTCATGAATAAATGATTGATCGATAAGTGTGATCAATTAGTTAACAATAAAAATTAGTATTCTATTAACATTTTATAACAAAAAGCTTGAATATTTATAATAAGTTTCAATAAAAATAAAATTTAAAGCAAAATTTACATGACTGATGCAACAGTCGAATAGAATTTGGCCACTTTTCCAACGAATTATAAACCCAGGACATGGGGAGATCGGTAAATGGAAAAAGAAAATAAGTAACAATAATTTGTTTAAATCTTAAATCTTTTTAACATATAATGAATACTATGCCCGTGGACCTGACATTCTACATGTGAATTGCAACAATTTTTAATATTCATTTGTTTCAAATTTGTGCTGTTAAAAAGTCTTTTGTCAGCAAACACATGACACATTGGCTCTGGGATTTGTGGTCATCGGATAGATGTGATATGATAAATAAATAACACTGTTGTTAAAATAATTGTTGCATATGATACCTAAATGTTACCGAATTCACATATTAATAGTTGTTCCAAAGCAACACATCAATTTTTAAATTCGTCAACAAATTTAAACTTTCTGCCAAATTTAAATATAAAACTAATCACGTTTCCACAATCAAACAACTTAACCAACAATCTGGAGAAACCATTCTAACCAAAATTTTCATTGATTCATTCAACATTCACTATCACAGAATCAGTATCATCTACACGGTACTCTATCAGTTTTATATCAGCCCGTTGATTTCGCAAATATAAACACTGCAACAAATATATGTTAAGCTCAAGGTAACAACTGACACTCATCATCCAAAATCGTTGGATCATCGCGAACAACATGTTGGCACATTTGGTTGTAACACGTTTTGGGTTTTTTTCATTGTTTTAATATTGTGACAACGAATTTCACTTACTACAAGAGTGCAACATCCTTTTGGGTGGTGGAGATAATTATGTCCAAGGGTAAATTATATTTCACACTTTGCATTGTCATCGTCATGAGCGCTTGCGGTCGCGATAGTAGCTTCAATGTGTTGTTGAATGTGCGACCAAATTTGTCTTTTTTTGATAAATTTTGTTTCAGAATTTATTTTTGTTTTCGCTCCCGTTGTCATTAGGTTTATGTGATGTTTAGACAATGAACCTAAGTAATATTTTCCAACCTTCAAGTAGTTCAAGGTTCATTATCGAGAGCTTTACTGTCATTCCAGTCACATCCCTAAAGTACAGATCCAGAGTACAGATCCATCTTAAAATGAACCATTAGTAAAAGTACCGAGAAACATAAGGTTGAAAATGGGGATACAGTAACATTATAATAGTTTTGCTTCAATAACATGAGCATGACCCGTAAGTGGACTTAACGTGTCATTGGCTCATTGAGTCAAAAAATATCACCTTTGAATTGCGATTTACTGGAAGTACGGTACCCCAATTGGACAGAATCGATTTTTTATGAAATTTAAAATAGTTATAACAGAGGAGTGTGGTATTATGACTTTGTCTGTTTGGACTTTATAACTCGGACATTTATTTTTGTTTAACTTGCTTTCACGTGATAGTTATCGTAGTAGTTACTTGTACTTATAATTTCAAAATTTTGAAAGAAATTGAATTTGTTTTTTTTTATATATATCCGAAAGTATTGTACCGATATTATACAATTTAATTATTGATTTAATAAAAAATTAGCTCAATCCTTAATTTGTTCAATCAGATCAAAAATAATTAATTTTCATTTTTAAAAAATCATCTAAATGTGGACTCTTTAAGATAAAAGCCCAAGAATGACGTTTTCCGTATTACATATATTTCATGATCTTCGAAAATACTTTCTATAAATTGATTATCCTTAGACACTTTCATTATGCGGAATTTAATATGACCAACTGCCATTTGAAAATGCGAAAGTTGATATTTGATAACGTAGTTTTGGATATGATTCTTGGTAGAGCTCTGAAATTATATAATGTAAACTCTATAGGGTACATAAACGATTTTAATTGCGTACACGATATAAAGTTAGGACTCTTAATTCTGGCAATAGAATTTTCTAGTCTAAAGATCAATGAAATTTCTCTGGAGTGTTCTGTTGCATAGAAATCAGATAAAATAGAGAAATTTGTCCAGTTCATAAAGCTGGTTTGATATTTCGGCTGCTTAGGGTTTATCATTATTTCATATATTCACGTAACGTTTGATGAAAATGTCAAATCCATACTTTTGTACGATTGTGAAACGGGGAAGTTATATTTGTTCGTATATCGGTACCTACCAAATAAAAATTTATTTTAATAAGAAAGATCAGTGGCTTTGTTAGAAGACATATGAACACCGTCCATCTATTGAGACGTAATGGATATTTGGAAAAGGAAAATCAAAACAAAACTAAAAGATGTAAAAAAATTGTGGCGAAATGAAGGCGCTGATTTGAATTTTGGTACAATTTAAGGATCGCTTCTGATACAAAAATTTTGTTATTATTTTTCTAATATTCTAAGGATCTCTCATTTTATTGGCATATTTTCAAATTGATCTAAATATATTTGGTTAGAAATGGATAACTCGTTTTTGAAAAAAAATCTTTTGGAGACTGAAATTTGACATACATGAGAACTGACTCCTACAAAGACAAATTTTATTATATATTATTTCTTGAGAGTGATCTAACTTTGTAAAAATACATATTGTGTTTTTCTTTAAATTTTTCTCAATGGATTTGGCGGAAAATTAAGATGGTTTGATCATGACTTGTAGTCAATAATTATCAGGAAGTGATTTTACATATGTTAGTCCCCAAGGATCTTATTAATTATTTAAGAATTCACAGTGAAAATTTTAGTGAAATTCAAAGCTTTATCAAGAAAGGCAAGAGATCTGGAGATTAGAAAATAAGTTTCGTAGAATGTGAAGTTCGGCAAGTAGTAAACTAGAAAAAGAGTTGATCTCTGGTGATGTTCATGAATCCATTGTAACACAAAAGAGTCCGATATAAAACCTTTATTATAATGTACATGTGGAAGTTTTTATTCTGTATTTCCACAATTATCAATCAAATATCTTACGTACTTCATCAATCAATTTATATCTTACAAAATTATACGTTCACTTTTTTTCTTTCAAAAATATATTGAAATCAAAAGTCTTCTTTTGATTTTTCGTCAACAAAGTGTGTCATCAAATTTGATTTGATACAAATAATAAATATCAACAACAAAGAATCTGAAAACTTAAACAAAATAGACATAAAAAAAATCTATCTATAAGATACGATATTTATTGCGTTGGCATTTCATGTTAAAATTTCGCCCACTAATTTAAAATACTGATCGATAGCAATTGTGCGCAATCTGAAGCCAAGTGTCTACTGTTGCACCTTCTTTTTGTGCGTTAATATTTCATGGTAACAAAAATACAAAAATAACGTCACGAATAAAAGATAAAAAAGAAACTTTACTCATCATCATGATCATCGTCATGATCTTTGTTTTGTTTTTGTTGTTTGGTTCATACGCATCCATTATCTGCACAAAAATCATCATCATCATTTGCTTCACACATACAAACTGACACGCAAAATTTTATATGGTATATGTAGATATTGTTGTTGTAGATGTTATACAACAACGCCATCGATTATAATTTTTCTTTAAAATGATAACGATCTTTTATTTTATTTTCTTCTCTTTTCGTTTTTATTTGGAATCTTCAACTAAACAAAAAAAAAAAATTCAAAAATCTTTGGAATCAGGAAAAACCTGTTTGTAGCAGGTAGATTTTGTTAAGATTTCTTTCTTTCCCTTAACGCGGGAGTCATAAAAAATGCAACGACTAATTTGATCCCACACACACAGATAAACAACACATACATGTTAGTATAATAGATTAAAAAAGAAGGACGAGGGATTAAAATAGAATCTATTGTATTTTCATTTCGGAGGGTTAGTTTTAAGGATAGACTATCAGAAAAAATAAATCCCTTCAAAGAAGGCACAGCATATGTAGGGACAAACAGAAAGACGGACAGACGGTTGCAAAGGAATTTATTTTGACAAACAGGTAGAATTTCATTTAAGGCATTTTTATTCTTAAAATAATAAAAATAGATATTGATGTTGAACCATAAAGAATCGTAGTGATTTCCGATTCTGTTGTGTGAAAAGAAATAAGATAAAATTTAGAGTACAAAGTTGCAAAGATTTGGAGCGTTAAATAGTCGCCATTTTAAGATACACTGGTTATTTATTATTTAAAAGATGTGTTGAGGGAGATTTGGGTAAGTTTCCTTGGAATCGTCTGGTATGGAGGTTTCAAAAAATGTTCTTGCGGCATGAAATACATTTCAAAAAATTTGCAATATTATTAACAAGTCATTTTATTAAGTTTTTTAAAAACTTCGTAATAATTTATTATTTATTTCTTTAAAGTTTCGAATACTCGAAATTCCAATATGATCAAACGTTTATGTTTATATCAAATTTGTACGTTTACAACGTGTTTTCTTTTACTCTGGCTACTAATATCATATCTTATATCTTATATTATAGTAATTTTCGTTCAAGATAATAAATTCTTGCGAATGGTATTTCGAGTTATCATTTAATTCCAAAGCCGTCTTTTAGAATAGCCTTCAGATATTCCTTGTAGTTTTTAATAGCCAAAATCTAGTAAATTCCAACAGCAGTGTCTGTAAATATCTAATATGGATCCATAAATTGTTAATCCCGTTGTGTTGTCCAGAAATGTGAAATAGTCTTTTCTCGACCCTGTATACTGAATGCCGACATTTATAATGGAAAAAGCAGTGATGGTATATTTATATCCCGCAAACATATCTTGAAATGTATGTTTCAAATGTGGATTTCTTCTAATACTTCTAGCATTGGACATTTCAATTGTAACTCAATATACTCAATTGAATTATTATCTGCTGAAATGGTCCTTCTAATTGATAGAAAATCTAGTATTTCAATCTTATTGATGTACGTTCTATCTTCTGTAACTTTACAGTTACAGAAGTTATATAATCGGCGTCATGATATAAATCCCCAGGAAATAATCTTCTCAAAAGTTGGCACAATATAGTCCAAATAATAACACATACATATATTTATAACTAATGCTTTATGCCAAAACCTAAAAGATAAACAAAAAAGTTATAGTTTGATAGTCCATATATATCGTTATCGTAAAACATTTTGATAATAACAATTTGCATCGCTTTCATAACATTTCCCTCAATCGGCGAAAAAATTACAATTCGATCGACTATGAACCACTGACTATAGAGAGGAAACCTTCTAAACTAGACATAACACATACATTCACACATTTATATGTATCTGTATGTGTAAATTCCTTTATACTTTTTTTAGATTCCTTATTATGTTTGCTTTACTCTACATACCCCTGAAAAATAAAACAAAAAAGGGAAAGAAAAATAAGAGAAAAAAGAAAAATATTTCAAATCATTTCACATCCTCGTCAACATCATCTCTTGGTTTTTCTTCTGATTCTTCTTATCTGAACAAGAGTGAGTTTGAATGTTAAAATTTAGTTTCAGTTGGTGTATGTTACATACAAAATTTCGTTGTTGTTGTTGTTGTTGTTGTTATCTTTATACAAACATTGTATGTATATAATTATAGCTATACCAATATACATACACATATACATATACATTATAGTTATATTTATATTTATGTACATAAACCCTAGTGTCGGGCCTTTTGTGTTTTTGTTTTTGGTTTCTTTTCTCCATAGTTTTCTTTGTTTTGTTATTGTTGTTCTTCTTCTTTTTGAAAGAATTCTCAGAAATTTTATAGTCTCTACTAAAAGATCACAGACTTTGCCTGGGTACCGTTTAAGTTTAAATAAACAGAAATGCACTCTCTCACAAACACATACACTATTCAATTAATGTGTGTGTGTGTATGTTAAGGTTAATTTAGGTTGTGTAGATGGACTTTAAGGATCTAAATACAATAAAATAAATTTTGTTAGGATATATTTTCGAGACAGTTGGATTTTTTTATGAGTTTTTGTTTAAATTTTTAAAAATTTTATTTCGTTGAGAAATAATTTTATTTATTTTGAAATGGTTGATTTTATTGTACCTGTTATTTGAAGGTGTTATTTTATTGTTATTAACAAGAAATCGTAACGATTTATTTATGGTCTGACATTTTATAAAATTTAATATGTTATTCACGCCCTGATAAGCTTAGTTTAAAATTTTGGAATAAAATAATTTTTTTGGGATAATAATTATTCAAATCGGTTTTTTGAATTATGTAATTTCAATTCTATAGTTTTAGTACTCCTCAAGGACCTACATAACTTGATCAACATATACATGTATGTATGTTGATCGAGTTCTATATATTTGCTTTAAAGTTTTCAACCGATCTGATTCGATTTTTACGGAAAATCTTTCGATAGTCTCTTATAATTAAAATATGCTGAATCTTAAACAGACTCTACCCCTATCAATTTAGAAATAATTTTAGGAACATATTAAAAACTCTGTTTGTAAGAGAACACAACATCGCGGTGCTCTATTCCGAAATTAAATAATCTATAATATTTTGCTCTTGCTGTTTCATCTAGGCGACAAATCTTATTAAAATTCCCGATGTGGTTTCAGAGATATGAGATATTAAAAATATCTGTTTGCAAGGGGGATATCGCTTTAGCGTACCCTATCCGAAAATTATTCCATGTCCCAATTTATAAATTTCTCTAACATTTATAGATATATGCTATATAATTTTTACGTATGAGTCTTTAAGACTTTATCTAAATGCCAAATTTCAGAGAATTATATATCAAATTTATGTGATATTAAAATATTTGTTTGTTATGGAGATATCACTTCCGAGGCCTATCAGCAATATAATAATGTGTTGTTAATTTTTTTAGTTTTAGAAGTTTTTCTCAAATATTAATCTATAACTTTTTGCTACTTAAACGATAATTTTTTTTGCAAATTCTATCAAAATTCAACGCTCACAAACTTTAGTATGTTATATATTTAATCGAATCATATTTTTAATTGATTTTTTTTTCAGAACGGTGAATTTATATAATATTAAAAAAAAAAAATCGGAAAAAGAAAAATATATTTTCAAAGTGGGATATTAGATTCATAAAATAATATTGATTTCCAATAAAATATTTATTTAAAGAGATACTTTAGCCTTCTGAAATTTCCAGTAACTACGGACAGGATTTTTTTGGACTTTGTTCTATAGAGCATGTATTTGTTGGAGATCTGGGTAAAGCCTCCATCATATGATCAGGAACACATTAGGTGTTCTAAACCTGATTCTGTCTTAAGTTTCAGACTCTGGAGTTTAAAAATTATTAGTTAAAATCAAAATTTTCATAAAAGGGGTCCAATTCGAGATGTCCCTTTTTCACGTAAAAAATCTTTAGAAATATATAAATGTTTTTAAGAGAAATTAAATTTCAGAAACTGTCTTAAGATCTAACAAAATTTTAAAAGCTGATAACTGGAATGCAAACATTCAGAAACTTTAAACTGACGCATGTGTATTTTTTATGGTCGCATGCATGACTAAATTATGATAAATTCTTTAAATTTCACATCAGATAACAGTTTTTTGAAAAATAAATCTCATATTGACTGCAATTGTCTTTGGAAAAACTTTATTCATCATTTGAAATATGTAAAATATTTGCAATTTAAATTTAATAATAAAGTTATATAAATAAGAGAAAATATGAACTTTCTAATTAATCTGGAACAAATTTTTTGGCCAAAAATTTAGACTACAAATTAAAGCAATATTAAGGATTCTTCCTAAAATCAAAGTTTGGTTTCTGAATTGAACTTTTGACCTTTAATACAACTTCCTCTTTTGATACTTATTAAAATCTAACGATAAAAGTTTTCAAAGGAAGCACACCAAAATTTGAAATCCACATGCGAAAGCGATTGTTTTGCAATGAACTGTTTTTAAATTTATTAGAATTTTAAATGAATTTTACTAGGGATCTTTTCGGACTACATGGAATACTTGTAGTCTGGAGAAAGCAATAAATTAGGTGTTGTTATATACAATGGAAACTTACAATTTTACTAATGAAATTCTTTCCATGGAAAGTAAATACAACTTGTGATGAAAGAGTCTGGACCAAAAAATTACATATAAGATGGTTTCTTAAGGACATATTGTCCTTGGTTTGGAATCAAGGTATATTATAAAACATATCAAAACGATTACACATTAAGTTTTATTCGGACAAATAAAACGTTTTTGACTTGAAATATAATATATCATAAGATATCTTAAAGAACATATTTGATATTATAATTATAAATTCAAGCCGTGAAAATAATTTTTAACTTAATAAAGTAATTTCATTGTTTTCTCAAAAGTGTTGTAAAGAATCCTTAAAATTTTTACCAATTTCGTTTTAAAGATCAGGTTTTGAGATTTCCAAATGTATAGGTTAAAATTAAAGTTTTTATAACAATGACAAGGGGGTGGACGTAGCCCTTTAGCTTTAACAAAATAATAAATAAAGTAATTAAAAAGCCTTTCAGAAATATATGAGTTTAATATATATTTTCAACAAAGAAAATTAATTTAAACGAATGAAGAAATACGATCATTAATATATATATATATATATATATACTTTCTCTACACACTGATCAAGCAAACGAACAAAAAAATTATTAAAAAAAATATGAATATTTCCAAAACTTTTTTCCTTCAATTGAAAGAGACAATTAATTTTTTTATAAATGTCAAAGAAAAAATACAAATTCGACAAATTTGATTGACGTTTGGTTTCATTTTGAAATCAAAATTATTTTGATTTTTCTTCCTGCATGTTCTGTGCAACACATACATTCTCAAGCTCTGCCAAATTTACAAACGCATACTTATTGCATGAGCAGTATGTGTTTATGGGCCGCTTAAGTGGATACATGTATATATTTAAAAAGTAGGGTACTTTTTCAACCAATAACTCCGTCTGTGCAGGGGCCCAATCTTCTAATATTATATAATATTTTATACAAAACCAAACAGGCGATCAATATTTATAAATTTATTTAAAAAATCCGCTCTGCCTGTATAATTTTTTTTTTATTGTAAAGAAGTTTTTCTTTATATAACTGAATAAATATTATGCTTTAAAAAATGAATTATAAAATGTAATGAGTAACTGCTATTAAATTAGTGAACATTTGAGTCAAAGTTTTTTAAAATTAGATAATTGAGTTTTTTTAAAATTGGATAATTGACAAAAAACATAAGTCAAATCTTAAATTTTTTTCGAAAAATTTATCTTTGAACTTCGACGAAACATGAAATGGAAATGAACTTTTAAATATTGAACAACTCCAAATTTTGTAGTTAATATTAAACGGAATTTCACTAAAACCAAAAATTGTAAGATAGTTTGGGGGGTTCGAAAAAAATATAATGTCTATATAATTCAAATCCTTAAAGGTTAAATTTTTTATGGCCAAATTTCGCAACAGAGTATAATTTTTTTAAGACAGTTCTTAGCTTTCCCATAATTATAGTTAAACAATTTTTAATGGGTTAATGATAAGATCTATAAAATAAGATGTATAATCGTTCTAATCAAAAGTTGCACAGATATCGAAATGAGTATATTTTCTATAGCGATAGGTAAACAATGTTGTAGTTGAAAAGTCTAGATTTATTTTTTTAAAAACATACATTTTTTGCTTTAACAAGACATCGCAGTTTTTTGTCAAATCAAGTCATATGTTTCGAGATCTTATCCTTAACATTAAAATAGATTCCTATTGCATTTTCTTAAGTGAAGCGTTAAAAATTTAAGAGTCAAAACTTAAATTCTTACATCTACTTGTTAATCCTATTTGAATTGTTCAAGTAGTATCTTGAAATATTATTAAATTTATTCGAAAATCTTTACTGTACTTTTGTATGAAGAGTATTTTTAAAAAAAATAAATTCCCCAAGAAAAGTATCATTTAGTTCGAGTTTCAAAATAACACAAATGATACGGAGAAATGAAAACCAAAATTTTAAATCAAATTTCTTAAAGAAGAATAAAATTTTTTGTATTGTGTTAAATGTATGGACGAGTAGTAGAATATTAGAATCTTGGGCCACACAAAAATATACACATTTACCACCGCTTTAAAGATATGAACAACAAAGACGACACACACAGATACACCCATACATATGAAAAAACTTAAGAATTTCTGTTCATGGTTTTGTTTTCTATCTTTCTACCGAAATGAACCATACTACGCTATAAAACTCACTAACACATTTACACGAATACACACAAGTACAAGAGCATATATAGAGAAGGCAAAAAAAGTACCTGGTATCTCTTAGATTGTATTCTGAGAAATGGCTGAATTGTGCAGAGATTAATAGAATAGAAAGAAATTCTCTTTTTTTGTTGGGTTCCTTTGACACAGCGCTCTTTACCTGCTGGTGTATGTGTGAGCGAAGACTAAAATCGTATTTTGTAGTTATAAACTCAAACATTCGACCAGGGAGTTTAGTTTGTGATACGTTGTTATACAGTGCGGTATTGTGCGCGGTCCTATTCTAAAACACAAACCGTTAAATAAAAATATATTTAATATTGAAAAAATAAATATAAAATTGTAAACAGTCGGCAAAATTATTCAACTTAAGTTTCTATTTTGCTATAAAAAATATTGTAAGAAAAATAAATCTAAATATTTGCATTGAAAAAAATCCAAGAGGAAAGAAAAATTTATAAAAAAATATAGTAATTTGCAACGACAACAACAACAAAATAAAATTATTAAGAAAATTACAAATTAACAAAGTGTCCGACATAATAATTGCAAATTAAATAAAATAATTTACAAGTGTGTAAGAAATAAGTAATTTTTTTATAATAAAAAGAAGTCAAAAAGTGTTTTAAAACAATTGAAAAATAAATTTAAAAAGATTACAAAAAACGCTTAAAAGCGTTTTGCAAAGAAAAATCTAAATAAAAAATAAAAACACTCAAATTTTAAATAACAAAACAAATTATGGCCACTAATACCGAAATACTACCCTTCCATCATCAAACAACATTGTCATTGCAAACAGCCGCAGCTTTGACCAACTATCACGGTGGCGGCGGTGGTGGAGGTAGTAGTATTCATACTGCAACACAATTGGCAGCAGCAGCTTGGAGCATGGAAGACCATCTCTATCAACAGACTGAATTACCCGGCCTCACACGCAGTGCTCATCATCTGCTACGTTTTACCCCCTATGCACTGCATCATCGCCCCCAGCTGCAAACATTACCACCCGCGTTGTATCTTCAACATGCAGCTGCTGCAGCAGCTGCGGCGGCAGCGGCAGCAGCACATGCGCAACATCATCATCACCAACATCATCTGCAACAAAGACCTGCTTCTCCTGATAGTCCTCCACCCGCTGAGGGTCTTCACATTACCAATCTTTTTCCCGAAGTTTTGGAAATGATTTTCGACAAACTGTCGGTCAAGGATTTGGGACGCGCAGCTCAAGTTTGTACCACCTGGCGTGATGTTGCCTATTCGAAGAGTATTTGGAAAGGTGTCGAAGCCAAATTACATTTAAAACGTTCCAGCCCTAGTCTATTTAATTGTCTAGTTAAGCGTGGCATTAAAAAAGTACAGATCTTGTCATTGAGAAGGTCACTGAAGGATTTAGTTTTAGGAGTTCCTGCTCTAACCTCTTTAAATCTCAGCGGTTGCTTTAATGTGGCCGATGTGAATTTGGGTCATGCCTTCTCCGTCGACTTGCCAAATCTGAAAGTGCTCGATCTCTCCCTGTGTAAACAAATTACCGATACTAGTCTCGGCCGCATAGCCCAACATCTCAAGAACCTAGAAACTTTGGAATTGGGTGGTTGCTGTAATATCACCAACACGGGTTTGCTTCTAATAGCGTGGGGTTTGAAGAAACTGAAAAATCTCAATTTACGTTCCTGCTGGCATATAAGTGATCAGGGCATTGGTCATTTGGCTGGCCTTAACAAAGCTACCGCCGAAGGCAATCTCGAACTTGAATATTTGGGTTTGCAAGATTGTCAGCGTTTAAGCGATGAAGCTTTGGGTCACATAGCACAAGGTTTAACGTCACTAAAATCCATTAATTTAAGCTTCTGCGTGTCCATCACAGACAGCGGCTTAAAGCATCTAGCTCGTATGCCCAAATTAGAGCAACTCAATCTACGTTCCTGCGATAACATATCCGACATAGGCATGGCCTATTTGACCGAAGGTGGCAGTGGTATTACCTCACTCGATGTCAGTTTTTGTGACAAGATCAGCGATCAAGCACTGACACATATTGCTCAAGGTCTCTATCGCCTACGCTCGCTCTCACTCAATCAATGCCAAATAACAGATCAAGGAATGCTCAAAATAGCCAAAGCCTTGCCAGAACTCGAGCACCTAAATATCGGCCAATGTTCCCGCATTACCGACAAAGGTCTGCAGACATTGGCCGATGAATTGGCCAACCTGAAGACGATCGATTTGTATGGTTGCACACAATTGTCTTCCAAGGGCATCGATGTGATTATGAAGCTACCGAAATTAGTTAAACTCAATCTTGGCTTATGGCTTGTAAGATGATGTGCTAAAAGGCAAAATCGTAATCCCAAACCAAATCAGAGGCAGGAAGATAAACTACTTCTAGCCATTGTAATGAATGAACTAAGACCTAGGAGTGACGATCTTAAACGAGAGATGAAAAGCAACAGCAACAACAAACAACCAATAAATAAAACTTTATTAATATCATCATCATTAGCATCGACAAGAACAGCAGCAATACATGTAGTTGCAGCTGCATCAGCATCAGCTGGATCATCATCTCCTGCTTTAGCGCCAACGTACCATAGGGACACTATTATAGACGATGCTTACTGGCAAGCAGAACATCTTCAAGACAAGAGTCCAGCGTACTCAACTATATCCCACAACTACTAGATGGTGGTAAGGCGTTTGTTCGTACGTTCCTTCATTGTTCGATTGGTTGGATGGATGGTTAGTTGGTTGGTCGATCGGTCGGTCCGTCAGTCGCTTTTCAGTTGTGCAAATGTTTTTATCCTTCGCCCAGCAACATAAACACACACATAGACACTCACACACGCATCTAAACAACAACAATAATCCCTGAAGATGAGAGAACGATGACATGCATTGGATTCAGGATTTTACTTGTGGTATTCTTTTCTTATAATAAAAAAATAAGTTACAAACATTTTATGGGCGTAAAAATAATCATTTTAGCCAAAAACAAAAACAAAAAAACACAAAAATAACAAAAACTTATAGAAATTTATTAAGAAAACAAACTAATACAAACACACACACACATATATATATATGAGAAAAAAATTATTCAAGAAATAATAACAACAACTAAATCTTACAAACTGTATACGAAACAACAATACAAGTTTTTATTTCGTTGTTCGCTTTTTTTCAGTTTTTAGATTTCTGTTGTTTTTTTCTTTTTGTTTTTGAGGGCATTAGCATTTTTGTGTTGCTTACGAAACATACACTCACTCACTCACTCACTTACAGATAAAATGCATAAGCACACATATACACGCACACAAAAAAATATCCACACACAGCGCAACTGACTTTCCACAATCGAGTGAAATAAACCTGACAACTGAATCCAACAACAACAAAGCAAAAATAACAACAACAATACACAAACACATAACAACTCGTACTTGCATGCGTGCGTGCAACCTTACCTTATTATTACAACTTCTATGTTGTTTTTGTTATTGTTATTCTTGTTGTTGTTGTTTTTGCTTCAAACGGAAAGCAAACAGACCCTGAAACGAATGAGTAGAAAACAAAAACAACTACAAAGACGACTTCGACAACTACTACAACAACAACAACTGCACGAACAAAAAAGAAATGTAATAAAAATAACAACAACAACAACAACAACTAATAAACTACATTGTAAGAGAAAAAAATGTAAGAAGAAAAAAATTTATAATAAAAAATAATGACAGTCATGGCAACATGCAAAATGTCAACATTAAATTAAAAAAAATAAAACATTTATTCTTATTTATTTTTTGTTTTGATTCATTTTCGGAAAATGTACTGAGGAAAGATTTTGAATTGTTGATATTTGTTAAAGATCTTAAATTTGGAAATTGATATAACATTAAAGATCTCAATTTTAGGCTTATTTCATATATGATCGCACTACTTTTCCTTTCGATTCTTTAATAGAACTTTAGATTTAACGATTTTAGAAAATTTATGTGGTTTGAAAAGTTGAAAATATATCTTTAATATTTTTCCTCTAAAAGGTTTCATAATTTACACTCTATTTCAGACTTGTCTTACCCATTGACAATCTTAAAGTTTTTTAAGCAATTTTTTCTAATTTTCTTATTACGCCTCTAATATAGTTGAAAAGGTCATTCTCATCTTTAAAATCATCAGTAAATATACATTTTCAAAAATTTTCATGTCCTTTGAGTATTACAAAAATTAATTGCTAAATTTGAAATATATAGAAGCGATAACAATATTTATTTGATTCCAACTGGTTATCAAGCTAAAAGAGATTTCAGATATGATAATTTGGAGGTTATAAAGTAACATGTTAAACTTGATTCGTCCTTTTTTCTTCTTTAATGTCGATTCTCTAATAGTGATAACTTATTCAATCGGATCATCTAAGAACTTTAAAACTTTTAACTATACTATTTAAAAATGATATTTTTATATATGAAATCGAGCTTCTTCATTTTCTTTTTAATTTGAATAATTTGATCTATTTCTCTTTTTCAATATCGATATCCAACATTTCATAATTTAATGGAGTGACTTACGAGTTAACTCTGTTCAGAGAATTTTCATAACAATATTAATAATAAAAATATGGTAACTAAAATTTTATATTATAACGACCATAAATATTTAAATAATCTACAATTCAAGATGAAATACCAATATTTCATCCAAAAATTTGAGACTATTTTTTTCGTACAGATTTCATGTTCAAAATTTTTTAATTTTTCTTTAGGTCTTAGTTATTCGGGAAGTTGGCATTTTGAAAGAAATTAATTTCAAACTCTTCAAACACAAAAATTTCTTAAGTTTTGGTCTATATATATTTTTTAAACCATGAATTAAAATTCAGATAGATAGATAATTATGATGACACTATTTCAAAATATGTTTGAATTTATGCATTTCTGAAATTTTAAATTATTAAAAATTAATTTAAACAAATATAAAAAATTTTTAAAATAATAAAATTTTGGGAATTTCAGTTTCAAAAATATACAGATTAAGAAATATCATCCCAAATATTTGAAATATAATTGAAAAACTCTGCTACGTATTTGGACGATTGTGGAAGTTAAACCATGAAAATTTTTGAAATAAATTTGGAAATTTAATTTGAAAATTTCGGAAGTTTTGGAAACGGTGTAGAACTTAATAAACAATGCCAGAGATCAAAAATACATTTTCTGAAATTTTCAATTGTCACTTCCAATAATTTCAAATTATTGAGGATTCACAGTAAAAATTTTACATGTTATCGCTTCTCTTTAAAATTTTCAATTCCAATTTCATTTCCCGATTTTTAAAATTTAATTAAAATATTCTTAAATTTTTCCTAGAAATTTTTTCATATTTAAATTTCCATAGAGAAAAATTCCCTTTAAAACTTAAAAAGGAAACATTTATTTTTTTCTTGCCATTTTATTTCTTTTTTGAAAAAAATGTAAGATCCACCATAACCTGTTACTACTATATATGTATGTATATAAAAATATATATAAAATAGAATTTCCTTCCCTCATTTGGTGGACATGTATAACAGCAGTAACAGCAACAACAAAAACCAAGAGGAATATAAAATGTTGCAAAGCAGGGAATTTATAACGAAGACCAACCAGGGTTAGTTAATAGTAGAAGTACGGGGGGAAACATCAAACAAAAATTAAGACAAAGACACAAAGTGAAACACACACATACACACAAACATACATTCACATAGACACATAAGAGAATAAAATATTTTTGTTGTTTTAAATTAAACAGAAACTTCATAGCTTTCGTTTGCCAACAGCAGCAACAACAACAGCAACAAAATACAAAAAAAAAAACACATCGTGCTTAAAAAGTAAAACTAAATACAACAACAAAAAGTAGCTATAAAAAAGAATAAACGTAAAAAGCAAAACAGAAAACAGTTACTGGGAAACATGCGAAGAACACAAGACGAGAAGCAAACAAAACAAAAAAATTATATAAAAAAAGCACACAAATATATACACATACATCGATAGATATGAAAACACATTCATAGATACAAATTCATACTAACACACACATACATTTATACATACACATAACATTTAAGCTGAAATGCAAGCAAGTCGCAAGCAAGATGACATACAAACAGCCATTTAGTCACATTGGCTTACTGTCAGTTAGATAAACAGACAAAAAGACAGACAGACAGACAGACAGACAGACATACATACAGATATCCATATAGTCATGCAGTGTAAACCAGACCAGTCGGTATTTGACTATAGAAAATACTGAGCGAAAAAATACAACAAAAAATATTATATTCAAGTATTTTGCCTGATGTTTGTAAGCGAGTGTAAAGTATTTTTTTATATATAAAAAATACATTCGCTTATATGATTGTATGTATGTATATTTTTATTTTTTTTTACTTTTCGCTGGAGAACTGGTACTCATTATACTTTACTGAGATACTTACGTACAAATACCCCACTCAACCATATATACAGTGTGCAACGCAAAAAAAGAGCAATTGCAGATTTTAGTTTGAATTCCTATAATTTATCAAAGTCATGAACTTTTTATTTATTTTTCAATCTCAATTTTATCGAAATATATCTTTGGCCGAGAATGACTCGAGTGGTTCCGGAACGAAGATCCAATACGTGGGAACTTTTTCACTGTTCTGCAGTCATATTGGTTTCTTGGGGGATTGAAATAACCTTTCTATTTAGTAAAATGTTCTGAAATTCTTAAATCATTTAACAGAATCCTGAAATTACACTTCCTTAAATTACTAAGAAATTTTAGACTGTATTAGTATTTTTATGAAATGACTTACAGAGTATCTGATCTGATCAATTTCTTAAATATTCTTAAATAATCTTAAATATTACAATAAAAAGTTCTAGATATCAAAACGTTGCTACTCAGGATACTTCAAAACCAATATTAATAGAAAAATTTTGAACATTAAATAAAAACTTTTTAAGTATTCAATCTAAGTTCTTACAGTTCAATCATAAATTTTTGAAATATTTTGGAAAAATAATTATAACTATAAGAACCATATTCAATTTTCAAAATTTCAAAATTACTTAAATACATTATTACTGCTGTTTGTGCCATATAATATAACTCCAATTTTCGAAAAGATTTTAATTTAATATTTAAATATTAATTTTTTAATATTTCTGATGTATATGAAAATGAAATTCACTTAAATTCATTGGGAATTTAAACCACGATTTTAAGAAAAAAATATTTGCACATTTCTGAAATACAATAAACAATTTTCTGAAATTCAGTTATACATTTTTAAACAATTTCTTATTCTTATAATACAATAGTTCCCTAATTTTTTTAAGAATAAAAAAAAACGTTTTTTTTTCAAAAGGTACTGTTTTTGAAATGAAAATTTTACAAAAAGTTCTGAAATATTTTTATAGTTTTAAATTTTTCATATCTCTTTCAAAAAATTCGAAAATCAGTTTGAAAACTTTACGTCCCCACTGTAAAAGTTAATATAGTGCATATGTATAAGTAAATGTCAGTATGTAAATATGTATATATATGAGTGGCAGTTATGTAGATATGTGTATAGTTGTTGTTGTACTAAATGCAATGATGGGGGACGAAGACCAAAAGACAATCGATAAAAAAATAGAAAACAAAAATAACAATAACAAAAAAAAAACAGACCGACTGTTTATATGTTCATACGAGAATGTCTCTCAGTCAGTCCATCCATGCGTCCGTCCGCATGTCTAACAAAACTGACTGTTTGACTGGCCCAGAAGACACAATAACAGACACAAACGTTGGCCGACGACGACAGCGACAACAACAGACTGGTCGTTTTAAATGCCAGTAAGTTGCATATAAAATGCCTGGTTTAAAGCCTGTTTTAGCCTTTTTTTTCGTTAAACTCTTGTTTTTTATAAATTTTTACTTTTTTATATAAATTTTGTTTAATTTATACTGACTTGTGTGTGAGTATAAATGTTTCTACATCTGTTTAATTTTATGCGTGTATATAAAACATATATATATGTGAATGTATTATATATTTTGGATTTCTTTTAAAATTTTACAAAAAAAGTTTTTGGTTTTTATTGAAAATTGTGTGTTTTTTTCTTATTTGATTTTATAACTGTTAATTATTTTGCTTGAATATTAATTATTTTCTCGCTGATTAACCGCAAAAAAATTGTATTGTTCTGAAAAATATATACTTGATTTCAGTCGATTCCAATACAAAACATTATAGTCAATTTTTAGTTTAAAACAATGAAAAACGAGATATACTCGCAAATTCTTATACAAGAATTTTTTTGTAAATAGTGAAAAATGAAATAAAATAAAAAATTATAATTATAAATAATATAATAATTTTTATTAAATTCTAGTTTAATTTAAAATTTGTTTCTTTAATAAAAAAAATGCTAAGAAATTTGATTAGTTTTCTTAAAAAAAAAATATTTTTTTTTTCAAAAATTTATATATTTTTTATAATTTTATTTTAAATATTGTAATTTATTTAAAAATAACAGAAAATTGATTAAAATCCCAAAAAGAAGTCTAAAAAATTCTTTTTTCTATTGTGATATAAAATTATTATTATTAAAACTAAAAAATAAAAATAAAATAATGTAAAATTAATTTAAATTTAGTTCATAAAAAAACTGTGTAAAATATACGAAAAAACTAAAATCCCCAAAAATATTAATTAGTTTAAACAAAATTAGATCAAAAATTAAGCCTAAATAAATTTTGAAATTATTCCCTTATTATATTTCATCCCATAGTGCATCAATTTAAATAATAATTTTACCATACCCTACACCACCACAAGTGGTAAAGTTGGTATTTTAACTTTGTCACTACGTGTTATCGTTATCATCTAAGAACCCATAATGTATATTCTTAAATCAAATAAAAATCAGAGTTGATTTAGCTATGTCCGTCCGTTGTCTGTCTGTATTTGGTAATCTCACTTCCACAATAATTGACAATGATATTAAATCTGAGTATTTGTTATAGTCCTGATGAGTTTCCCATAAAAAACAGCAAAACCGGTTCAGTACATTAAAAGTTATAGGCAGATATCTGGGACAACGTACAAATTCAAGCGAAGAACTTCCGTAAAACTGTTACTTTTAAATCAAACTAATGAAATTTTGCCGTAACATTTAGCTCTCTATACCTTATTACAATTTCAAATTATCAAAATCGGATCAAGTGTCTCTGTGTTATAGTTAAAAAGAAACTATTATATGTTGTATGTTTGCGAGTGTGAAATATAATGTATTTACTTTACACACCTTTGTGGTGGAGGGTATTAAATATTCGGCATTGCCGAATATGGCATTCTTACTTGTTTTACTTTATATTAATTAAATTTTCTTTCCAACCATCGTTTTGCCTTATTTTAAATAAAATTTTTTCAAAAATTGTTATTCTCGCCTTTTTGTTTGTTTTTTTTTTCTATATTTTTAAATAAAAATCAAATAATTTATTATATTAAAAATATTTTAAGTCATTTTAATTATTCATATTGAATTTAGTTTTCAATTAATTTAATATTAAAAACAAAAATACAAAAATATATAATTTTTTCGAGATTTTCAGGTTTTTCATTTTTTATTATTATTTTTTTTAATAAATAAATTTTGAAATAAAAAAATATTATATTTGAATTATAATTTAAGTTTGTTATTTAGCATAAATCTTATTATATAAGTTTAATATTTAAAGAAAAAATAAAAAAAAATAAAACATAAAATGTGGAAACTCAATTTCAACATATTGAATAAATAAAGTAGGGAATGTGAAAGAATGAAGACGAAGAAGAAAAAATGAAATATGTTGTTTTGAAAATAAAACGAAACCAAATGAACTTAACAAAAAATATATAACTTTTATGCATTTTTATTTAAAACTAAAGGCGGGTTTTTAAATTTAGTTGAGATTTATAAAAAAGAAACAACCAGGGTTGTCACATTTTTTAATCTCTATCGCAAAAAATTAAATCAAAATTGCCAAAATTATTTATTAATCACTTTTTCCAAAATAAAAAATCGTTAAAATCGTTGCGTCTGTAACGTCAAGAAGGAACCTTCTCAGGCCTTACAAAATACATACATTCTAGCATCAAATAAAATCTGAGCTAAATAATATTTCCATCCGTCAATTTAGCCTATGTCCTTCAGTCCAAATTTATTGAAATTTATCCAAATAAGTTGTTATTATCCTGAGCAGTTTGCTATTTAAAACCGGCTGTATCATTACTTCAGCATTTCTTCAATATCTGAAACAAGCTCAAAATTCTGTAAAAGAACCTTTCTAATTTTTTATACAAAATTTAACTTTATTTATATAAAAATTTAACTACAACATACAATTAAATGTACTTGATTTTCGCATAAAAAAATCGGATTAATATAAAAAAGTTATAGGATAAAGTATGCAAATGTTTGATACACCCAATTTCGGTGTGTTATATAGATAGCAATTTTTAAAATAATTTTCTAAATTTGTTAGTTAATTTTTAACTGTCCTTGATATATGTTAATTAATTTCACCAACATCTCATATGAGGTCCCTTCCCGGAAAATGGGAAAATGGTCGGTCCATATTTTGTTAAAGCTCCTATATAACGCAACTTCCCGGAAAACCTTCCTGATTTTGAATTTATAAATACCTATTGAAGATATTGAAGATTCGGCAGATCCGAATATAACATTCTTACTTATTTCAGCTTAAATCTATTAATAAAACAAACGATTTTAGTCGGTTCCAAAACAGTAGGAATATATGGAAAATAAATAAAATTTGTTTAGAGTAGGACTGATTTAGGTTGGATTACCAGCCAATGTATAGACTTCTTTAAAAAGTATTTAGTATCTACGGAAACTTATGAACTTGAAGATTCGCAATTTAAAAGAAGTAACTGAAATGTCATTTGATGTCAAAAATGTATGAAGAACTTAAAGTTATTTTAAAAATAAAATTAATGTTTTAACTTTCATAAAACCAAAACGAATGACAATATTTATTTGAACTGATTTATACGATTTTCATATGATTCAGGGAATAAAAAAATCACATTTTTCCATGCCAGAATGCCCAAAAATATCAATCCCAGTAAATCATGTTTAAAAATTTTATCTTTTTACCTAAATGATCGCCTTGTTATTATAAGGAGCTTTCGGTAGAAAATATTTTTTGATGTTTACGTCTATATGCATGCTTCGTGTTTGCAATTTTAGGACTCAAAAAATTGAAATTGAGCAAATTTGGATAGCAGCAACTTTGTAGCGTCACTGACTACGCCTCTGACCACATTGATACTTGAAATCCAAGTATAACTTAAGTCAATCAACACCTAAGCTCTAGAGGTTTCAAGAATACAGAGTTATTTTTTAGAGAATCGATTTGGACTCAATGAGCAAATTTCGCCATATCGTCTTTGGTCGTCAAATCCAACAAAAAACTTCCACAATTTTTCTATAGATTTGGATAATATCTATTCAAAGTTTTACTGTGCACAGTGGTTCCTAAACAATGTTTTGTTTTTATACCCTAAACTACAGTAAGTGGTTGTGCATATAAAAAATGTATATTTAGAATGATACCATACTGAGTAGATTTAACGATGTCCGTCCCTGTGTCTGTCTGACTGTCTGTTCGCCTGACTAATTGTCGATGTTAACGTTGCGAACACACTACAAATTCCAATTTTTGAGATATGTAATAAAATTTGGTACTTATTATTTTGACCTAGAGGCGAATCCTATTGAAGTTGGCCATGTTCGGTCATGTACCTCCCGTACAATTATACGAGGATTACTTCTCATATGAACGCCCAGAAAAATTAATTTTAAAACGTATAAATTTCACATTGATGCCAGAGAAACAATAGAAAAACTGCACACTTAAGAATAAATTAGTACATTAAATTATACGAGGGTTGTTTATTAACTTTACGTAACCACCATTTATTAACTATAATGTGATGTAGGGTATTATCATCTCGACTATAATATTCTAACTTTTTTTGGAAATATATCTGTATCTTTTGAACCTTTGGAGATGTCCTTACAAAGTTTAATATGGTCATGATTGAGGAATTTTCGAATACGTATTTTAAGAAAATGTTTGTAAATGTTAGAAAAATATTTCACATAGTTAGTGGTGAGGTATTTTGGTCGCGAGTTGGAGGAGTTCATCAAGTGCCTATGTTGTCAGGGGCGTAGTCGTCGTCTTCCAGTAATACGTCATAAATTGTGCTATAAATTTGTGTTAAAACAAAACAAATTTTAGATTTACCAACTACATAACAGTACCGTCGCCGCAATTACATTTTGACATCCGAATAACGTTTGATCTGAAATTTTGTCAATAACATGAGCATAAGCCTGGACCGACTAAATTAACTTTTTTGTAACACACTTAAGAGGTTCTTCGTGATAGTTTGATCAAGTTCTGAAATTTAATTATTTTCTTGAATTGCTTCCGTCAAACATATGGGTACTTCGGAAGGTAAAAAGGTCACTTTGAAAAAAGTTTATAATGCTTTAAGAAAAGTTTATTAAACGTAAAATAAATTGGATTCCAATTTGATCACAATGTACGGTGGATCAAAAGTCTTTAGATTTATTTTATTTGTGTAGATTTATTTCATTTCGACATCAGTGTTGAAGAAAGCTTCTTTCTTCAGACAAAATACTGTCGCACTTCTATGTTGACACAAGACATATGAATCTCCGATGGAATTAAGTTTAATTCTGTCCATTCTTCGTTCTCTTATCACAGCCATCATTGTGTAGACTCTCATGCTAGTAGACTGAATCTCCCCTAAACCATTTCGGCAGAACTTTCAGAAATAAAGAGGATGAGACGAATAAATGTTATTATTGTCATTGTACTACTTCTTCCGTCTTAATGAACTTATTCCAGATTGCATGGCCCGAGGTTAATACTTTACAACTCAAGTTTGGATCGAAACACAAGTAACATAATGGATTCATTTTATAGACCGAGTAAGGCTGTCTGTCTTTGCCCTCCACCAAAACAAAGCGAAATTTTACTTTGGGAATAAAAATACAATTACATATGTTTAACAAATGAAAATAACTATAATATACATCCCGACGGATTATACTCACATATGTGAGAGATTTATGCCATCTTAAGTGAAGGCTATAGACAATTGTGGAGTGATCCATGTAAAATTTGATGCGATATTTTAATGGGTATTAATCTAAACATTTTCGTGATTTATTCGCCCCAAAACTAATATTCTTCATTTGGACTAATAAAAAATTTATTTGCTTCAAATTTTAGTAATACATCATTATATTAATGGGTTTTATGAGTCTTATATCTCATTCCTAGAAAATATTTGTGCGGGAGTTGCCGTATAAATATTAGACTGAACATGACCAGTTAATAATATGTGTTAAATATCATTAAGAATCTCTTAGATTGCATACAGCGAAGAAAGCGATTAGACTCTATCGAATTACCTAAAAGTTTGTATTACACCGTTTTTGTATGTTAAAAAGAATCACTACAGTGCACAGTGGTGCATCGGCTGAATGGATGCATGAAATTTAACACAATGATAGCACATGAGTGTGGCATTATAACTTCTAAGTGGAAGTTGCAATCCCACTCTCCTCGCCTATGGAGTTCAAGCTGCCGCTATTTAGAAATAAACGAAATTTTTACATCTTTGTCTAAATATACATCAATCCTTATTAACAGAGATATCTATCTGAAATATTCAGAAAATGTGGACATCGTGATATTATAAAGATTTCCTTGAATTCCCAAAATGCGAAGAAAAATTTCCATATATGATTTTTTGGTTTGTGATGTATAGAGTTCATAATTATTCGAGGTATTACGCGTTTTTCGATACAAAATGAACCCAGAGCATCCTGTGATGCCATTCAGAAAAGTATATGTTTTAGAGGAAAAAAATTATTTCGGATGAAAATAAGTGAAGACACTTTTTTGTCCAAAACGAGAAATTGATTATTGATTATTTTTGAACTGATTAAATTTATTGAGTTAATTTTTTTGTTTGATAAAATTTTGTTTTTTAACAAAATAAAAAAATACTTTTCTATTCTTTCAAAAATGACTGAAGATCTTGCAAAATTTTGAAAGTTGAAAATTCAATGCAAATAACTTGAAAAGTATAAAAGATAAATATTACATATTTTTTAAGGTCTCATAAGAAATTAAAAAATTTAGTACGAAAAAAATTTGAAGCCCTAAAGGGACCCAAGTTATAATTATCATGTAAAAACTTATACAAATCCCGGCAGCTGATCAAAAGTTACAGATTTATTTCTAAAAAATAGGTTCTGTTCTACTGTGCAGTGTGAAGTATATAATGGCATCATTTGAATGAGAGAAGTATTTTACAGGATCAAAATTATATATGGAATTAAAATATATATGTTTGGCTTTCTTCTAATAGTATATTATATCTAACTCTTTCGATCCTCTAGTTCTATTCTTCTTCACCTTAAAATGTATCTAAATTATATGAAAGTTTTAGATTTTAATCATAAATTAATACTTCTTGGAATATGTTGAGCATATTGTAGAATTTTAATTCATTAATTCAAAATACTAAGAGAACTTTTATGGGCTGAAACTGGTTAAACCTTGAAAACCTTTAAATGATCCCAACTTTTCTTTATTATAGCGAATTGAATATTAAACGGAAAAATCATTATAGTTTTTAATAAATTTTCTTTCTCTTCTACAAAATTTAATGTTGAAGAAAAAATCTTTAATATTCAACTCAAAAAGTGGAAAAGTAAAAAAATACAACAACAAATAATATAATAAGAGTCCACAGTGTGAAGTTAATGGTGAAACGCACAAATACAAACAAAATATCTGTCATATGCACTTACACACGCACACAAATGCAAATTGTTAAAATGCAATAAATATTTCTGTGCGGATATATATGTATAATAACTAAATTTTATATACATACATTATATATACATATATATAAATGTATATATGTATATTAAGTTGTTATATAAATGTGCGTGCAAAAGGTTGTTAGTATGACAGAATACAGAGTATGGAAGAAAATCTCTATTTTCAAATAATCTTTATTTTTGCTCTTCTTTAAGGAGATTAAAAAAATAAAACTTTCTTTCGATTCAAATTTTAATCTTAATTTTTTTCGCTTTTGCTCTGTGCAAAATCGGAAAAAAATATTTTAATCCTCGGAGTGCAAAAAAGAAGATGTTTATTTTTTCAATATTGCCAAATGGTTGAAAAGAATGAAAGAAAATTATGTGAGTTTGCATATTCATACAAATGATGTAAACATACAAACATGCTTTTTTCAAAACCAAATTATGCAAATTCATTTTTTAACTCTTTTTTGAATTTGTCTCTTTTTGATTCTTATCATTTTTTAGAATTAAACTCTTGTTCAAAGAGCGATAAAAAAACTCTTTTTTAGAAATTAAAAATGATCCAATAGTTTGAAGAGTAAACAAAAGAGTCAAAAACCGTACCTTGCTCAATATATGAATGTTGTGTGTGTGGCTCTGTGAAGTTATATTTGTATGTATTCGAATATACTATTAATTGTGCTTAAATTCATCTAAAATTTAAGTTGAACATTTTTTATACATCATTCAGTACGGATGTTGTTGTGTTTAAATGGCTGCATATTGTGCAGACAATTGAAAGAATAAATTCGTTTTATGGAATTTAATAAATTTGTATAACAAAAACTTTCCACTTTTTCATCCGCATAAAACGTGTTTTTCTCTGATCTCTCTCTGTTATTCGATGGGCCGTTCGGAAGAAAGCGATATATGAATTTTATTTTTTAATTAACAAACTCTTGATAGGGTTTCTAAGGAATTGTTTTCCCCAAGCTCATCTATTTTAAGTTTAGACGCCTTTACGTCAAGATTTTTGTATAAAATTATAAACGTTTGGAACAACTAAATTATCAGTAAATGAATGTTGCCACTTTTTTGAAAATATCTCCAAAATATAAATTCTTTTCAAAGTTCTTACTTAGGATAAACATAAGTCTATAATGGATTCACATATTTATATGATTATCATAGAAGCCTGTGCTTGCATAAAAATATCCTTTGCTGTTCAAAAAGTATTCCATGTTATAGTCGGTCAAACTTGACTAGTGATAATCCACACCATATTGTTGGTTGGTAATTACAGGTACAAACAAATTTAAAAACGATTAATATTAAAATTGCTTTTCTGATTTCTGTCAAATTTTACAGTATATTATTACGACACAAACATTTGTAAAATTTATGATTTTTCTGCAAGGTTATATGGAGCTAAAATAAGTTACCGACCGTCTCTCGTTTAATTTCGTACATCGTTTTGCTTTTCCTTAGATTTATCTTAATTTGATAAATTATCATTGCAATATCAACGTATATGTTTTCAAAGTGTTATTTAAAATGGGGTATGTATGGGATCTATGAGAGATAATGGGCCGATCGTTTAATTTAGCACATTGTTAGAGAATATTATAAAATTTATTTTTATTACTTTTGCTAAAATGATTTTATATTTAGCACTTTTGTGACCTTAAAACTTGACTCAGAGGTAAGTATTTGTATTGGGACTAGTTAAATATTTGACCCAAAATCACCAATTGCACGTACCGAATTTCAGCTAGATATCTTGAAAACTGCGATTCACAAGGTTTACATGGACAGCCAACTAGCCGAATGGACGGACGAATCAGAAAATAATTCTGCGTCGAACAATATACTTAAAAGTACTGATAGCACAGTTAAAAGTGGTGATAGCATGGTTCTTTCTGCTATATCTGGTATCTATATAAAATTTCTTATATTAAATTTTAAATTTATTCTAAAAACATTTTATTTAAATATAAGAAATAATACCTTTACATCTCATTTTTACATCTAAGTAAATGCGTATGTGTGCGTGTTTAAAATTTAACTCTATAGGACATTGGGGATATTTAATATTATGCAATGATGATGGCAGTTCTCGTGATACAATACTTTATGCACGCACATATTTTAGAGTAAATTTATTTTATATAATGTGGTCGGCCGGACGGATGGACGGACAAACAAACGAACAAACGAACAGTGGGTCTCAATTGGCATTCATCTATGAATATTTTGTGCATGTAAATTTATATAAATATGTTTAAAACAATACAAATGCATTTATACAAAACACATATACATATTCACACATGTATATGTGTTTATCATTATTAAAATGAAAAATCGTTATAACTCTATAATATAAATAAGACAGATTTCTTATCAGAATCATTACAGTGTGTTTTAGTTATATATAATACGGGATTACAAAGAATCGTATAATTAACTAATTTAATTAACTACTAACTATTAATTATTAATTTCTTAATTATTAACTATTAACCTAATAAATAGTTAAAATTTGTCTGTATTTACAAATTGTATAAAAAATTATTTGATATCTAGAGTTATGACACTTTTGCTTTAATTATTATGTGAGTGTGTGCATAGTAACCGTTTGCATTTACATAAAATTTTACACTTACAAACTTATGAAAGCATGAAAACTCACACATACATATGCATTATGTAAAATTTTAATACATAATTTTTTCACATATGTATGTATTAATGTAAAAGATTTTTAATATAAATTAAAACAATATATATATTATATGTATTAGTCATCGTCCGATTATTCTTTTTTATTAAAAATTAAATTGGATTACAATAGATTTCAGAAATTATATCTTAAATTTATAATTTATTTAAAATTTTATCGATACAGAAATAATTTCAGAAATACAAATGTTCCGTATGTTCACGAACTGAAAATTTCAAACTTGGTTGACTGTCTCTTTGTTGATGGAGAAAAATGTTTCTATAACATTTAGATATTTTCTTCCAATAAAGATATGAGGCACAAGGTGCGAGCTGTAGAACTTTTTCTATTAATAACTATTGTTTTTTTTAATTTCTTTGAATTTGTAATGGCTTTTGTGAAAAAGAATGTCGCTTCATGCTTTTCTCCATGGACCAATATATCACTAGTATGGTTTCCAGGTTTAAGTATCATTTTAATTTGTGAGATCTTTCAATATTTGATGGGTGGGGGGATGTTTGGTTGAAAAACTAAACTGAAATGTTAAGAAAGAAAATTGACCTTTTCTTCACTTCTTGCACAGGTTCGATCTCTTTTACGTAAATGGTGTTGTGTCTCTACCAGTGGTTTAATATGTTTACATGTGTCTACCGTTAGCTACATTCTCGATGTATTTTTTACTGGTTTTAAATATGATCTTTTCATTACAATTACATTACTGCGGATGTGAGGATGCCAATAACAGACCGACATGACTAAATCTACCCAGATTTTTTTAGCGGAACCCATGGAATGACAATGTTAATATAAACACTTCCACCACTTCTGGTTTCATAGTTCAATATCTGCAGAAATATTTCAATAAATATTGCAAAATTTAACTGGAGATATTGTAGCATGAATAGGATCAAGAGGCAATGTACCACACATACATTTATAATTCGATATAAAATTCCTTATTGAAATGTTTAACAGATTTTAATGATTTTAATGTACAATCTCCATTGCAAAATAGTTCTAGAGGGCGTATATGTAATATGCTTTTCATTATTCATACGTTGTAAAATATAATTTCTAATGAACATTTCCCTGTTTAAAGACAATAGAAAGAATCGGTCGAGATATGAGAACAAATATATATACGTAGAGTTTTTATTTTGACACTAATACTTATGAGAAAAACATAATTGTATTTATCATTAATACATTCATTTGTATATAATCGAATGTATTAAAGTATATTTATATATAAATGTACTATATAATCAACACACATGCAAACATTTAAATGTAAGTGAAATATGTGGTTGTATTTTTTGTATTCAAGTAAACCTCTTTGTGTACAAAAAACAGTCAACTCTCTTTAAATTGGGCACATTTTTTAAGGCTTCAAGAAGGACTAACAATTTACAAAATTTTCTTTAAATAATAAGACAATTAAAAGCTCTAATTTTCATATATTTTTCTATTCTCTTTTTTTTAAATTTTCATCATATTTTTCTGTACATAAAATGCGTGTTACATTATAAAATAATATTCAATATTATTTGATATGTTTAAAAAACACACAATAATATATAATATATACACATACATTCACAAAAAATGACACACGTACACAATCACACACATACATACACTTAATTAAACATACAAACATCTATACATATATACTTAAAATGTGCCTACTTATGCATTGAATGTGAAAAGTTTGTATATGTGAAGTTTTATTTTGGACTTTAATATCAATTGTATTTGTTAGTGTTGTTGTGTTACATATCCGTACGCATATAACTCATGTGCGTATACATGTTGATGTATATATGTATATCGTCAGTGTTTGTATATGTATAAATACGTATGTGTATTTATCATATAATATTAAATGCGTGTGTAAGTAAAAATGTATGTTTGTACGTAATATATTTATATTTTATAGTGTAAATCTGATATCAAGCAGGATGTCCAGAGGTCCTGCATCATCATCATCACCAACAGCTAAAGTAACAACAACAATAACAGCATAGAGAACAACAACAGCAGCAACAATGACAAAATCAGCATCAACATTATGCGTGCGATAATGCAACTCATTTTTCAAAAACTTTTCAATGAATATACACACACACACACATTTATGTATATACATAGAAACGCATGCATGTGTGTAGGCGTTTTTTTATGTGAAGTAAAATAAAAATATAACAATAACAAAACTGCATATAAATATATTTACATAAATATATATTTTATCTAAAAGTATGTATGTATATTAGGGAGATTCAAAATTTAATTTTTCATGGTCTTAAGAAATTATAAAAAAACTCATAGGAGTGCATAAAACGTACAGATCAGATTTGGTGTGAAAACAATCAAATTGGCATTTCATTCCTGGATATATACCAAATCAAATATGTTGTGGACTTGTGATCAGGATAAATATTATTTTTATATATCAGGATAAGTCACATGGTTGTACTATTTTTTTGGCAAGCACTAGAATATGATCTTAAGCCCTAGATAGATTCTAGCGCATAGGATTATATTCTATCATCTTTTGCTCTAGAAGATCGATTCCTTACTTGTACTGACTATTACGTCGAGTACACGCACTGGGTTTCCGCACATTTCGTTGATTATACAAATTTTGTATGATTCGGCTACTGCCCATTCCATAATGTGTGTAATGCTTTTGTTATTACATACGTTATTGTAAGCCGAAGTATCGAAAGTTCAAAAGTTCATCAGTATTCAAATGACTTTACATCATTGGCCATCTCGGTTCTAGAACATTATAAGAGTCAAATCGCGAACAAATTTAGTAAGCAAATATCGAATTCAGGTTTTGATAAATTCTAGATCAAAAACCAACAGAAAATCAAAATCTAAAAAATGGAACATCTCACAAATAAAAGTAATGCATAAACCTGGGAAAGGCCTGAAAATATCTTCTTCATGCAATTAGCCAACACCCGTGTTTGTCGAAGTTATTCAAGAAATTCATACTAAAAACTAAAGCGATACAAATATTATCCCAGTTCTTCAATTTGGTTTGTGTGAAAAACATGGCACTATTCAACAAGGGAATAAGAAAATATTTTAGACGTTGCTCAAGCTTTTGACAAAGTTTGGCATAAGACCCGAAAGTAATGAGTTTATTGGCGCCATATAGCCATAGAATAATCTTACTTAACTGACTGTTTATTTGGAGTTAAATATAACGATTTTGCTGTTTTTTGAATAAATTTAGTTTAAATGCGTGCGAAACACAGATTAGAGTTTTAGCACCAACACTCTACCCAATATATTCAGTGCAATCATTCAACGTCCATTCGAAAATGATCCGGTACTTTTTCCAGAAGGAATGTTCGTTTCTTGTGCAATTGCTAGGTTTATAAGAACTGGGATGCATTAAAAAGCTTATGAATTTGCCAGATGATTGATTTTTTTGTTGAAGAGTCCAGTTTCTAAATAACGATCATAATATTTGATCTGTCATAAGATGATTATCATTCATCATAACAACGTTCGGAAGTTTTGTGTCAACTGTTTTTTTATATTTGTCCGTCTGATTACTAATTTTCTTCTTCGATGAACGCCCATACCAGCATACCCTTCACTCCTTTTTTATCAGAAAAAAAATGTCATTTGTGTTGGTCATGAAAAACTTACTGTTACGTTGCTGACGAATATTTGTTACATCGAATTGAAATTTCGTATTGTTTTGTGAATTCCCCTAATATCTATTCATTTATGTATGTGTTTGTTTGATGTTGCATATACATTATAACATACATATGCATTATATATGTATATGTATGTATGCAAGTAGATATGTATTTTTATAATAAAAAAATTAAATTAAAATTTAAAATTTATTTGAAAAAGTTTTTCACATAAAATATGCATAATAACATTCAGAGCCATTGCTTATGGTGCACGGCTGTGTGTGTGTGTAGATGTATTTCTCTATAATGTTTAAACTGCTGTAAATATATATATATGTATGTAAATCTATGTGTTTGTATTTTTGCATAAAATATATTTTTTAACTTGAACATTTTATAGATAATTTTAAATTTAAGAATTTTATTAAATTTGTAAATAATTTTATAAAAATTTAAATGAAATGCTAAATGACCACTATATAAATATTTAATTATTGTTAAAACAATTTCCTTAAAGACATTTTTATTAAAAGTAAAAAAATTTTGAATTATTCTAATTTATCTTAAAAACAGTGGCTCATCCCATTAAAATAAAATCGGAGTCCACTTTCATGATAACACTTTTTGGTTGTGTTTAAAAACTAAAAAAATTAGGATAAAAATGGCTTAACATTTATAAAAAGATTTATGGACCGATTAATTGAAAAATGTTCAATTTAGCAAAAAAAAAACTTTTTTAAATTTTAATAAAAGTTTTACTTTAAAAAAATATGATTCAGTAGGAAAAAGTTATAGGCTTAAATGCAACATTTTGTTATAGCCCCATAGCTACTTTTCTTGTGGCTACAATATATGTAGCCAATTTTTGAGAATTCCGTCCATATTTTATTATGATAAACTAAAATTGTTTTTGTAATCGGTATTATATATTTAGGGAAGGATTCATAACTTTTGCTATCATATTTTAAAAATTAACAAATTTAAATATTAAACTTTGAGGTGTAACTATTATTTTGAACACTTGTTTGATGAATATCGATATTTTATTTTATTAGAGCTTCCATTTAAGACCTATTTCCACACATTTTATTTAATTTTTCTACATTTTATCTATTTATCGGATTTTGGCCTCAAAAGGTTCTTATTTATCAATTGAAAATATGAACCAGTATCATAGTAAGTTTTTATGAGAAGTCTTTATCGACTAACGCAAATAATTGAATAATATTAGTGATAAAGGGTATTTATAGTTTACACAGTCGAATATAGCATTCTTACATAAAAAAATAAATAATTTTATTCAGTTCCTAAATCGAAATCATCATTATGTAAGGAAAACATGTAAAAAGTATTTTTCTGGCGAATATAATGTCAGGGTGATAATAGGGCTTCAGATTTTAGGTATTTTCTCAGGAGAAGTGGGAATCTTTTTAATTCTCTGACTCATGAACAAGTTCATATTCATCATATTAATATTATAAATAAATAGTATTATTCGTTTTTATTTCATTAAATTATAAATATTAAAAACAGCAAAACATCAAAACGTAAAGTTAATTATAAATTTTTAGAATACTTTTTGGTACTTTTCGGGTCTTCTAAGGTATTTTTTAGGAATCAATTATGTAGCTTTGAACCGATAGAAATATCTTTATAACATATCGCACGATTAGTTGTTTTTGAGTTGCGTTTTTAGAACTTAGCAAAAGAATTACTTTTTTAACATGTAAGTCGAAAAATACGTCACATAATAACTAATATTGGTATTTGTTAATATTTTCATTTGAATTGGTCCATATTTAAGTCCGAAACCCTTATTTAAACAAGTAATAATCAAATATGACCCGATAATTTGATACAAATATTAAAAGACGGCCAAGTCCGACAATCTAATACTCTAGACCACATCGTCGACTAAAATGGTGGTCACGAAAAATTAATGAACGACCTTCGTATATTTTGATTTTCTTGTTTATTTTGACGTTCATATTTCATTTATATATTGTGACGTTGTTGTGAAAGGAATTTTTCTAGGGTGGCTACAAGAAATTATGAAGCGACCCTCGTATTTATCTAAATTTGACCAATTATTATTACAATGCCAACGTATATGTCAGATGTTTGCCCTTAAAAGTAATATTTTGATAGGGGTTTGTATGGGACCTATGAAAAATATTGCACCGACCCTCGTATATTTTGTTACATCGTTTTAAAATATTATAAGACTTACTTGTGCCAAAATAATATGCACCAAATTTCATTGCGATATTTTTAAAATTGCGACCTGTTCACAACATTGTTAAATCGACACAGAAAGTGGTTCTGAGTTAAACGGTGTATATGGGTGTAACACCATTTTTTATGCATGTTATAAAGATCAGTCTGTGGCCAAGAGAAGATCATCTATAGAATTTCAATTATAAATTGACAAGTTGGAATAAAATTTTGCCGTAAGATTAAGCTATATCTACTACATTACTATTCCAAAAAATATCGGTTCAGTTGAACAAATAATATAGCTAGAAATATAAGTAATTTTATGGCCCATTCATTGTTATATTTAATAAAAACTTTTATGCATCATATGCATTTGTGTGTGTATGTATGTAAAATGTTTGTATGAAACATAACATATTCACTTCATACACATTTGTGGTAGAAAGTTATGTTTTTAATATTGGGCATAGGCCCATCTTTATCTTTGATTTTAATTTATCCAATACAACATTAAGGAAAATGTGAAAACTTAAGTTTGTAAAAAGAGAAAATAAGAACTTTAAAACTGTAAATTGATCATATTAATTTTCATATTGATAATTTTTTTTCTTAAAAATTTCAATTTCGTATAAAAAAACTATTGAATATAAAAATAAAGAAAAAAAATATGTTTTAAACATTAAACTTTGAATTTATTAAATTTATTTATGAATTTTTTTATAAAAATTTAAACAAAAATTATGAATTCGCATAAATTTTAATGTGTTGGTTCTGAGTACAGACAAATAGAAAAACTTGTACAAAAAAATGAAATTACACACACAAACACACATATATAAATAAATATAAATTTAATATGTTTGCTTTTGTAGTAGTTTTTGTTTTTTTCTTGCTTTTGTTGTTGTTGTTTCTCCTCCTGATACTATTAAAGGTGTTGTTGTTTCTTTATGTTTTTTTAAATTTTATTTTAAATTATTTCAAGTTTTTTTCTCAAACATTAAAAATATTTCATTAAAATTTAGTTGAAATATTATTTTAGTTCTACCATAAATAAACAAAATGGGTAAATAAGCAACCACTACTATACCGTAATACAACAACAATAATAAAAAATATATATCAACTACAGCAACAACAACACCAGTAACAGGAGAAAAAAACAACAACGTCAGCTACTGACTGCCACTGCTAGAAAATAAACAAACAGTAGAAAAGAAGAAGCATACTTTGTGGCGTTTTAAAGCCTTAAACAAACACATTGAAATGTGTACAAAATGCACGCATGCATGTGTATTTGTATACACATACAAAAACATATAAGTAAACATATACTTAAAAACCTATTGTAGGTGTATGCTTATGTCTATATGTGTGTGTGTGTGTTAGTTTATTTATATTTGTATTAAACAAACAATGTTTATATACATTTAGGTTTATGTGGTCCCTACTATTGAGAGACTACATAGAATGCAATAAGTATATAAATAGAGAGAAAATGAGTATAAATGAGAGGACAACAATAAAAACTATTTTATAAAAATTTTTTATATGAAAACAGTTTTTTCAAAACTTCTTTACAGTTATCGGGACAAAATTTTTATTCCATAGAATTCTTTTAAGCACAATAACCTCTTCTTCTTCTCTTTAATGGAAGACGTCAAGAATTCAGACATTTTCCAATGAACAACAATGAATTGTAATTATAATTTATCTGATTTAAATCAGAAAAACTATGTTGTAAAAGTTTCGTTGTTCTTGGTGTTTCCTTCCTTTCAAAACTTGAGTTTGATTCATCTGTTGTTAAATTGATTATCTTTGGCCAATTGTCTGGCACGAAGATTCAGTTTTTTAGGGAACTTATTTGTAAAAACTCTTCTATATTTTATGCATTTTTCCTGCACTATCACTGCAATAATAATAATAATAATAATAATAATTCTCTTTATGCGACAATTTCACGTGACCCGTTCTTATCATTACCAACTTTCTCAAACTGTTAAATTTATGTCTAAGAAATATTTCCAGTTTTCACTAGCTTTTTTATTCACACCAAATTGTCAGATAACTAAGTAATTCTAGATACTGTTCTACCAAATGTTTTAAAACCTTTTCAATATCATTAATTGATAATCTACATATATGAAAATGGGACTATTGAGAGAGTTTCAAAAATTTATTTCAGTTATTTTCTCAAGATATTATTTTACTGGACAAAATGTAAGACGAGAAAGATCAAAGTGTTAAATAATTTAGTCTTAATAATTTTCTTGAGGAATTACTGTAGTAAAATAGGGTAGAATTCTTCATCAAAATTATTTTTCTGTAAAACAGTTTACGTACAAAAATGGATGGGATAGGGAGAGGGAAAAAGTACCATACATAAAAGAAAGAGAGACTTGACCCCTTTAAAACGAATTTTAATGATCGAATATGTTAAGAATTATTTTATATAGAATTTAAAAATTGTATCACTTTTATTGGAAAAATTTAGAACGAACGGGAGGAGATTTTCCTCCTGTTCGTTCTAAATTTTTAATCGAATATCTGAAGAATTATTCTGGCGAAAATCTACTAATTTGGCAAAAACAATGCTGATGCACTTAATACACCCTCTTTACCACAACAAATAGTAGAGAGAGTGTATTAACTTTATTATTCCGTGTGTAACGCTGATAAGGAATCATCTTAGACCCCATAATCTACATATATTCTGTCTACTGTCCATCAGTTTTGGGCATGCTCAGATCCACAATAACTGACAGATCTCAATGAAATTTTTTTCCAGGAAAATCGTTCATAAAAAAATCAAAATCGGTTCATATGATTCACTAAGTGTCCCTTTTTTGTTATATATTGTATAAGTTTGTGAGAGTGTATATATCTCTATTTTCTATTCACTTCTATTTCTGAACAATAAAACCTTTTATTAAACCCATTTAAGTGAACAAACATTATTTTAAAACTTGTACAAGTTGCAAACATACAAAATTTTAATTTCTTTTGAACCCAAATAGAGCACATCCAATTAGCATAAAAACTTTGGTTGGTTAAATTATCTCTTTAACTGTAAGAGATATCTACATAGTAAAGATATTTTTTGTAGAGAATTATAAGGACTGTATGTATGTATTAGATTTCGACGATATTTGTTAAATTTTCGAACCCGAGTTGACTAACTTTGGATGAACCATTAGGATGTCGAAAATAAATTTTTAAGAAAGTAGTTTGGGACAGTTATGTTATGGAGATTTCGATTTCAATTCGAAGAAAGAAATATAATAAAAGAAATATAACTCTAGAATTTAAGATATATAAACGGCATCGTTAACCGAATGTCACATTTCATCCGCGGAATTAAAGGACTCAAAATGCTTTATTTTAAATTTTTATTTTAAATTTGTTTATTTTAATTATCATCTTTAAGTACAGATCATATACATATTTCATAAAGCCCCTTGAACATCCATGTAAATTTTATTTGTAATATAAAAAATAAATTAGGATTAAGTTTACATGAATTTCCCTCATTTACATGACATGTATTTATTACAAAATGAAATGATCATGTATGCGTACAATATATGAATACATCTATAAATATAAAAGAGTATCAACACACACATATATATATAAATATATACGTAAATACTTACTTGCTGAAGCAGTGAGGACACAAATGAAAAGTAAAGTATTTCCGGTGAATAGACTGACCTCGTTCTAAGAAAATTTCATTTCTTCACATTATTTAAAGAACAATAAAAATGTCAATGAAAATATTAATTCAAAGTAAATGAAAGAAATGAATGAGATTCTTTCCAAGAAACTCAAAGGAATATGATTCTCTCAGTAGGGTGTTTTGTAAATTATTTATATTCATGATGTTTTCTCTGTATTTTTTCCTTTTTTTCGTTTTTGTTTTTGTAGTCAATAGATTTTATTATCAATAATTCATGTTTATGTTGTATACGCAGTGG
Source organism: Cochliomyia hominivorax (assembly GCA_004302925.2). Taxonomy (NCBI): domain Eukaryota; kingdom Metazoa; phylum Arthropoda; class Insecta; order Diptera; family Calliphoridae; genus Cochliomyia; species Cochliomyia hominivorax. The sequence continues at coordinate 43,096,031 of PYHX02000494.1, read as the reverse complement.
TCAGTTATGTGTGTATAAGTACACATATGTGTGTATGTTTGAATTTTATAAATATTTCAAATATGTGCGTATGTATATGTGTATATTTTTATGAATTTTAATGCATTAATGAACGCGCAACGGTGCGTATGTTGAATATTTTAAAGTTTTAAGGTGTGAAATGACTTTTTTTCAAAATATTTACAAATACGAGTGTTGTTTTCTTTAAATTTAATAATTGTTTTAAATTTAATTATTGTTTAGACTGAAACTTTTCACTTAAATGTTGTCAAATTTAGAAAATTTAATTTAAACATAAAATGACTTCTGTTCTTGAAATTTGTCTTCTTCTTTAAGTTGATGGCAAAAATATAACCAATTGTTTGATCAACTCTCGTTTTTATTTAATGCATTTTTCATTACATAAAAATCATCATAACATTAGTTTTGTCATCAAAATATTTTAATCAAAAATATTTTTTATATCAAACTGAAGTGTATAAACACTCTGTCCAGAATTAGTTTACACATTGAAAATAGAATTTTGTTAATGGTATACAAGTTTATATACGGTTTGTATCAACAATATATCAATAATTATGATTCGGTACTCGATAAAATTAAAAATATATTGTGCAGGGACGATTTCCATTTGAGAAAAATTGTTGCTGAAATTCATCGACTGTTGTTAGAACTTACAAACGATAACACACAACTCGTTAGTGCTGGTTTCAACACAGAAGAACAGAAATCGTTGTTAAATACACGCCATATAAGCCATTTCCCTATGTTTATAATTATTGGGAAACATTTAAAAACAAGGGCATTGGTGCCCATATGAATTTGATTTTGCATATCGGAAATGATGCTTTAACGATACGACAAGAAATTATTTTTATATTGTCTCGATATTTATTAAAAAATTTCATGCAACGGATGCCCAAATTGGAATATTTTCGACAAAATATTCGAATATTTTTATCTGATGTGGATAGAGAAAACATTTACCTTCAGACCCTGTCCTTTCTGATTTTTGCATTTAAACATTTTCTTCGGAATAGTTTCACAGAAAACCTAAAATAAATAATTGCACTGTGTGGGATCTACCTCTTTCCTTGATCCTATTTTTCCTACATTTTGTGCAGTAAACCTGTTTCTTGGGAAATAATTAATTCTATGACTTTAATAGTTTCTTAGGGGTACCTCTCTCACTGATCTATATATAGGACGAATGTCCTATATTTTTGCCAATAAAATAGTTCCTTAAGGAAGTGACTGGGATCAAATTTTAAATCCTTTCTTAGATATTCCACAATTAAAATTTGTTTTGTATTGGGAATACCTCATCCCCCGACCATATTCGTCCTACTATTATTACATGCGTTCACTGTAATAATAGTTAGATTTTCCCTAATAAAAATTGGTTTTGTTTGGGGGTACTTCTCCCCCTGATTCTATCCGTCCTACACTTTGTCCAATAAAACAATCCCTTGAGAAAATAATTAGGACCAAACTTAAAAACTTGTTTGATATAATAGTTCTTTAGATATTCAGACCCCCAGTTCGAAATGGTAGTTTGCCGAACTCAACTTTTAAATAATTCTTGAGTCCGGAATAGTAATTTAAAGAACTTAACTCCCGAATACTTTTCTGATTCCAAAGTGAGAAAACCCCGGTGAAATACCAGTATTATATTTCCATTTACTAATTCTAACTTTTTATTACTCTGCCGTTTTATCATAACAACATTTCAATCTTACCTCGTATTAATCTCAGCATTTCAGGAGATTAATATTTAATGATAACAGTACAGCGTCATTTGAACGTAAAACCCCTCAGAAATATCCAAATAATCTCGTTATTTTTTAGTAATATTATGGTTTCATTAATAACAGTTTTTTAAATTTTTTTAATATCATCAAAGGAAATTCGTGGTTTTACTTTTTAGAGGAAGTACCTGAACGGACTTAGTCATTCTTAAGCTGGGAAATTAAACTGCTTCATGGTATCTGTAAGACGTTTCACAATAAATTTTTGCTATCCCGGACTCCATGTCCCTCAAAATTTTCTAACTAAGTAGTTCATATTAAAATGTACTTTAATTAGTTGTCCTTTTTTAAAATAAATTTATCTTACACGCATAAAATACGAATTAGCTATGTCCGTCTGTCTGTCCTATAAGTTCAAGCAAGAAACATTTTGCATTTGAAACATATTGTCAAGAAGTCGACTAATTATATTAAAATTTTGCCATACTATAAGGCTATATGCACCTCATTTCCATTCCAAATTATCAAAATCGGTTCAGTAGAAAAAAAAACTTAAAAATTTATTTTTGACTGATTAAGTGTTTCGCGTTATATTTAAGACAAACTTGTATATATTGGATACGTATGTGAGTGGGTGTATGTGTGTCTACGAAAAATTACGTATTCCGTGGTGTAGGGTATTGAAGATTCGGCATAACCGAATACAGCATTCATTTTTGTTTGATTTTAATAATTTTTTGAATAATTTAATTTTTCTATATCTTTTTATTATGAAAGAATTCATTTTAAATTGATTAATTTTTGTAAAATTTCTTCTCCAAAAGAATTGCTTCTGATATCGTCTATAACTTTTTATTAAACTTTTCAGAACAGCAATAAAAAATCTAACAAATTTAATAACATGCAGACGGACATGATTAAATCCACTCGAAGTTAATATTCCCTTATTAATCATTGAAACGGTGGTGAATGACACAAAAATATTTACAAATTTAAAGAGTTCAAAAACTGTCGTGTCAAATTTAAATGAGTTTGCAATGCAAACAACATGATCTGAGTCTCGAAAAATAATATTTTAGAATGTCTCTTAGTCCTATAATTCCCTACTGTTTTTAACTCATTATGAAATGGAGGGTGCTTAAGATTCGAGTTGTTCAAATAAAATTATTTTAATTATTTTAATACTTTTTTAACGTTTTTTTAGATGATCGAAACTTTGATTAATGAATTTTACTAATACAAAGGTAAATTATTAAAGTTTATATTTAAATGTAAATTGTATAACTGAGTTCTATATTTTTATTTAAATTTTATATTTTTATACATAAAATATATTAAAATTTTATATAGATTTTTTATTCAATTCAACATCAATTTTAAAATGAAATAAATTTTAATGCACTTTTTTGTCATTATTTACATTTTAGATTTAACTAAAGCTTTTATTTATGTATGTAGTAAATTATGTATATATAAATATTAATATATCTTTTATATAATCATACACATGTAGATATACATAATTGTATAAGGAGTAAGGTCGAAAAATTCTTAACATACATAAATATTAAAAACAACGAAACCACTTAACTTACAGTTTTATAATTTTTAATTTATTAAAATTATTATTACAACAAAAAAATATATTTTAATAATTTTAATCACTACAGATGAAATTTTGAATCGTTTTCGGAAACTTTCCCATGAATGTTTTTATAGCGTGACAGAGCTCGTACAAATAGTCCATCTCCGTTTAAAATCAACCCCACCTTTTAACACCTTTTTATTATCTTCAATTCTCTTTCAAAATGAGCCCAATATTTACAACGTTTACCATAGTGATAGGATGCCAGATTAGGCCAAAATAAATGGACACATTATGAAGTCTCATGAATGGAAGCAACATTTTTTGTGGACATTCATTTGTGCAAATTTCGATATTTATTAATCCCATTGTAAATAGTGTTTGGCTTTTTTTGCATCAAATTCGTATGAAATTTTTTGTAATATTTTGACTGCTTTAGGGTCCTGAACTTTTCTTAATAATTTTACTCGACCATTATCCAAAATGTAGTAAGAATAATTTTAAAAAACTTGACTTCAATTTCTGTACTCTGCTTTTGGTTTCTTAATTTTCAGCAGTTATCCGTTCAGGAAGTTTTTGAACCTTGTATGTTTTTAAACCTGCATTAGTTTTAACTTTTCATACCAAATCGTATAAGCACTGAGCTAACAGGGCTGCTTTACTACCGGATGTATGGGATCTCCTTTCAGCTTTATCCATTTCTTCCTAAATTAAGTTTTCTTTTATTATATAATTTTAAAGTAGATGTTCTGGAGGAATTGGAAATCACATAACAAGTCATTTCCTCAAGTTTAAAAGCATTGGGATACATTCAAAAGTACGGAAGGAATGGATCCAAGACGAAGTTGAGAGAAGATATGTATAACGGATTCTTCAACCGTGAAAAAATAGCCATCCAAATCACTTTCAATGCTAAATATTTATGAGGCCGTATCTCCGTATTTGGTAGGATCGGAAGAATACCGGATGTTTGGGATCTCTTTCAAGCTTTAGAAACATCATGTAAACTATTCCTTTTTCCTAAATTAGATTTTCTATTAACAAACAAGTTCAGCCGGTAGGGTTTAATAACATTGGAAACAGTTTGACGGCAGACCTTTGAATGCTTTGCTGATCTTTTGTAAGACCAATTTGAGTATTGTTAAAAATTTTTAATAATCTTAGTACACACTTTTTCTAGTAACTTATTTTAATAGAATTCACAATATATTGATTTGTTTAACATAAAATAAATAAGAATGCTCTAATCGGTTGTGCCGAACCTTTAATACCCTCCACCAAAAACATTATGCAAAAAATAGTATGAACTTATTTGTTCATCAGATTAAACACAGATTGTAGAAAAAGGTCCTATGAATATTGACACAGAGCTATAAATTTTAAAAGCTCATTTTATTAAAAAATTAAAGAATTTTCCCACCTGAGAGAGAAATATAAAGAAACATGATATGTATACTGAAGACAATTATCTAGTTGTCTGTATTTCGATGGAATTGGCCGTTAATTGGAGTTTAATTAAAAGTTCTACCAGCTTAAACCGAGAAGGGCGATATATGGGAGCATTGGAAAAGATATGTACCGGTATTGATCAAATTAATAATATATATTAATGATAGTTAAAAAATTGTTAAGAATTTCAATAGAATTGGGTCTATATAAGTGTTTAATGGACTTAAAAATGTTTTCCAGGAAGGGGCCTTATAACGGATTGTTCAAATTAAAAATATATATTAAAGATAATTCGAAAAATTATTGTGCTGAATTTCAGTGAAATCGGTATTTATTTAGGTGCTTTATAAGGGGCATTAAATAAGGGATATGGCAATATATGGACCGATTTTAATTAAATTAATAAAATATATTCAATACGATTAGAAATTTAATTGTGCCAAATTTAAAAAGAAGCGGTTGGTATATGGGAGCTAGATCACATTGTATCATAATAAATATATAATGGAAGTTTTAGAAAATTTTATTAAAAATTGCGACCCATTCAGAACACAAATTTTGTGGTGTATAAACATTTTGCATACTAGAGCCAATATATTTCTATTGATCAGATTTTGATTATTCTTTTGTACGATGATAGGGAATATAAAACTGTTATAGTAAAATTATTGTTTAAATCCAGTTAACTTTATTGAAAAAAGTTCGGAACATTGAGGTTGTCTCAGATATCGGCCTATAACTTTTTTGCCAATTAGTCGGGTTTAATAGGTTTAAATAGGAAACTGCTTAGGACAACAAAAATGCTATGTGGCCAAATTGAATTTCGACAATTATTCTGGCAGTGAGAATGTTAACAACAGACAAGACAGATAGACGGACGGAAAGAAGGACGAATTGATTCATATTACGATTTGATGCCAGAATCTGTATACTTAATGGGGTCCGAGATGATTCCTTCTTGGCGATACACACGTTAGTGTTAATAACATACAGTTAATATACCCTCTTGACAACTTGTGGTGATGGAGAATATAAAAATAATTCTTGGGTTAAACGTTTTAATGAAAAACGTTTGTTAGGATTTTTCGATCTCACTCCTTACATATACATATGTACATAGAAACAGTCATATGAAACAAATAAAGATTTGTGGTCGGCATCGGTCTTTATGGTGTTTGCTGCAAAATGCGTTATATAATTGCAAAACATCAGAATATTTAAATAAAAAAAGCAAAATAATATATATTAAATACACACAAACACAACATTCTATACACATACATATAAAATAAAAACTGATAAATTCTATGTATTTAAATACAAAACAGTATAAATACGCATTTGAGAAAAAAGAAAATTTAAATAAACGGACAGATAAAAAATCAAAAAGTTTGATTAAAAAATGGAAAAAAAACCTCCACCGCAAAATAAATTTATTGAAGAAATTTAAATATTTAAAATTAAATTTTGATTCAATACGAAAATATGATTTAGATGTAACGAATGCAATTAACCCTACGGTTCCATACCCTACACCACCGTAATTTGTTGGAGATCAAAATGTTGAGTATAAAAATCATTAATATCGATTTGAACAAAACATTATTACAAATGGTTTGTGTCAGTAAGAAGAAATGTGGTATTCTGAAGAGTAAACATCAATCATTTTAATTAAGTATTCGATGGATTCCAAAGCGATTTTTCTTTTCGTTCGCCATCTAATGATATAATTTTAAAGTACTTGGACTGGAGTGGGTTGATCCAGACGAAAAAATTTGATGATGAGGAATTGGAAGTCACACAACAAGTCGTTGCCTCAAGTCAAGGAAAATTGGGTTGAACACGAATTGAAGTCGAGAGATATTGAAAGAAGATTTAATAAAATGTATTCATTAACATTCAAAATCAGTTTTAATGCCGAATATTTATAAGAGCAAAGCTCTTCTTCGTATTTGGTAGGATCAGATTGTTTCAAAATAGTTTTTGAAATCAAGATAGATGATTACAAGGGTTCTAGACGATTACAAGTGGGTGGGAGAAATGATTGATTTGCCGTCTGGCCCATACTTTTTTATCGAATTTACCTGGAAATTCATGTATTAGCAAGGTGTGTAGGCAGACCGCATTTGTCGCAGAACTATATGAAGAATAGTTAAATCTTACTAGAGGTAATTTAGGGAGGATTTTTACTCAACTATATTATATGTATTTGGTATCTATGAAAACGTCAGAACTTTTAAATAAAAACGAAATGGAACGTCATTTTAAAAATTTATAAATAACTTTAAATTTAGATTTTTGTTTATAAAATTGAAACGAATAACGACATTTATTTCAAATTTCAATATAATGAAAGTTAAGTTATCCATGATACAGGGAATTAAAAATTGCCACTTTTCCATTCAGATATGCCAAAAATCTCAATCTATATAAATCATGTAAAAAATGTGACTTTTTTCACTTAAATTATCGCCTTCATATTATAAGGCCTGTTCGGAAGAAAATATTTTCGGAGTTTACCCTACGTATGTAATTATATAAATAGGAAAATTGAAAGATTCCAGCTTTTACGGTTCGAGAACTTAACAAAAAAATTAAAAATGTTCTCTAAAATTCACCAAGTTTGGATAAGGCTTTTGGGCATGGTCTGCCCAAGTTTAGTTTACACGCATTCCCGTTAAGGTTTCTATAAATAATAAAAAATTATAAAACACAGAACAAAAAAATAAATGTTGCCAACTTTTTTAAAAATCAAAGAAATATTCATTAATTTAATTTTTTAATTTAACTTTTTAACGGATTCATATATTTAATCAGGCATATTTATTCTGGCACTTATTTTAGGACCTTACTGTAGGTCCTTTATCTTAATTAAAAAAAAAAAACTAAAAATAAACAGGATTAACAAATGATTTTAACTTTAATATCTGCGAAAATATAAAAGATAACCCGAGCACGAAAGCATATTTTTATAGACATTTGTAAGGATTAATTATAAACATAATTTTTTCTCTCAATTCATAAATGAATTTTTGGTGAATTTTTTCAAAAAAATCAACATACATTCCTGACCATAAACGGTCTTCGATCTATTCAAATCAGCTCAGAAATACCCCTGCTCTGACTATGTGAAATTCTTCTGATGTGGAAGTAGACTTCTTTCATGGACACTTATTTTTCCTAGTCGGTCTTTAAGGTCCCAATTTTATTTAGTTTTTAATTGTGTCCACATTTTATAATTGTGATAAAAATTCCTGTCAAAGCAGGCTGTATGAAATGTTGAATGCTGGTGCATATGTTCACACAATTTGTTCCGAGGATAATGTTTATGTAGTTTGCGATGGTGTGACAAAACAGCTGTAGAATAGTGAATGGTTAATTAAATGAATAATAGATTTACGATTTTTCGATCATCTAATATGATTTTGATAATTTTAATCGATTAATCTTACCATTTTTTGATTTAGATAAATAAAAAATTCCAAGAAATTAAAATTTTCGATTAATCGGCCAATAAGAATCGATTTCAGTACAAAGTTGATAGTGTGGAATCGATTACAAAATAATCGTGTTTAACACAAAGAATCAATTCTTAATCATAAACGAAATCCATTCCCCAATCACTACTGTTGTCAATCTTGTTATCGAAAATATTTACATATGATGCGGGTTTGATAACGATTTTAATTATTACTCTAATCAGATTTATTTCCCTTTAGATTTAAAGTGTTAAAGTTCTTAACACTTTTATTTATTTTTTTCATCATGTGGATCTTTGATTCTTCCCGAATTAAGTTATCTGACAATGACCAGAATACTACATCGAACCTTTAATTTGATAAATTATATTTTGGAAAAATGAAGTTTACGATACAGATGAGAATTATTATTTGAAAAAGATTCCTTCACTCTGTTTGGTTTTCACCCAGGCAATTCTCAACGTAAATACTCTTTGTTATTCCAAAGATTTTAAAAATTCGCAAAATATAGAAATAATTAAAATTATGAATAAAACATACAATTTTATTCAAAGAGAAGACGAAACTACCATTTATGTATGTAAAAAAATTTCGAACGCATATAATTTTATTTTTTAAAATTCACAACCCACTTCACAACAAAGTTTAGGATATTTTGGCATAAAATTTCATTTTTCGTAAAAAAATAAAATTTTTCTCATAAAATTAAATGCAACCTTAGGCGTTTTATGTGAAGTCTGTGAATTTGTATGTTTTCTTGGGCATTTTATTATTTTTTTTTGCTTAAAAATGTTCAATTGGAAGAATAAATTTATATATAATTCTTCTCATCTTAAGTAAAAGTCGGTTTGTAAACAATATGTTCTACCTAAAAGCAAAAATAAGAAAAAAAATTAAGTAAATTAAATAAAAAGACATAATTGGTAAAGGTCGATTATTTAACACCCACACACAGCGAAAAAATATGTTTGCAGCAACCATAAACGAGAAGCATCATACATGAATTTGCATTAATAAAAATTATTATTATTGTCACCACTAAAAATATTGTTATCGTCACTAAAAATATTGTTATTTCAATAAAAAAATATTGTTAATTCAATATGCGTGTATATATTGGAACCAAAAGTGAATATAATAATTCAAAAGATATAGACAAGATCGATGAAATTGTAGTTCAATTTTCTTCGTTCATTTTGTTTCCAACAAGGAAACAAAATTCATATTTTTTTCAGGAAATCACAGTTCGACACCAAGGAATTTACCATTAAGTTCTTATTATTCGATTGAACATTAAGAGCAGAAAGATTTATCTATGGTCGCTAAACCGAATCGAATTAATGTCCAAGAATGTAAATGTAAGATTGAGATCGAAATATTCTTAACATACATATATGAAAATAAAAACAAAACGAATATACTAACAGTTAAATTATTATTACAATTTGCAAAAAAATATATTTTTATGGTTCTAAATACTAGTGATGAAATTTTGAACCATTTTCGGAAACCCTTTCATTAACAGGTAGTCCATCTGCGTTTTGTGCTCTTCAATTATCTTTTAACAAGAGCCTGGAGGATTTGCCTCTGTTGGTATAAATTATTTTTCTTTTTTTTTAGACAAATCCTTGAGTGGTACAGTAGTACCAAGTCAGGCCAAAAAAATATGGATACATTATTATATCTTTTTTGTAAACATTCCTTGATGTAAATTTCTTTATTTGATTTGTAACAAATGATTGTCTTCTTTTGTCACAATTGCATAGAACTTTTTGGGAAATTTACACTGCTTTTTGGAACTTAAACTTTTCTTCAATATTCACTCGAGTATCAGCAATATAAAATTTTTTATCAAGAAAAAAATTTTGATCATAGAAAACTTGACTAAAAATTTTGTGCTCTGTATTTGGCATCTGTTTAGTCTGTATACCTGCATTAGCTTAGTCTGATTACTGAGCTGACTGGACTGCTTTCCAACCGGATGTGTTGGGAGCTCTTTTGAAAATGCTTTACATCTACTTGAACCAGGGTCCTCTTAACGGAAAATTTCCCCGGTACTGTCTAATAAACATTGAAAACAGTTCAACAAGCATCAGAGCTTGTTGAAAATATTTAATAATTTTAGTATGCACTTTCTTCTGGTCACTCATTTTAATCGGATTAAAAATATATGCACTTGTTTGACATTAAACATAATAACTGACATGTGTGTTAAGAATTTTCCGATCTCGCTGCTTACGTTATGCCTTCTTCTCGATGCTACAAACATAACGACAAACCTAACATGCTCCTGTTGCCCATTTGTATTGCTGGAGCGTATAAAAATAACAATAAGAAACTGATGAAGAAAAAAAATAACTTCATATTCGATACAAAAGAAACTTGAAGTAACAGTTGCAGTTTTACAAAAAATAATAAAAGAAAACTGCAAAATTTTACTCGTTACTTGTATATTTTTGGCTAAAATAAAATGCAGGTGTTTTATTATTGTTGTTGTTTTAGTTAGAAAATACAACAACAGTAACCAGGCAACAGCGTAGATAAAAAATTAAACTTAAAGCCGTTGCAATCCAAAAATACGAAAATAAGAAAAAAACTTTACCAAAAAAGTAAAATACTGATAGTCAATGTCTACAGAAAGTCAAACTTAAGAGTTGTGTCAGTTGTTTGGGGCTGTTTCGTTGTTGGGTTTCGTATCGTATCGTTTGGTTTCTTCGGTTTCACTGTGACTTCATGCAGCTGTCATGGATTTTTTATATTTTTTATGTCTTGAATGTCGACTGTATGTGAATCAACATTCTGAAATAAACAGAAGACATTTTAGTCATTTTGCGTATTATTCAAAAAACCGCAATGGAATCATGTGGCAAATTTTATTTATATTTTAGTTTTTATTCAAATGCATTTGTTGGTACAAATATTTTTTAAGAAATTTTAATTATAAAAAAAATATTTTCTTCAATAATTTTTCATTACGCTGTAATTCACTCTTGAACCTAAGAAGTCTATAATATTTCCTGTGAGTTTTGCTATAATTAAGTCAAAAATTAATATAAACTATATATCACACAAGATTTGGACTAGACTAAACCAAACATCGTCGTTAATATTAAAGAAAGATTTTCATAGAACTTTAACGAAAAAGATGTGTTAAATAAATAGAATTTTATTTCAATTAACATAATTTTTCTTCAAATTGAAGAAATTTATTCATTTATACAAAAAATTTTAGTAAAAGATGTTTAATTGAATAAAATTTCAATAAATTCACGAAAAATATGTTATATTAACAGATATTTAGTAAAAATGGCAGTAACGCATCGCAAATAAAATAACATACAAATTTACTCAATTCTACATTCTAAAATGGAGTTAATTGGAATAAAATTTTTGTTAATTTAACTATGTTTTTCGTCAAATAATTTTGTATATTTTCTTTGACATATTAAATGACAAAGAAAATGTAAACTGAATATAGATATACAGACAGGAAGAAAATATTTTATAGAACATTGAAATGATTGAAATTAAATATTTTGCATAAATTCATGAAAATGTAAATGGAAGATCACCTGATTTAAAAAAACATGTAATTAACTTTTCATCAGACATACAAGCCGGTCGGCTCGCCACCTTTGACATTGTACCATTTTTATCTATTTTCTAAAACTAACTTTAACCCGGTGACCTTTGTTGCATAAAAATTATACTTAGTCTTAGATCTCGAAAAAATTTTCACAAATCGACGTATATTAAAAATGTAATTGGGACCAAATTTTCGCTGAAGTAGATCTATAGATATTCGATAGTCAATATTTGCTCTGTATGGGGGTTACTTCTCCCTTAATCCTATTTGTCTTACATTTGGCTTAGTAGAACAGTTCCTTGAGTAAGTCATTGGGAACAAATTGGGAAATTCTCGCTGTTACAGTTCTCAAGATATTCTATAATCAATAATTCATTCCTCAATTCTACTTTAGTAAATTTAACTTAAATATGATATTTAAATTGAAAAATATTCATCAATATAAAGAATTTATTTTTGTCAATTTAAATAATGTTTTATTCAAAAATATTGACTATTTTTCGTCAATTTGAAGAATTTTACGAAAAATTAACGATAATTTTCGTTATAATGAATAAAGATTTCGTTGGCTGATATTTTACTTATTTTTCTTTAATTTTACATGCTTTTTCTTTATATTTTGGATTGTTTATTTATATATTTTGATTTGAACGATCACTTTCAGAGTGCACACAGTGGTTCCAAAACTATTTATTTGGAAATAATTTTGTAACTTTTTGACCGTAGAAAAATGTGAATGTGCGTAGGTATATGAATCTGTATATGATGTTTGTGTGAAATTTGATAAAAAAATATTTTACAGTTCCAAAGTTTCAGAATTATTTAAAAAATGAGTGCCTCATTGAATGAAAACTCAAACGATTATTATTGTCGTTTTATTATTATGGGACAAACATGAAGTCTGTTGGCTTCAATATTTGAGGTGACTTCCACATAAATGTCTTCCTTGAATGAGGTTATAAGCTCATAAATATATATGAGCTTATAACCTTTTAATTAAAATTGGTGGAAATAAATGCAATATTAACTGAAATCCGCACTTCATATTTCAGATCAGTCCACAAATAACTCCAGCTCCCATATAAATTGTTTTCCAAAAACACTTTAAAAAGCTTAAATCTCGAAAAAATTATAGCATTTTGATTATATTTCGTATGATATTCCAAATTTGGAGGATCGTTCCACCAATTACAAAAACCACCTTAAATTTCATAAATCCCTCATATATATGAGTAACATGAAAATATTTTATGTACGTTTTATACAAACACAAATCATAAATCGATTTCTTCGAGTGTCGGTCCATAATTTTTTGTACTTGAATGTCATGATGTAGGATGTAGATTCTGTCTTAACCGTCTATTACATTCTTACTTGTTATACCGTTTGTAACGCAAATAATGCATCATCTAAGACCTTATAAAATCTACTAAGCTTTATCAGACTGTCTTTACGTTTCCTAATTAAAATTGGTTAAATCGGTTCAATACAAAGATGTTATGGACCAATATCTGTGGAAACCTGTTAAAACTGAAAAATTTTAACAACGATTATAACCAAACGGCTTATTAAATTTTCATGAAATCGAGCGCCCTAATATTGCTTTTAATGGAAAATTTTACACAATTGTTAGATAGAACATGGAGGAAGGTATCCCTCATATAAACAAAACAATTAATACCACATCCATATATATATAAAAATGAATTTTTGTTTGTTCGTTTATTTGTTTGCGACTTATAGATTTTGCTGAAATTTTCACAGATTGATCCCCATATACCCGAAAGTAACATAGGATGTAAGAGAAAATATTGATTATAGAATATCTAAAGAAATATAACAGCGTGAATTTTTAAACTTTGTCTCAGCCACATTTTCAAGGAAATGTTTTACTGGACAAAATGCAGGAGTATAACAGCAATAGTTCTCAAATTCGACCCCAATCCTTTTTGAAGTATTTGTTTTACTGATCAAAATATAAGACGGGTAGGATCAAGGAAATAGGTACTCCCATACAAAGCAAATATTAATTATTGAATATCTAAAGAACTGTAAAAGCGGAAGTATTTAAATTGGTTCAATTTACTTTCTCAAAGATTTTTTTACTGGCAAAAATGTAGGACGTGTTGGACCATGGGCAGGGGTACCACCTATACAAGGGAAATATTGATTGTTGATTATATAAATGTCTACTACAGCGGGAATTTGGTCTCAATTTGTTTTGAGATGTAGTACTGAAGAACATTTTTTGCAGCAAATCGCATCGGGTAAAAGCTAGTATCTCTAATAATTAAACAGGAAATCGCACATAAGTGGCACCTGCATAGGGCTTTATTAATAAAGACCATATATATATATATATATATATATATATATATATATATATATATATATATATATATATATATATATATATATATATATATATATATATATATATATATATATATATATATATATATATATATATATATATATATCTTGTAAATCTCCGTGTTGTTTTCATAGATACTAACTATTTGTGAAAAAATTTTCTCAAGCCATGAAAGAATTACAAGAATAATTTATAACATTAAATAAATTTTTGAAAATTTCTCAAATACAACATCAAAAGCCATGTTACATATCATTAAGATATCGCAAAAGTTACTGTTTATCAAATATAATGGAAATGTTAAATTAATATAGGCAAAATTTGGCGTTAAGAAATCATTCACAGATTCCATAATGCAGTAACTTCTGAAACAATGCCTTATATGTAAGCAAATTTTTGTCCCCGATTTAAAGCACTCGAGTGGAGCACGATATAGAGAACAATCATAGATGGCTAAGAGGTGATAAACGACTTGTCTAGAAGTGGTACGACATTCCTAGATATCCAGGGGCATATGAAATAAAAAGACATATTAACTAATGAAATAATATATTTTAAATTTTTTCCCAATACAACTGAAAAACAAATAAAAGGAATTTGAATCCGTGAACCAGTCACTAACTTTTTTCCTTAAAATTGAAATCAACGGAAATGTACAATATCTCTTTTTTACCAATCAATTTAAAATTTTTTCCATTCCGTCTTCCAGTATTTGTGTCGTATATAAACGCAAATAATGATTCAAAATATTTTTATAATTTAAATAAAAAATTTGAAAGAAAAATACATCAATATTTCATTTCTTCAAATAAACTGAACCGTTTTTTTATTCAAAATTCATAACTCAAACTTTAGAAATTTTTTATTTTCTTTATTTTTCCTTAAATGTTGTCGGCTGGTTGGTTGGATGGTTTGGTTTGTTGGTTGCATGTAACTTATAATTAACAAAAACAAAGTCAGGCAGCTAGAAAAGCAGGCATGACCATCCAGGCGAGCCAGTTAACATTAGTGGTAACAGCCAACATGTTTTTTACATATAAATACGAAAATAGAAAAGGGTGGCATCGTTTTTAGTATAAAAAAAATCATCGAATAATATCAAAACCTGATTGACTTATTCGAATATAAACATAATGAGTCGTGTTATTCTCTTTACATACTGCGTTACCTTAATAATTAATATGTAAAGTATTAACTTGTTCAATATACTTTCAAACATGTGAAAATTAAAGAAGAAAACAATAAAAATATGAAATAAAAAATTTAATATTAAGGAGTGAGTCAGAAAAAATTTTAACAAACCTATAAGTTAATAAGAACGAATCCACTAAACTTAGAGTTTAAAAATTTTATTTGAAATTATTAATTAGTACATTGTTTGAAGGATTTGTGCTACAAATACCACATTATTCTTGTATCACTCGAGGGGTTGTTTGCCCTAGTGACAGGATGACAAGTCAGGCCAAAAATTAATGTGCACATTTATTTTTGTAAGCAGGACCTATTCTAACAAATGATTCGCTTCTTTTGTCACATAATATACCAAGAACTTTTTTGGAAATTTTAACTCCTTTTGGGTTTCAACATTTTTTTCAACATTACCTTAAGCATCAGCAACGCAACATTTTTGACCAGGAAGTTGCGAAAAATCTGCCAGAACATACGTTTTATTATCCATTATTCAACAATTATTTTTTTAACTTGACTTCAGTTTGTGTGCTTTCTTGTGGCTTCTTAATTTGTTGAGCATTGTATTTTTTAAGTAGCTGTAATTTTTTTTACCAAATAATTCGAGCACGAGCTAAGCGGACTGCTTTCATACCGGATGTTTTAAGAGTTCCTTTGAAAATGCTCCTTCTATCTGAACCAGGTTTTTAATCAACATACACTTTCTCTCGGTACTGTTTAATTACATTGGGAACAGTTTGACTTTTGAACACTGGGCCAACTTTTTGTTGAACCAAGTTGAGTTTTGTTGAAAATATTTAATTAGTTTAGTATGCAATTTTTTCTTGTCATTAATTTTAATCATAATTTAATATGTTGTTAAATAAATTGTTTACATTAAACATAATAACTCACATATTTTACAAAGGTAACTTGTTCAAAAAAAAAAAAAAAATAATAATAATAATAATCAAATAATATTTGGATTGAAAGTTTTAAAGGAAAACGTATGTAGAAATTTTTCGACCTCACTCCTTATTTATTATATTTCAATCTTCATACAGTTTTTCGTACCCTACAATACCATATAACAACTAACTAATCCATGTGAATATTTTATCATATTGAGGTTTTCCAAAATCATTAAATATGACAAACATGTTATATGTTCTGAGGCTATGTGTATGGGTCCAGGAGTTCTACTATTTTCAATTTACTTCACAAGTTTTATATGTAAGTATATACAAATAAGGACTATAAAAAAGTTTAAAAGAATGCGGAATAATACCGCATGTGAATTTTATCTTGAAATTCTACAATATTAGGTTTAACTGAATCCATCTAAATTTATATATAGAAGTTTCTGGCATAACATAAATAAGAGCTTCGAAGAAAATCGTGGGCCATTATTTATTTTCGATAAATTTGAAAAAAAAACTTCTTAGTGTTGTAGACGATTATACAGTCGGTCTAAATCGACTTTAACATTCATTCGTGTTTTTTTCAAAATAAAAAACTGAGTTTCATCAAGTTTTATTTTTTCTTTTATTAACATAATTTTTACACCTTTAATGCGTTACACACACAATATAACATACGAAATACAGACAAAATTTTAAAAAATTATCGAAAAATAGTTAGAACAGAGTTGAATATATTTATAGATTATTTAGATAAATACAGTTTCAGACCGTTCGTTCCTTTAGAATGACTCCACATGAGAGAGACCTAACTGTATTTATGGATACTTCTGTAAGAATAAGGTAACAGAGTGTCTTTAAAAGATTTATTGATAAAATTTCGCTGTATTAATGCAAACACTTATAAATTATTTTTGTTAAATCGGATCGAAATTATATCAATATTGTAAACATTTGATTGCTAAGCCCTATTCGAATATCATATATAGACCATATTATTTTGTAAAGATTAGCGGAAGATGTACACCATAAACCACAAAATTATTTACTTATAACGATTGGAAATTGAAAATTTGTCAGTATCATGTATTTTTGGGACGAATTAAACTAAAAATAGTTATTTACTGGAAAAAATATGAACTATGAACTCTTAAACCCAGAGTATTTAATTTTTTTTCAGAATCAGGATTAACTTTGAAAAAGTATATGCCGACTAAAATAAAGAAAGAGATATAAAGCTAATATTGATTATAGTATATCTAACAACATGTACTGTTCTATGGAAAAACAATAGGAAAAGGATGAGTAAGCAAAGGAAATAATTTAAATATTCTCATAAACTTTTTAAGTTTGTGGCTATTTAAAAACTTGGCTAATGCTTTATGATTCGCCATTCCTTCACCAACAGAAGTTATGATGAGGTAATATTAGGTTTTTCTTATTCCGTTATAAAATCTTTCATTATATAAAAAATTGTGTCGATATAGAAATGCACAGTGGTTCCAAATCGTTTTTTAATAACTCTGTAATTTTGGAACTATTCAATATGTTTAACAAAATTCGACTCGGACAATATAGGTGCTTTCCAATTGATTTAAAAAAAGACATGGAATTTAAAAAAAAAAAAAATACCAAATTTAATTTATATACAAAAATTAATTAATTAATTCTCTACAAAAAATACTCTTTCACGTGTGAGATAAATTCTATAGTTTAGGAATTATTTCAACTTAAGCAAAATTTTTTGAACCGATTTGGAACATATTTTTTTTACTTTTTAGAAAGTCAGAAAAAAATTCTTAATTTCCTCAAAAAATGTTACACTTTAAAAAATTTTTTTTCTATATTTTGAAAAAAATTTTAAACGCACTTTGCCCGCTAGTCCTATCGTTATTTAAAATTGCAAAACATCTTTAATGGGTTAATCATTTTATAACGACAGAATGAGTTATTTACTATAAAAATTCAATTTATAAACATTTTTTCCCGCAGTGTATTTCTGGGTATTTTGGAATAAAATATGGTTATAGTCCTATATTAATGACAAATTAGTCCTTATTATATTCTGATATGAACATTTTCGGGAAAATACTCCCTTGAGGTTATATCCGAGGTCTTGGAGAAGGTGGTATTTCAACGGCCCCGAAAGAAGCTAGAAACTTGTGCTCTCTAAAATATATTTAACGGTTATAAAGTTATGCAACACTATTTATAGAATACTGCGGCATATATTTATAAGATAAATTTGCTAATTTCTGTGTTAAGTTTCAATTAATTTTTTTAGAGTGGTATAAAACATTTATGTAAGTGTTTAATATCATTGGAAAGGTACTAAAGCCAAGTATCTTCAATAAATTTTTTTTTTTTCAAAAAATCATGTGTATATTATTCTTGCAAAAAAGAGAAAGAATTATAAGGGTTATATGTATGTAATTTATTTTCAATCAAATCATAAACAAAATGTTGACAATATTTAAAAAGAAAAAAGGTGTTAATGAGATAACCGAATATCCCTACTTCCCGATCTCAGACCCCATAAGAATCATGTCCTTATTTTAATAAATTGGGAAACAGCTCAGAATGTTCATGCGAAATTTTGTTAAAGAGTATTCAATAGTTCTAATATTATAGAATTATTAAAAGAAGCGTTCATCTAAACCTTGAGAACAAAAATGCAGGTCGTAATTATAAAGATATCTCGTGTCATTTTTTTGGCCCAAGTATGATGCCTATTGAAATTTGTGCTGAATGGTCCTTCATATCATCTAGCTCCCATACAAATATTTCCTTGTTATTAGTTTTTAAGATCATAAAAGGCCTTAGTTTTCCTAAATTGATTTTATCGAAATTGGGAAAAATAATCCTTATGATATTTTAAAACGATGCCAGGATTAATCTATTATTTCCCACAGGACGCATACAACACACCTTCCAAATTCATCAAAGGACATATATCTCTTATATATATTGTAATAATAGTTGGTCAACTTAAGATAAATATAAGGAAAATCGATGTGCGAAATTATACAAGAGTCATTCCATAACTTTTTTAAATAAATGTTTGTATCATAATAATATACTGCACACAAAACCAAATTACATTAGGCTCGTTCATAAATTTTTCGTGAACTATATTTTTATCAGTAAAAGTGCCACTTTTAATGCTTAATCCGTTGCATTCCGATTCGCGTAGCAAATATTGTGTCAAACCAACAAAAAACTATAAGATATTATTTTAACAATTATTTTCAAAAATCGGTGAAACGAAAACCATTTTGCGGATTATACTATTGACAAGGATAATTAGACAAAACCTTGTGTCACGGGTTTCATTAAATCACTATTACCTTTTTCGGCTTAACATGATTTTGTGTTGTTTTGTAAACCCAATGTCCTTCCATTCGATTGCTTGCACGTGATTTCGAAAGTGGAATATTACGAGTTCTTCAAGTTCAAATTGGAACTTCCAACTTTTCAAAAATATGTTTTATAGTTTAATCACGGATAAATTTAAAAGCACTATTAAGCAGCTTTAAGTAATCAAAACTCATGACAAACACACTCACATCACATTGTCCACTTCACTTTAATTTTCTAAAAAATAATTATTTTTATACAAAAAAATCACACATTTTGCCAGCATATAAATATTTTATTTCATATTTCTTAACAAAAACTTTGAACATGATTTTTTAAGAAAAAAAATCTCTTGTTTTATGAAATAAACTTATTTTGTTCTTTCTTTCTTTCTTTATCGTATCCATTATTGATTGGTAACATCCGGATTGAATTTCACTCAAAATGTTCATGTAAATTTTTGTGAGTAAAACTCTTTTGGAAAGAGTGTACAAAGGAAACAAAAGGATAATAAGAAAGAAAAATAAGAAATTTATTGTGGGAACTTTAAATTTTATAACAGGATTCTCATGGTTGACAAATAAGCACAGATGATATTTGACAAGTGATGACAGTTGTTACTGACAGACAGACAAACAAAAAACATTAAATGTCTTGCAGGATGATGCTGTTCTGTCAATTGTGTGTGTGTTGTAATTTAAATCTGTAGAAAAAGAAATTATAACTTTAAAACGTTTTTGGAATTGTGAGAAAATTTATTTTTTTTTCTTATTTAGTGAAAAATTAAAAATGGATATTGATAATTATAAATAAATATATATTTAGATATGAGATCAATAATACAATTAAGGTAATTGGCTACAAGATTTTAGATAAACATATATTTAAATAATATATTTTCATTAGTAATGAAATGTTAAACTTTTTTGGAAACCCTTCCATTGACGTTTTAATAGCGCATCTTTTAATTTTACCACACTATTGGATACCTTTTTGTACTCTTTAATTCTCTTTAAACAAGAGCCCAATATCTCGTTGTTCTTGAACCGCTTAAGGGCTTCTACACCATAGTGACAAGATGCCATGTCAGACCAAATAGTGGACACATTATGAAATTGTAGACTTCTTTTGCCGCAACTTCATTTTACTTGCCATACCAGAAACTTTTTGGGACATTTCGACAGCTTTTAGATAATTAATATTTCTTCAATATTTAACCTTCGTCATCTAATATGCACCAAAAATAATTTTTAACGAAATTTGACTTCGATGTCCGTGCTCTGATTTGGCCTCTAAATTTTTAGCAGCGTTCTTGCCAGGAACTTTTTAAGCCTTATATGCTTTCAAAGCTGCATTAACTTAAGCTTTTCGTACCAATTAAAATGTGGACCATTCCTTCTACATAAAAAAGGATTTCTATAAGCGGACAAGTTCCCCGCTTGTAGGTCCAGGTTGGGTTTGTTGAAAAAATTTTAGTATGTACTTTTTTCTAGTCTCATATTTTAATCAGATTAACAATATATTCATTTGTTTGAAATTTTATAAAATAACTTAAATGTTTTACAAAGGTAATTTGATAAAAAAAAATCAATTGGCGATCTACAAAACTTCTCATTAACAGAAAAAAATCTTAGAATGGATTTATAACTTTAATGGAAAAATAGCTGTCACATTTTTATGGGCTTTTCATAAAAGTTCAGAGTGGGTTATAAATATAATTTCAAGAATTTTAACCCATTCAACAACGAAATCAAAAGTGTTTCTTTAATTTAACTCTATATCACAATATTTGTGATGATGTTTAATTAATAGTTTGTGCAGATATATTTTCAAGGCGCTGAATGAGACATTTAGCTCTGAAATTCATAGATAAGAAAACATTTTAACTTAATATTTTTTATTTGTCCAAAAAAAATCTTCAAAATGCATTAGTCATAAAAATAAGAAAATATTCTACATCATTTTCTATAGACTTCATGGAACCCACATTTTCGAAAATCACCTCAAATGGCATAAATCCATTATAAATGTGAATATTATGAAAATATTTTAAATTACTAATTTGTCGAGTCAAAATTTATGAGGATTGTCATTAAGTCGATATTAACCGACTATAACACTCTTACTTGTATAAGCACAATATCTTTTAATACTTTGAAGTCTTGATCTATTCATTTATACCCATTCAACTTATGTTAAAGGATCATTAGAAATACGTTTTTGAGATGTTAATGATTTCAATCGAATATAAACAAAGAAATATATTTTTGGGGGTTTTGAAATCTGATGGCAAGGGGTCTGAGCCAAAAAGACAAAATTCCGGTTACTAAGCTATACCTTTGTAAAGGAAGGATGAGTTCTTGAATCTATTGTCAAAATGTTAAGTTTTTTGTGGTATTCACCAGTAGTATTCCAATTAAAACGAGTGCATGTGATAAATGCGTAAAACCCCGGAGAATGGTAAACGAACACTGTTATGCGATGCCTTAACATTAACTAATGTGTAAGAGCGAGACGCAAAAATCTCAAAGGCAATCAAACAAATTACAGCCTGACCTCCCAGAGCTGCTTTACGACTGCCACAAACCAATACCCAATACCAATACAATAAATTTATGAACAGAACGAAGCCTAATAAAGTGAATAAATTGATCGCGAAATTATCACTTTTGCGGCAAACATGTACCTCATTGCATAAACAAAAGTCCAATAATAATGTTTTCCTATTATTATTGTCATATATGATATTAATTCGACCGACTGGTTGCAAAGCTTATGAAGTACCAAAACTGCGCACGTATATAATACCCATAAATCGGATTTATACTTTTACAGCACTATATTCGCTTATTTGATAGTGGATCCTAGTTTCTTCTTCAGTTACGATGCATTTATTTGTTTGTGATAATCAGTATTAAGTCCAAAGTTAAGGATCGTTTAAAAACATCCAATAATCTCTTTCAAGATTTAAAATTATTAATTATTAACAAACCACCCTGAAGTTCTCAACAAATTAATAAGTTTTAGTTTTCAGTTGCGTAACAGAAAATGTAAATTGAATCCGAATTTCTATAAATTTTAGTTCAAAAGCAAAAAAGACTAAAATTTCGCATTCACATTCACATTTTCACTACTCTATCATGTATAAATAAGACGGAAATCAACAACAAAAGCACCAAATTTACTTAAAATTATTGTTGTAAATTTGTTCGATGAAATTGTTTTTTATATATCATAGTATAATGTGCACAGTGGGACAGAAATAAATTTTTTATATAATGCTGTATACGTTTTACTACTAAATTGAATTTACCTAAAACTTTAAATATCTTAATTGTTTTTTTTAAGGAGTGAGGTCGACAAATTAACACACGTTTATTTTAAAATGTATTAGTTATTTTAAAATGTTAGTTATTATGTTCAATGAATATATAGTTAATCTGATTTAAATCAGTGACCAGAAAATAGTGTATACTAAAATTATTATATATTTTCAAAAAAAAAAAGAACTTTCGAGCTCTATAAACGTTTTTCTAATTTTTTTTATTTAGTTAAGAAGTAAATTAAAGAGTCCGAAATTTTATCTCGTTTAAAAATTACAAAAATTACAAATTTTCTTTCAAAACGTTTTCATTTCTGATTCACAGTGCACTGTCTACATTGTATACTGCAAACTATACACTAACAAACTAGAAAAAAATTAAAAAAAAAAACTTGTATTTAAAACCGTCGACGACGTTGTTGTCGTTTAAGCTGTTGTCGTCGTCAATGATCAGACAACAAAAAGTAAATTTGGCGGCATTCATGACTTGCAGTGAATAATATGTGACGCATACAACAAAAGAAACATGCAACAAAAACCTAGAAACAACAACAACATTCAAAAAACATAACAACAATGACATCATACAAACTACACTCGTGTACGGTGACAACTAAAGTAACATAAACCTGCGCGTGTAGGATGGAAGGCCCCCAAAACTAAATGTCGGCAAATGACGTGAAGAAAAAACTTGAATAGATAAGAAATAAAGTAATAACAAGCAAAACTGACTGCAAAAACACCCTTCACATAAGGGGTCACATATGTAAATAGCACCTCTCTTAAAATTTTTGGATTAATTTTTTTAATCTTGTTAAAAAATCAGTATAATTAACTTTATTTTCTATCAGCAAAATTTCGGCAGATTTTTTTGGCTTCAAAAGGGTCAATAACTGGAAAGAATAAAAGTAACTGCTATTTGATTGTTGTCGTTAGATTATTTCGGATATAGACATATCCAAAGTAATATATTTTAACCGATTAAAAGGAGTCAGTTCGGGAACAATTTAAGTTGGTTCAATAAAATCATAATGTTTGTGGATGAGAGGTTAGTGAGGTCAATAAGTAGCCTAGTCTAAATCTATACATAAAAATGAATCTTTGTATGGGCGTTAGTTTAGGTTATAGGTTGTGCTCCATTATGATTCTTTCTTCTATTCCTTCTTCTTTTGCCATCATCTAGCTTTCTCTGACACATATGTTGTTTACGCTCTCCTGTTATCCGCGTTGATGAAGTATACCAATAACCAAGGATTAAAATCTCTGAAAGTTTAAAAAATTAAAACTGTTCCCAATAATTTTTCCGGAAAAACTGGCGAAGAAATGTGTATTTCTTTCTGAGGACTTGGCGGAATTGGATATATTTCCACCCATGCCGTTATTCGGAAAATTAAAAAAATAAAATTTTAGATGGAACAAAGCAAATAGGTATTCACAAACCCTGCATCTCTATAGAATGTAAAAACACATTCTCTTCTTGGGAAAAAGAGAAATCAACTGAGGAAGATTATCAACCTAATGACAGCTCACAATACACTTGGTAGGATTGTAGTAATATTGCGCATTTTAAAAAACTATAAATGTATATGGTGCGGGGAGGCTGTTGAGGAGAGTTTTCATTTTGTGTGTGAATGTCCCGTCTTATACAATATTTAAAATATATGGATTATATTTCTTTCCAACTTCCGCTGATATCAGAGATGGTTATTATTGAACTTTATGCTAATTGGAAAGCGTAGACAATTTAAGTGACAAGAAGAATGAGAGGATAAAGTAAAAGGATCATAATGGATCACAAGGTCCTTATGGATGCCGATTAAATTTTATTAACAATAGCTAAATGTAGAATGATATTGATGTGAATTCAAAACATATAATTGACAAATTTAATTGAAGTATTTTAATGTTTAGATGTTTTTAAATCTTATTCGGGAAAGGGGAGATTTTATGAGAGCTGAATCAAACTATACATTTATATTTATTATGTTATATTATTTAGATGAATTCTGATATTGTAAATAGAATCAGATTTTGATGATTTTCAATAAATATTCATCTATTGTTAAACACATATAGTAGCACTGTAGGGTACAAAAATTAAAAAAAAACTAAATAAAATACAACAACGAAAACTCTAATACAATAATAATGTGCATTGAATTACAATCAAATAGTATAACAGATACCGACACAAATACATATATTTTATGATAACAAAAAACTCTGCACTCACACATACTTTAGCAATATTTTAAAGTAAAAGAAGAAAAAGAAATGAGTAGAATAAATATAACATTACATCGATTACAATTTAAATCGTTTTTTACTTTTTTGTATTTTTTTCTTTTTGGGAAGTTGATATCAGGGTCTACAATTACAAGATATTTAAACTTATTTACACATACACTCAAATATACATGTATGGACTTATTGTATTTGAATCTAAATAAATACATACATGTGTATCGAAAGAAAAAAATCGAAAGTTTAATTCATTTTCTAATTCCAAGACGATCTACAGAATATTTTAAAAGAATAAAACATTAAAAACTGATAAATATACTTCGATTTGAAAAATACATTCGTACATAGATAAAAAATACATACTGACGGATTTAAACGGAAGTGTTTTTATCTTTTATTTGATTTTATTGTTGTTTGTATTCCAATCAAAATTATAGGTTTCGTAACACTTAAAACGGGAACATCCGATAAAAGGTTTTTGAAAGAATGATTGTAATTTAAAACTACAGATTTTAAATTTTTTTTCAATATAAAATTATTAAATTGATTTAATTTTTAGATAATGATGAAAGCTTTTCATTTGGGGGTAAATGTTGAGAAACACTTAGAACTATAGTTGTTAGCGAAACAGTCCCTGTAGTTTCTGAATGTGTGTTAATTAAAGATTTATTATATGGTGAATTAATAATTGAGGTAATAATTCAGCTCCAAAATGTAGTTTAAATAAAGGGGTATATAAAATATTATTTTTTTTATTACAATGATGGTCCATAAATATATCAATATAGCAACAGAATTTATTTAGGAAATATGGAATTTTTGATTTTCAATAAAAGTCCCATTTTGCCCACTTTTTAAATAAAATTCAAACATTTGATTTTTTTAATTTTGGTTTAAAGTCCAAGTTATTAAGAAAAGGTCAAACTGGGGGGTATGTACTTTCCTCTGCTCAGGTGAAAAATAAAGATTCAAGCCTATTTTCATAGAGTCTGTTAAATTTTTTTAAGTGATCGTACCAACAACAGACAGATAAACAGACAGACACAGTTGAATCGAATCAGATTTTAATTTGATGCAAAAAAATATATATTTTAATGAAAAACTATAAGAAATAAACAACATATGTGGGTATGTTTTTGGAGGTAAAAATGCAAGAACTTCTTGCATTTAACAAGAATTTACGACAAACCAAGATTCTATTTACCTTCTTCATCGGAATAACAACTTTTAAAATGCGCAAACCATCGTCCACAAGTTTTTGAGTTGACTGTCAATTTCACTTAATAACCGATAACTTCTACTATTTTCATATAAAAATCCTCTACCATCTTTTGCTTTGGTTAAACCACTATGAATATTAATGTCCGTATATTAAGTCTTACACTGACTAAGATATTTATTAAATAATTAATATTTACAAAATTCAGTAATATATTTTATACAAAGGTGTCACACCATCTTCATAATAAATTTTCTAGGAAATTTGACTATTATAATCCCAATATCCAATATCCGTTAGATATTATCTTTAGCCACAAATTGTTGGACAAAACATTTTTTGTCTTCTCTTTTCAGTTTTCTTAACTAAAATTATGTTTATGGGGATCAACATTTAAGAGTTAAATGAAAACAGGGAACCCACATGAGTAAATAAATGTGATAAAATGTAAGTATGTATTTGGGTTGGTGTGTATGTATGTGTGTGAGCGTAATCGTATTAGTTGTGAATGGTGGTAAAAGTGATGAGATTCTTAGAAATCATATTCAACAAATACTTTCCGTTTAGTTAAGTCCGATTGATTAAAATGCAAAAAATGCATAAGAGAAATGAACACGAACTATGCGACTACGAAGATCATCATTATAATCATCAGCATCGCATCTCTTTTATTCATATTTTGTTTTGCTTTGCAGGTTCTATTTATTATTTGCTATAAAAAATATTATAGTTGTTTTTGTTTTGTAGTTGGCGTTTATTTGAATGTGGAAGAGTATATGTATGAGTTTGTATCTATTTTTATTCATATTTGTGTATCTGATGGCTTAGGATACATTGTTGTTTTATTAAACAATCGCAACAACAAAATCATTGTTGATGCTGCGAGTTTGTTTAGATGATGTGAGCCAGTATTTGTAAAAGATGATTCATCCGCATTTAAAATAAAGCTTTGTTTTTTTTTGTTCGCTCAATTCTTTGTACCCTACTTTAGTAGGTGAGATGTTATATGTTCAATATAAGAAATGGTTAGAAATTTCTTAGAGACAAAGTATTTATCAATGAATGAAAAAGATTTACTTTTCTTTTTATTTAAAACGGTACACAGAACAAAACAATGTTAAATTAACAGAAAAAGCTATAATTCAACATTTTTTCAGTTATAGTATTGCTTCATAGGAGTTTGGCATTACTAATCATGGGTGCCCTCCATACAACATCGATCATAGCATTGTTACATTGCTTACCGGCTGATCTTATGATTGATTTCTATTACAATATCGGGTAAATCAACTACATCGACTGATTCAATCGCTGTTTATTTGAACGGGTCTAAGTCCTATAATGGGGTGGGATGCGGCTTCTATATCCTGGATTATGGGTGTTTCCTTTAGAATTCCACTTCACTGCAATATTTTTAAAGCAGATATCTCGGCTATCATTGGGGCGGTTAGATATATTCTGTATTATAGAATATTCAAAAGGAATATTGTTATCTAAACTGACAGTCTGGCTGCAGTCTCGTTTGGGTGTATATTGTTGTGGATGAATTGGCTATGAATGGTGCTTGTATCGGTAATAAGAATATAGACCATCTAATTGATTCGCCTTTCTCTTTAGGTAAATCTATTGTCTTGCTTGGGTGCCTAGGTTTTGCAGAAGCAAGATGGCTTAATGTGCCCAGTTGCTTTATCTTTAGGCTCATTATGATAAGTCCAGAAAAGAATTCATTACGAGGCACTCAGACATCGTCGTCGTATTAGTCACAGGACACTGTGGTATAGGTATGATCTCTAGGAGAGATTGCGAGGGCAAGGAGGATGAGGAGACGATTAAACATTTCTTGTGCCACTGTCTCTCTCTATATACGCTTTGAGGAGTACCACTTTTGACAGAACCAACACGTATGATTTGGCTGATCGCTCCATACTGGTAACACAAAAGGTCCTCTTTAAGAGTCAGACTGCGGACCCTACCTGATCATTATATAATAGGCGGTTATGTGTGATGATTAAGTTGGAAAGATAGTCCATTTAATCCTTGTTCCTAACTCACATAAAAACACCGTCAATTGAGCGATAGGTACGCATGCACAAGATCTCACCTTTAACGATTTGAAAGAGACAGTTATATACTTCGTTTATTTCAATCTCTATCTCCACTTCGCTAAGAGTCGACCATTGGTAGTCCGGTTTTAGATGTTCTAACTGATCTATACATAATGAATAAATGTGAAGAACTTCATTACAAAAACTGCTCTAAATTGCCTAAACAAATCGGTAAATTCAGAAATATATTTACGAGTAATAAAAACCTTTTTTCTTCAATACAGAATTCAGCAACTCATAAGAAACTAATAAAATTCCTATAGTTCCTTTAACTTTTTACTAACTCTTATAGGGTATAATTTCGATCATAGAAACTTCTTGATTTTATAATGTATTCATGAATATCTTTGTATATTTCTATATGTATTCATATATGCTTATATCTCCCATAATTTATGTGAATCGAAGTAAATTTCTTTGAATTTTGTCTACCTTTTGTGGTTTAAAATTTCTAAACAAAACGATTCTTTGAATATACATTTTTTCCATATTTATTATAAGATACAATTGTATCTTATAGATTTCAGTTCACATTTTTACAACACAATTTTACAGTTGTAGTTTTAATTTTTTTCTTCTGCAGAAACAACAATAAGAGAACATGAAAGAGATTTTTATTCAAAAATTACTCTGCGATCACAAAGTTTTCAATCGTTTCAGAGATAAATTCAAATAAAGTTTGTTTTTGAATTGAGGAGAGTCGTTGTTGGTTGTATTAATTGTGGTTGGGGATCTTTGGAACCCAACGACCAACATTGACTTTTTGAAACCTTAGGTTTTGTTGTTGTAGTATTTTTTAAAATAATTTTTACAATCATTTTTTGCCTGATGTTTTTGTTTGGTTTTGTTTTGGCCTGACGTTGAAGTTCAACTCGTTGTATTCAGTTGTTGGATAATGAATGTTTCAAATGGTTAGACAAGACCTTGAAATAATTTTCTTTTTTTTTTTTTTTTGTTTTTGTTTTCATTATTGTTATTATTGTTGTTATTGTTAGTTAAGTTTTTTTTTCTTTGTTATTTTGCCTTTTTTATTATGTGTAGTATTTATATGTATGAAATTTTTATTGTTGTTATTATGTTTGTTGTTTTATTTTCAAAGTGCACGATTCGTAAAATTGTTCACTTAAAATACTTATAGAAAAAAGTGTATTCGTACAAACAAAAAACATTTTATTTTGTTCTTTTCAACGTCATAATAACTCAACATGACATACTCGACTCGATACTTTCGACGTAGTTTACATTCAGATACACTTAGACGATCAGATATTTGAAGGAATTTATTTCTTTAGGTTTTTAGAATTCAGTTCAACAAAATAAACAAAGATTGGAATATGAGTTTATCAGAGAGTGAGAGAGAGAGAGAGAGAGAGAGATACATTAAAATTAATGTAGTAAATTTGGTTTTTGATAAAATACTATTAAAACTGTGATCCAAATATTCAGAGTTATAAGTAGCATATAGATTGAAGTCCAATTGATTTACAATAACTTTACCTCCAATAAATTTATAATACTTGGAAAAGTCCTTTTTCGGTAGAACAGAATTAAATAAATAAGACGGTAGCAAAATGAATATGAAAATACATTGCGATTTGATAATCGTTAGTCGGAGGACATATAAAAACTGATTTAATTTATGAGACATTTTATTTTGAGAGCCCTTCAAAAATATTGCTTTCAGACATAATTAAGTCGAATATGATATTTTAAACCCATTTTATTTATTTTTTTTAAATATATGTTTGAAGATATTTTAAAAGTGTAAAATCGTTTGAATTTGGAAAAAATATCTTCTCTCAAGTCCTATAAAAGCAAATGGAATGGTACCCTTATTTTAGTATATTATTTACTCATAAATGAATATTTTTATAAAATGTAATTTTTACTTATTTAAAATTTAAAAAATAAAACAAAGATTTCAACACAATAAAATTAAAATAAGGAAAACTTTCTGGTAACTCTATATTTTTTACTGTAAAAGTGAAGGTACCTTCTAAAATATTTGATGAAGCATTGCATTGGAAGCTTCGGAATTAAAAAATTAATAAATTTTTAAGAAATAACATTTTTGTTGGCGTCACAGAAAAAAAAAAACACAAAATAACTCCCCAAAATTAAAATTAATTCCCAAATTTGGATATTTCATTCATTACGAAATATTTTTATGTTTAAATATCCAGCTAAATAAATTGAGTTTCTAATAGTATATACTACGCTACACATATACAATTACAAAAACTTAAAGATAACATTGATAAAAAAAATAATTTGGGGAGTTCTTTCATCTTGAAATAAGTCCCCAAAAGACAAATTGAGTCGCTAGTTGTTGCTGTCGGGTTCAGCGAGCTATTTCGTTTTTCTTTGGATTTATTTGATTATTCCGTGGAGAGTTATATTGTTACGCCGTTCATAAAGCTTTCAAAATACAATTATTACGACGAGCTATGTAGTCAAGTTAGAGGCCTACCGAAGGTATTCGCAAACCTTATGTTACTCCCTGGGGTTTAGTAAAATGTAACGAAACCTTCGACCTCAACATTTCAACAAATTTCTTTTATATTTTTTAATTAGAAGCAAATGAAGTTAAACAATATAATGTCATTGTATGCAGTTATATATAAAGCTTTACTGTAGTCTTTTAAAATCCATAAATTTATGTCTAGGACACGAAGAATTGGTAACCCCTTAACAAACGATACTTTTAATTTAACATAGATAAAGCCTTAATAACAAAATATTGAAGGTAAATAAAATTTTGGGCAGACAAATGAGAACAAGGTTTGATCACCAAATAAATTTATATATACTTTATTATCATTCCAAATATTATCAAATTCTGTTCAGTAGAAAAGGAGTTATAGCCAAAAATATTATTAACTTTATGACTCATTAAGTGTTTCTGTTTTACACTTATGAAAAACGGTTATACGTTTGTGAGTGCATGTGTAGGTGTGTGTACGAAACATAACGTATCTATACGCATTCGTGGTGGAGGGTATTGAAGATTCAGTATAACCGAATTTCTTCAGAAATTAACAGTCATCGCCTGTTCAAATTCAGTTTAAGAGATTTTATATTTAAACTGGTAATAGTCTCAATAAAATTTCTATTGTATGAATGAACTCTTTGCCAGTTCTGTATACAATGTTGCTATCTAGTATATGTAGACGGATGTTATTTGTTTGTTTGTCTATTTTAAATTGTGGAAGTCAGTTGTATCTCTATGAACTCCGCATGAAATTTTTTAGTTTATTTTATGGGGTTCGTATAAACAGACACAATCACACAATAAAACCAGCAGACAAACGGACAGACAGTCAAGCAAATGTATTTCATTTCATCAATTTTATATGACTTTTTTTCGCTTTTTTATTTTAGAATACTAAAGCACAAGGTCATTTTATGTCATATTTTGAAGTCCAAAAAATCATGCACACACTAAATAAATTATGAAATATACAACAACAAAAAAATAAGATATCTAAAAAGTATTCTTACTTTAACAATAAGTACATTAGAGTGATTCCATAATTAACAAAATTAGAAATTAAATTGTTATAATTTGGCGATAAATTATTTAAAATTACAAACATTATTTTGTTAGAATTTTAAACTTTTTTATAAAATCAAAATTTCGAAACAAAATTTAATGTGATTTTTAATATTTAATTTAATTAAGTAACAAATGGAATCTCCCTAATTCACATAAGTTTTATGATATAAGATACACTTTATCTCTTCTTACTTTTATTTTATTTTATTATATTTAATGCCTTAATGATGTCATATACGTATTTTTCTTAGTAACTCATAGAAAGTGAATTTCAAATTTTTTTATTTTAAATTCTAATATCAACGAACACAATTTCAAAACGCAATTTTATATATTCGCATTTACATTTCACATTATTTTTAATTTATACTCGCGATTTATGACTAATAAAAGTTGTTCAGAAAATCAATATGAAAAATAGTCCTAAAATCATATGAAACTAAAATTATAATTTCATTGTTATTCTCCTATAAATTTTCCCGTGTCTACTTAATTCAAATCTTTATTCAAATTCATACTAGAAATATTAGTAAGGTGCGCAGTTGCCAGATAATTTTGGAAAAAAGAATCGTCGAATTTGAAGAAAAAAAATCAAATTTACATTAGAAATCATCAATATTAAAAATTACTTATGAAAAAAGATTAAATTTTAACAATCATAAAAAAATGTAAGAGTTTTGATAGCTTCAAACATGATTCGAAAAGTTTTCAGAAAATCCGCAAAAATTATTTTGAAGATAAAATAAATTGGGTTTTCTCTTACAAACCAGTTTTTTAATATCGTATAACTCTAAAACTGGACATGGATAAAGTTTGTTATTAAACTAATTTGTATAAAACAAATTTCGATAGGTGTGTGATGGTGAGTATTTTTAATATCGCATATATCTGAAACTTATGGAAATCTTATATTTTAGACAACGTACGTTTGCAAGTTTGCAATGGGGCACGGAAGCGGAATTTTGGTTAAAGCTGTGAGGGGTGGACCAATATGACTTTAGCCACATTATAGCGAACATCCATTAAAATGAACCAATGGATCCTTGATGGTTACGAATAGATTTCATCAGCCAAAAGTTAACAACTCTTGACAGTAATATCATCTTATAATTTTATAGCATTTAGTATTTTTTAACAGTTTTCTTTTAAAAGAAGATACAAAATATATCCTAGAATTAGTTGTACTAAATTAAAGAACATATCCTATATAATCTGAATAGAGCAAGACTTGCTGCAAGCAAGCTTTGGGTGGATATAATCAGCGGACAGTGAGATATATTAAATTCCTATAAAACCATTACAGTGATAATTTTGTCGCAATCGCTTTTCTACACAACGTATTTGTGAAAACATTGGACGAACAAGTGGAGAGGTAGAACTAATATGATCTAAAAGCCTTATAGAAGGAAACTCTGCTAAGATTCAGATCAGTTCTTAAAGATTTAAAACTCAAAGGAAGAAAATTTCAATAGGGTGGTCAAAATTTGTACGAATGATATAAATTTAGTTGTATATTGAAAAATTGGTATTTCATTTAATATTCCTAAAATATAAATATTTATATACAGATTATAATTAATTAATGCAGATGAAATTTGCTTAATATAACAAATATATATGCAAAATTTTTGAAAGATGGATGTATAACTTAAAGTAGCTTCCAAGAGCCAAATTTCCTTTTTATTTATAAAGTTCTAATTAAAAAAATGTCAATTTAAGAGATTTCCTACATTTCGAAAATTCAGATAAATAGTTGTAACGTAATTAAAAATTGAAACGAAATATGTTTTAATTTCATTATTTGTCCCTTTAAAAGTTCAGTTTAAATATTTCGATATGACTATAATTCTCAAACATTAACGTTAATTTCTATGAGATGCTTCTTTTTGTTTATCGTTAAGATTTTCATTTATCCAAATGTGTTCCTTGTCTTTTAATATCCATTTGCTTGGCATTTTCAAAGTCTGTCAAAGATGTTTTTTAATTTGTTTAAATGTTATAAAATATTGTAGTCGGATAATACTCGCACTTGTATTTAAAACTCGTTTCATCTATGTTTGTATGTATGTATGAATGTCTAGGGTATAGAAAAGGGGTGTTATTTTCTTCGTAATACTGATTTATGGCTCAAAGCGAAAGAAACTCGACTGAAATTTCATTTACCATTGATAACATTTGGCTTATAAGTATTTACACTAATGATAAAAGTTATAGCAGTGCTATATATGTAAGTGGTTTCACCACTAATAATAATTAAATAAAAATTGTTGATTTCACACTAAATAGTCATTAGGCTTCAGCTATTGTATCTGACAACGATTCAAGGTTGAGGCTTCTTCTCTCACATTATTGCGAACAACATCAATGTTTTTTGCAGAATGAGTACATATATTCTTTTTCTTTTGTGAATTGTGAACAATTGATCAAATTAATCCCGAAATTGTTGGATTTAACAATTTTAACGCGTTGAGCGTATACCTTTCATGGATGATTTGTCAAATGTTGCAAAAAAATGCCCAAATAAGTTTTGAAAAGTATTGAATTTAACGATTAGTCTTGCAATTTACGTCGTGCTTTGTTGTTGGATCATAGCACCTATTGACATTTCCAAATATTGAATTGACAATAAGGGCTGAATCTTTATATGGAATATTCACAAATTAGAGTTTCCAGAAATATAAAATCGTGCAAACTTGGCACAACAGGATCTGTATCCTTATATCAATAAAATTTGAGGAAGATTTGTTCAGATTATAATTACGGTCAACATGAACTATCTCAAAGAATGTTTGGAACGAAAAAAACTGGTCAACTGAATAAGAATTGGAAGCATTTGAATAGATTAAGACATCAGACGGCCACGAATATTAAAAAAGATTCAGTTGTGTCCTAAAGATCCCTTTTTGTATTCGACAATAAAACTTTATATATTATCCATATTATCAATCGCTTTATTCATCAGAGATTGCAAAGATGTGCCTTTTCATGCCGCTGATAGCAGGGCAGTGGCGGAAATTATGAGGAGTCTTTATCTTCTTTAAGTGACTTCCACCAGAAAACGACACCATAAACAAAAATTGACTCTCATATAAATCGTAAATTAAATTTACATTTCAGAAACTTAGTCCCCAACTGCCTCCTTTACTTAATAGCTACAAGTCACAACAAGCTTAACCAAATGATATGATGCTCGTTTCGTGATATGGAGTTACCTTTCATTGTTTCGTTGATTACTTTATTAAAGGAATACTGATGTCTTTCCAACTAAATAAATAAAACTCCATTTTATTTCTAAACTATAATTTCTAACATCACTGTATATTAATTGTCTGCATATGAGCCCATTTTATGTAAAAAGTCGTAAGTTCCCCAATATTCCACTAAAATATTTAGGGGTGCTTTTTGCCTACTTTATTCTTTCTTTTGCTTTTAATTTATCAACCGAATTTAAACGAAAAGTATAAAGCGAATACTACAAGTATTTGAAGACACATACATATAAACATACATACGTAAATTTTACATTACATTACGTTACAAGAGTAAAATACGATACGATACGATAAATATTAAAAAGCGTAACTTATATGAAACGAATTTTCAAATCGATGTGGCACTTGCTGCATTAAACTGCAAAATAAGATTCTATGACTAAAATATACTAACACTAACACATATATTTATATACACGTATACATTAATAAAAATTATATACACACATACATACACATTCACATAGAAAATAAAACAAAATAAATTAAAACCCAGATGGATACGCACGGACAGTGTTGGCAAAGAAATATTTTCTAAGAGAATGGGGTTCAGGGTGTTTTTATTTGAAAATTTCCCCGAATAACTAAAATAGCAAAAAAGGAACCAAAATCGAAAATAATAAAAAAATTTATATATATTACAAAAACCACTACAACAACCCTTCAATTAATGAAAAGTCAAAGAAAACATTTTTTACATTTTTTTGTTTTTGCTTTTTCCTTTCCATTTCTATTTTTTTTAAAGAATCGTTTGTATTTATTTTTATGTAAAAGTTGTTGTTTTTTTTTTGGTACAAAAATTAAATTTTGTTACGAAATATTTTAAATTGCGATTTTGAAGGTTTCTTTTTTGTTTTTGTTTTTGTTGTTGAATTTTTTTCTGTGTAAATTTTGAGAAAATAGCAAATAGAAGTAGAAAAAGTGTTGAGATTGCGTGACTTCAAACGTAGATTTGCAAGTGAATTTGTATAAATTCATACATTAAATTCTGGTATTTTAAATACCAGAGAAAAATTAAATAAAAAAATGAACAACGAAACGTAAAAAATCACCTTGAATTAGTCAAGTCATGATACATAATCCAGCGAAACCCAAGAGGCGTTATATGGTCCCTTGTCTGTCCATGAAATTTTTCATTCTAAAACTGATACCAGTTGTGGCTACATCGAAACACAATGGGATGAGAAGAAATGTGTGCGCGTTTTACAATTATTTCATCATGAGATATCGGACACGAGTATATGTATATTTAAATTAGGAGACTTTTTACAGCGACTAGAGTAAACGTCATAAACTTATCCTCCAGAAAATTACATCTCTTTACCTAAGTGGTAGTTTTATTACAGCACGAAAGAGACAATATAGGCCTGATTTCGCCCAATAGTACTCCTATATACGAGAATTTATTGTGGTAGCATTTGTCAAAGAGTCCTTATAAAAGAGTCCGACATAAGTTTAAAATGAATAAACGAAATTTAGGTTTGTAATGCCTTTCACTATAACAGTAAATGACCATCATAAATGTTCGACACGGAATCACCTCCAAAGTCGACATTCACACAATTTTAAATGAATTTCGATTAAATTTTATCCGTATGATTTATGATCACCGCAGATCGATTAACAAATGGCTGAACCCCCATACAGAATCACTTCCGATAATCAATCTCAAAATGTATTATTCCATTTAAGATTAATGCAACATATAAGAAAAGAAACAAAGAACTTTATGATATGGATAAATTAATTAAAGAAACACTACGTTTTACAATAAAAGATGCAACATGTCACATATTTGAAGAGGAAGATCATTTCTATAATCAAAATGGGGAAACGATACATGCTGCTACAGCGGAATAAACTTTCGATAATTAATGATGATTTTTTTTGTCGTTTTTCTTCGAGTTCCTTCCGTTCGATTGGTCGAAACGTAATTCTTAAAATCTTTGTTTAAACAGAAATTGGGATTTTTTAGTTGCCGAAGTTTGTTTCTTCCGACTGTTTGTAATACGACTATCAAAGTCAAATCATTATTATCGCTTTTCAAAATAAAATAGATTTGTTATTATACTCCTTTATATAACTAAAAAATTATATCAGTTTACTGAGGATATAAGTGATATACATAACAACTCGATCATTATAACTAACCTCATTGAGTGCTGATCAAAAACAAAGGATGGTAAAAGACGTCAATTTTAAAATATAGTTTTTGCCTGTTTTTCCGAATAATTAGCTTTTTGCAAGAAATTTAAACTATATGGCGGTCAGTTCCATTAGCACTTTGAAAACTTAAGACTGCTTTAAAACTATAAATTGCCTACATACTCAGTCCACATTCATTGGAAATTAAAAAAAGCCATTACCAAACGTACATTCTCTGTAAAGTCCTTCAAAAACTATAAATTGTATAAATTTTTAAGAATAAATCTTTTCTTAGATGAAAATAAGATACTTTTTTGTAATTTTATAAAATTTAAAGTTGAAAATTAATTATTTTGAACTGGAAAAATTTATTGATTTAAACTTTTTTTGATGTACAAGTTTTTTAACTAAGTAAAATATTAACAAGATCGGACGATATTCGACGCATTTATGAATATATATTTGAAAAAATACTTAAGATTCTCCTTGGTAGTTTAGAGCCTCTCAATGGGATCCAAACTACCAAAGTTATAATGCCACACTCCCCATCTGATCAAATGGTACAGATTTTTTTCAAGATAAAATCGATTTTGCCCCATTGTGTGACTGGTAGGTTTCCGGGGCTTCGTGCTGACTTTAATTTTAATCAAAGAAAAATAAAAATGATAATAAAGTTTTCTAGGGAGATATGTGCCCATAATTTAACATCAAGTAAGAATGTTATAGCCGGTAGGTTACGAAAGTGTACTGAACAGTTCTCTTATAATTTTATTTTCCGATTTATTCTTAAGTTTAAAGAGTTTTGCGAAACTGACATTTGTGCGTTTTAAATAAATTTTTGTAAAGGATAATATTATATACCGACCCTCGATTTATTCTCTTTTTAAGTGATATTTGGAAGGGAGATTATGAATCAATGGACCGACCATCGCATAATTTGGCTCATTGTTTTGGAAAACGGTGGTTTTAATAAGAAATTAAAGAATTAAACACGATGTCCCAAAATATCAGATGTCTGAACTATTCCAAAACTGAAACATGTATCTTAATGGAACGGCTAAAAAAGGCGAATTAAGAGAGGAACACTTATCTTTCTCAATACAGAATTAAAATATATATGGAAAGATTTTTCATTTCAAAAATATTTCAGCCAAAACTCGATATTTAAAAGGAAAATAAAAACTGCTAACTAACTTTTTTATTTTTGATAAATATTAAAAAAAATTCTATATCATCCCATTGTGTATTGTGGTATAAATATTTGGTTAGTTACCAGTTACCTTCTACTACTTGCGAGTACAAACATCTAAGAATAATATTAAATATATAAACAAAATATTGATGCATATATAAGTGTATATGTATATACGAATGTATGTTTGTATACATATATATGAATGTATTCAAAAAACTCATATGAATTACTTTTAGGCTGATCATTATGGCCTTTTGTATGGCTTTTGTTCTTTCTTTTCCACTTTTATTTTGTTTTATTTTCGGCTAAAAAAGTATCGATGCCAAGATGTGATAAGAAACAAAAAAGCCTGAATAAAAAGGTTTCTTTTATGAACGATATATGTTTGTAGATATATTTGTATGTGTGTGTGTCAAAGTGTATTTGTATATATGGACTTGAAGGTTTGTAAGTTGATTTTCATTTCATTCATTTCTTCAGTAAATTTTTGTTAGAAACTTTTTGGTGGTTGTATGTACACTTTTTGTTTAACTATGTACATATTTACATACATATATGTTCTAACCTTTAGAAGTTATCCGTGTTTAGATATTTTGTTTGAATGTACATTTTATATAAAATACTAGCTTTTACCCGGTGCGCTTTGTTGCACAAAATTTCTCATCAGTCCTAGATCTCTGAAGAAGTTTCGCAAATCACGACGCGTTTAAAAAAAAATATTTGAAATTTTCCTAATTTTCTATTAAAACCATTAATAGGAAAATGACAAAACTCTAGCTGAAATACTTCTTTAGATATTTAATAATATATAATTGGTATAAATAGGATCGGTTCTCTTTTTCTTTGGTATGACCAGTTTTGCAGGAAAATTTATTGGGGATAAATTTATGAATTCTAACTGCAAAAGTTGTATGAGCATGATCGGAACTAATTTGTTTTATTCCAGCTATAATTATTCCAAACTCGTTCTTTAGATCCTAATAGTGTTACATTTTGTCCAGTAAAACTGTTTCCTTCACAAAAGTAATTGGTATGGACTGTCATTTCGACAGAACTTACTATCCTCTCATTTGATTCTATTCGTTCTATATTTTTTCCGGTAAAACTGTTCTTTAGGAAAATAATCGGATGAAATCTTGTAACCCTTACTTCAATATTGGATATTTAATAATTAAAATTTGCTTTGTATGGGACCTACATTTCCGTCTCATATTTTGTCAAGAAAAACAATTTCCTTGAGAGAGTAATTTGAACCAAATTTGAGAGCACACGATTTAATGTGTTTTTATATATACTGTAATCAGTTTTTGCTTTCTATAGGGGCTACCTTCCCTCTGATCCTATCCGTCCTACCTTCTGTCCAGTGAATTAGTTCCTTGAGAAAGTGATTGGTACTTAGTTATTTACATATTCGTAAAATCAATATCTGTTTTGTTTAGGGGGAACACCTCACCCTGATCCTATCCGTCCTACATTCTGTCTAGTAAATTAGTTGATAAAGTGATAAGGATCAGCATAAACCAACAAACAAACAAAGATACATTTATATATATTTTTAAGCGTGGGACAATTGAATAGTTTATAAAATTAGTAATGCAAAGTATGTTGAGAACGATTTAAAAACATATGATCATTATAAAAGGATTATGAAGCTATAAACAAATATGACTCTTTAGTGTAAATTTTATCCTATCTTTTCCAATAATATTCAAAGTGCTACTGGTGAAGACTATTTCATTGAAATAGTTATGGAATCTTCTTAAATTTTACAGAAAATTTGGTTTTATGTTGCCATTTCGTTCAGCGGGAAATCTTATAGGCTTCAATATTTCTTTATACATCAATGATATTTAGGATTCCCCATAGATTTTAATAAAAATCTAAGTGTTTTATCAAAATAATTTTCACTTTACCCACTTATTTTATTTCTATAAATAAAACAAAAATCTCGGTTGTTACTTCTTTTTGTTTTTTAGTTGTAGTTGTTATTGTATTTTATTCTTATTTTGTTACCCATTTACCTGCTTCCTTTGCCGGTGCATTCATGACTTTTGTTTTAGAAGAAAAAAAATATCAGACAAACCATTCTGCATTCTTTGTTCCATATCTAAAGCCCATGAATCATTTCAATTCAAACCAAAAAAAGGTATTTTGATAAAAAAAACTTTTTAAATAAATTTTTTTATCAAATATCAATAATAACAACATATAAAACCTTAATACGATTACTTGTCAACCAGTTTTAGGAACTGGTTTAATATGAACAACTTGTATGTAGTCGCATATTAATTTAAGGGTCATTTGTGTGTATTTCAACGATAAAATCTTTGAAATTATTAAAAGTATTTTATAATCTCTTAATGCAAATAAGATAAATAATAACAAATATATTTGAATAACACTTGTTTTCACTTTTATAATTGAAAAAAGGTGATAGGGGAAATTTGTGGTATTTGCATAGAAACATGCGATTATTATATATTTCTTTTATATTATGAAGCGAATGAATCGACTCCTTACAGAACATTGTTGAAATTTAAAAATTTCATATATTTGAATCTCTAGCACTGCAAAAACTGTGAGAATAAAAGTCCTACAACACGCGCCTAGAAGCATAACTTATTATACCACCACCTTAAGTTATTGGTTAATATGCGTTTGAGCTGAAGTTTGTAAAATATAAAAATATTGTTACCCCCACCTTTTAGTTCGACAAGTTTGACTTAGAATAATTTTCTGAGTCGATTTAACGATGTTCGTCCGTGTATCCGGCTGGCAACCCATGTAAACGATGTGAATAGTCTATAGGTCGTAATTGTTTATATATCTTGATAATATTTGTTACATATTATTATTTTGACCTAAGGACGAAGTCTATTGAAATTGGCCATGTTCAGTCCAATATATCAGGTACCTTACGTACAAATTTGTTCCGAAATAAGGTTTTAAGCTCATAAAAGTTCTAAATATACAAACCCTCTTCCAAATAACACTTTGAAAGGCATAAATTTTACACATATGTTGGTATTGTAATAATAACTGGTCAAATCAAGACAAATATGTGCAAAATTCTACGAGGAACAGTACATAATTTCCTCTAGCTCCCATTTAATTCTAGAGCAAAATCCATTTTAAAACGCATAAATTTCGCATAAATTTTATTGTCACAATATTGTACTACACACTTATAAATAAATCAGAATATTAAATTATACGAGGGTCTTTCATTCAATTTTCGTGACCACTTTTTATAACCAATGCTGTGGTGAAGAATATTACGGGTTTGAC
Organism: Cochliomyia hominivorax; assembly: GCA_004302925.2. NCBI lineage: Eukaryota > Metazoa > Arthropoda > Insecta > Diptera > Calliphoridae > Cochliomyia > Cochliomyia hominivorax. Next base: position 43,054,020 of record PYHX02000494.1, on the reverse strand, counting down.
CGAATAAAAAATTCTTACTTGTTTGCTTTTCTTGCTGAGATTAACAGGCCGATAAGACATTCGATCTGAAAATAGTCGTATGTTTTTTAAACTCTTTATTTATTAATGGAATATTCAAGTCTCTGTTAAGGTTTTTGTTCATGGCATGCCGGTTAAGTATACAATTGGATTCAATATGCCCATACTAGTTTTAAAAACTTAATTTTGACTGACAATTACAACCAATAAAGAGTTAAAGTCTTTAACTTCTAATGAAGATACTTGGTTTTTATATGGCGGAGTCATTTAAGTGATCTATCTTAGAGAATAACATGAAAAACGACTAAGAAGTTAAAGTCGGTCAAGCCTCAATATTTAATACCCTACACCGCAATGTTGATTATAAATGGTAGCAAACAAAATAAATGAACGATCCTCGTGTACATTCATTTTCTAAATTATACTAAAGTGTTCAGTATATAATTATGATACAAACATTCAATAGGCATTCTAATTGGTCAATAGGAAGATAACATCGGAAAATCCTCTTCATGTTTCGGTATCATTATAATACGCGAAACCCTCCATATTTGTACCAGTACTATATTTCGTACTATGTTTAGTACTTTGGTAAATTACATAAAATTGTCAAAGAGGGATAATTTATAACAAACCTGTGCAGAAAATTCAGTTTATTTATTTGTTTGAAATGTTGGTAACAGGGTTTCTTACTACAAAAGCTCTTGTCAGTAATTGCTATATTCGGCTGTGGCGAATATAGCAATATAACATACCCTTTACCACTAACATTATGCAAAAATTAGCATGAGTCGAAGATATTACACCAAAAACTTAATCGCTCATCAGCTTAAACGCCGATTACAGAAAAAAGACCCCTTTAAAAACTATCGTGAAATATGGCAACGGATTCTTCAAATTACCTATAAATATTGGTACCGGTACCAAATTACATATAAATATTGGTAACACAATATCGGTAATTCTGGGAAGGGACCTGCTTTGAGAGCTAGAGCAAAATATGGTCTAAGACAGAAAAATCATTGTGCCAAATATCAATAAAATTTGCCTTTAGTGTTATATTTCATCAAATATGTTTTCCCGAAAAGAGCGTTATAGCTATATCAAAATATAGACCAGTATTGTTCAATTTAAAAACGCATATTCAGGAATGTTAGAAAATTAATTGTGTCGAATTTCAATACAATTTGTCCTCATTTAAAAGTTTTTAAGCTCAAACACGTTTTCCAGAAGGGAGCATTATATGGGAGATATAGCAAAATATAGTTAATTGTGTCAAATTTATTAGAATCTTTTCATATTTAAGAGTTGTATAAGCTATAAACCATATTCCGGAAAGATCCTTTTGTGGGGACTAGGTCAAATAATGATCCCAGCACAATCTAGCTTCTTTGGGGTTATTTTATATTTTATTTATTTATTTTATTTAATTTGAATGATATTTTTGTACAATAAAAAATATATAACTGTATATTATATATTTTTTAATATATATTATAACTGTATTTATAGTTAAATTTTTGTTAAAATCCTGTTATGTTTTATTATAATAGTTCTCTTTAGAAATATTGAGGTTATCTCAGTTATCGGTCTATATCATTTTTGTCAATGAATCGATATAGCTGGTTTAATATAGGAAACTGCTCAGGAAAATAAGAAGCAATATGACTAAATTTAATTCAGTTAATTATTTTAGGCATGAGAGGGCTTCCTACAGACGAACAGACGGACAGAGCGAAATTGACTCAGATTTTTATTTGATGCAAGAATTTATATACTTTATGGAGTCTAAAATGACTCCTTCTTGGCGTTACACACGGATTGATAAAGTTAACATACCATTAAATTTGTAAAAAAATTATTTATTTATTTTTATTTATAAATAATTTTTATTTTTTTTATTGATAATCGAAGTATTTCATTTTAAGATGAGCCAACAAAATTGTGACTCACTGTACTGGTTTCACAAAAATAACACAGTGACTACAGTAATGACAACGACGACAACAACAACAACAACAACAACAACAAAAATATATAAGAAACGCCAACGATTTCTTAAATACAAAAATACATTCATACTTACGTGATAGATATTTTTGTTTTCATTTTTTACAAAAACAAACTTTTTAACAACAAAAAATGACAACAACATCTACAACAAAAAGTGAACACTATTGATAAGATAAGAAGTCTATTTAAACAAAAAGAAATCAAATCGGAAAAAAGTTCTATAACATTAGCAAAACAGCAACAAAGAACCCATAAACAAAAGTGGAATGAACTAAATATAAGCGACGAATATCAACAAAAAATCAAAGAATTAAATACAAAATGCATTTATATTCGAAATAGGGAAATCGTAAATACAATTAAGAACTCATATAGGGAAAATAAAGCACCCCATGATATATAAATATATTGATTTTGAAAAGCAAAGGTAACATAAATTATAGTCTCAAAATACCTTCGTATCCAATGGATTTATGAACAATTCAATTTACTGCAATTTGGAAAATTTTATTTAGTTTTATATATTTTTAATTAGTTTTATCTATTTTGGCTTTAAAAAGACTCTTATTGCAAATAGTTCAGAAATATGTCTGAATGTTTATCATAAGAATTATTTCACTATTTCCACTTTTTATGAATTTTGGTGAATTTTAAAATACTTTAGTTGCAGTGAAATCTTTATTACTTAAGATATTTTGGTGATATTTCAGAAAATATGAAACCTATCATTTTTGATAAGAATTCTTTTTATTAATTGTATTAATAATTTTTCTCCAAAGATGTGAAGAAAATCCAAAAGTCGACAATTTTTGCATGTCTGGAAGAAGCCATTTTAAGATGTTTCAAAATTCAGCTTTTAGTATTTAAGAATATATTGTTTAAATTTAAGATTAAAAAACGGATCAAAATTTCGATAGTCTTAACAATGGTTTAATTATAACTCTTGAATTAAACATTTTAAAATATGCATTTATGCTTTATAAGTATTTCAAATATATTAACAAATATTGCTAATTTATATTTTATATTTATTCAAGTCCACATTTATAAAAATCAGAAAACTGGAAAACAATTTGATATAATTAAAAATCGTGCAAAAGTTCCAAGGAATTAAAAGATTGTGGAAAATAACAAATTTCATTAAAATGAGAAATGGTGTGTAAATTTTCTGTTAAAACATTTTTTGAAATATCCCTGTAGGAACTGACACTAAAGGGTAAAAACCTGAAGTTATAATTTCCTCAAATGATCTTTGGCACCAACGAATTATGTAAATAAATTTACATTTTTTGGATTAGAATTTTGCATGTCCCTAAAGCACCGGAACCATAATGTTTTATTTTCTCTTCAAAAAACCGTCGTAATTCCAGTTGTTAAGATATCTGTTTAGCTTTAGAATTGTGTAACGATCTATAAATTTGCATTTCTATATCAAAATGGATGGAAAAATATAAATAATGCAGTTATTTCATGTCAATTTTGTTCTCTTTAAATAGAAAAGTCTCTCAAGAAATAAATAAATTCTAAGAGAATTCACATTTAAAACAATATTCAGCAATATTAAAGAGAACCAAAGCGAGAGAGTTAAGTATTTGCTGAATAAAACCACACTCAGTTAAGTTGAGTAAAGGAATTTACAAAATATTATGAATATTTTTAAAGAAATATAAAATATTTCAAATATTTTTTTACAATAACAAAATACGAATAAAATATTTAGAATTATATACATTCTTTTCTATAAATCTACAAGATACAAATTTCAAAATTACTCATAAAATGGAAATAAAGAGTAAAAATTAAATTTCAAACATTTATTTTAAATAGAATATTTAAAAGGAAATTCCCTCAGATTAAATACTCACACTATAAGGAAATACATGTGCCATCATGGTGCTCACCAATACTTTTACCACTAACAACTCACATAGATACTAACTCATACTAAATTAGATACTTTTTGCCTCTACAAAGAGCATACAACTACACATCACCCACTCTCTGCTGCTCACACATACACACACATAATGCCGAACAAAAATAACTCTCTCCACTGCCATATTTATTAAAGAACCCGACATCAACATCATTCACTCACTCATACACACACACGCACACTCTCCCAGCACCACTCACCTCTCCTAATCTGAAATTTCAAACAAAAAGTATTACATTTATTTTCTATACCTCTCTGTTGTATGAAATACTCAATACTTTATGGTACAACTTACACAATAAGTTTTCAGAATTTCAAACACACTTTGGGTATTCATGAAATACCCGATACTTTTTGGTGGTGGTCGTACCAAAAAGTGCCTAGTTTATCATACAGCAAAATGTCTGTCTCGAAAATTTGAAAACTTTATGGAGCGTCGCACCATAAAGTATGAAAAAATGTCAAACTTAACGCTTCGTGCTGGAGTTTACGATACTTTATGGTACGTTTGAACGGGGATAGAGTGCGGTACATAAAGTATAAGATTCCTTGTAACTTGATTTCTATGTATGAAATATTTGATAATTTTTGGTGCGCCAGTTGTATAGTCATGGTAGTGTTTTATTCAACAACTATACGAATTAAACTATGGGGTCTATAATGAAAATCACTGACATGACTATACAGCAATGTGCGCTCGTATATGTCACACTGGTACAATCACTATACACACAGTTATACATAGATATGGACGTATAGACTTTACATACAAACAGACACACTCACATGAATACTTGTATGTAAATGTATAAAGTTCGTACTTTTCGTCAGAGACGTAAAGGTTGGAAAAATTAGTACTATTTTTCTTTTGTAAAATTTAAAGTGAAATGGAAGTTTTCAGTTTCAAGGAAGTGATCGAAAGTTATAATCTATCGTTCGTTAGGTTTGTTTATAATATATACGGTTTAGACAGAAAAATGTCCACTCGAAATTGGAAATGTCAAGGAATTTGAATGCCAATTGAAATAAGCTGTAAACCCTCATGGTAGACAATCGGCTGGGTTATTAATCTGACTGTTTGATACATTATAGTAAATGCAAACATGAAAACAAAGGTTTTCAACGGATTTCAATATTTAAAAAAATTTTGAAATACAGAATAAGGAGTGAGATCAAAACATTCCAAACGCACGTTTTTCATTTTAATTTCAAATTATCTTAAAACAAAACATTTCAGTAGTTATGTTTAATTTCAAACAAATGAATATGTTGTGAACCGGATTAAAATGAGTGACCAACAAAAGTGGGCACTAAAATTGTTAAATATTTTCAACAAAACCCAAGTTGGCCAAACATTCAAAGGTATGCCGTCAAACAGTTTCCAAGATCATTAAACAGTACCGGGAGAACTTATCCTTTGAAAGAAAACCTGGTTTAGGTACAAGGAATGGTCCACATGATGTTTCTTAAAACAAAAAGAGTTCTCAACACATCCGGTAGGAAAGCAGCCCTCAATTCTCAGAAATGTTAAATCTGATGCAGTTTTAGAAACATATAAGGCTCAAAACGTTCCTTACAGAAACGCTGCTAAAAATTTTGAGAACCGAGCGCGGAAATTTAAGTCAATTGTTGCTGAAGCTCAGGGGAAGAAATCTTTAGGACCCAAAATCACTCAACATTTCTCAAAAAGAAATTAACATCAAGGAATGTTCACAAAAAAGGTTACTTCCATTCATAAGATTTAACAATGTGTCCACTTATTTTGTCCTTAACCCAACAATAAGAATGTGGTATTTATACCAAGAACGGCAAATACTCCAAAGTGCACGGAGCAAAGATCAGTGGAAAGATATTGGGCCCTTGTTAAAAGAGAATTTGAGAACACAAAATAGTGTCCAAAATTGTGAAATATATTTAACGAAGACTATCTGCACATGCAAAGTGACAGAAAGCATTATAAAAACGTAAATGGAAGATTTCCGAAAAAGGTTCGGAATTTCATTTCTGGTGATTAGAACTATAAAAGTATTTTTTGAACTTATTAAATCAAACGATAATTTAAAAAAAATCATAATTTTAAGAAAAAATAAATATGCTTATGCGTTTTGGTTTGACTTCTCTTTAGCAGCCACTGCTAAAGAACACATATGGTTAAACTTTATCAATTTTTTGAAATAAGTTTTGCTATAAATGTATATTTTAACTTTAGTTTCGTACCAAAATCCAAAAGGTACCATTTTATAAATATTTGATTCATTTCAATAATTTTTCACTTTTCTACCCTGCTCTACTCAACACTATCAATGTAGTGCCAGAAAAACTCGACATCGTCGTAAAGCAAGTAGATACGGTAGATATGTGTATAGTATGTGTGGATGTTTGAAAGTATAGTATAATCATACACATAAACTATATATATGTTCGTATGTATGTATATTTTTTCTTAACAAATATATGCCCGTGTGTATGTACATAGGGATGTATAGATTGTACGTAAGTCTATACATCTATATGTACGTATGAATTTATGTATATTAAAGACTGTTTGTTGTTGGCTGCACGTTCTTCGTTGAATTTTATTTCGTAGACATCGTCTTCGTTGTCAATACAGGGTCTTTTATTTGTATGAAATTTTATTATGGAACAAACTTAGAATTGAAATTTTGTAATAACATAAAAGAAAGAAGAAGAAGAAGAAGAATACTATTGTAAAACTTGACCCAATTCTTATTTATATATTGTATTCTCTCTCAAAAATGTTGCAATTCTTTTCATATTTTTAAGTCAGTTTAAAATAATTATTTTCAAATCAAATATTTAACAAAATCTCTTATGATTGAAAACGCCAAACTTGGGCTTGAAACGATTTTTTTTATAGAAGTGAAGTGACCCAAAAATTCAGACCTATGGAAAAAATTACCACCAGTCTCAAGTGATTAGATTTAACGGAATTTCTGCTCACTGACGGAACCCTATGGACTTTGGTACAGGTATCCGATTTTAACACAATTTTGATCTCATAAAATTATGTTGGCGTTTGGTTGGTTGACATTATCTTTATATTTGACTTTTCGTCAAATATTACTCTCGTACCAATATTGAAATAGTAAAGCACTCGTCGCACACAACATTTGCGACGAGTAATATCGCATTTCACCGCTTCATCTTTAATTTAGAGCTTTTGAAGTGTTTTGTATCTTCAGAAACTCTGCTTTAATTTTTTGGAAACAAATCTAAAACTTCTGATCGGCTGAATGTTTTTATATGAATGATAGCTTGGTTATAGTGGTGCAAAATAGGGTACCTCAAACATATTTTCAACGGTTGCAATTTTTTGTTTCTTATTCAATTAAAAAATACTTTTACAAACTTATATGCCTTGTTGAATTTGTACATGTGTTATTAATCTCTTATGGCTTTCGAGTTATTTGAATTTAAATATTTTACTTTCGAAATTATGGAAGATTTTAAGTCAGTTTTTTTAAGGTCGTATTCCTAAATTTTAGAGTAGAGAATATTTCCAGGTATTCTGGGTTTTTACTTTATATTTTGGTTGGCTGCTAGTAAGAAGTTGAAATATAAAGTGAGATGGGTTCTAACTTTTTATAATTGTAGAACTAGATATGTAGAAGACAGATAAAAATAAAATTTATTGATTAGAAGTTCGATTTTATGAATCATTTGTTGAATTTTAGATTTTAGTCTATAAGATTCAAAATAAATATACAAATTCATGAAAATATTAAAATTTATATATCAGAATTACGAAATAAAAGGAAAGACAAAGGTGCACTACAATCAAAGAACAAAGGACCTTTTATTTATCATTTAATAAATCCTAATAATTTTTATCAACTTATATTCAGAATGCATTTAAGTATTTTCATATTTTATTATATTTTTTTTTATTTTCCTTAGAAAATATTGATTCATGATGATTTCAAATGAATCAAAAAAAAAAAAAAAAAATCCCCCAAAAATAATTTTGCATTTTATTTATGTAATAAAGTGTGCGTGCATGTAAATATGTATGGATAGCTGTCATTGTGTCTGTTTGTATGTCTGCTACATTTTTGTTTGTTTGTGTGTAACAGTAGCAAAAAGTTTCTCTAAAAAAAGTTTTACACACAACATTGAGAACATTCGTTTAAGGAAATTCCAGTAAAAAAAGTACTTTAAGGAATTCTTTAAAAGTTTTTTACAAAATTTTAAAGTTGAATATTTAAAATTTTAATGTCGAAAAAAAAACTCAGATGAGTTTTGTACAAATAAAAACTGTATGAATACTTTGATTTTGTTATCGAAAGACTTTCAATGATTTTTAAAATCTGTTTGAATATTTGAGTTTAATTGGAATTAGATTGTTTTGAAATCATTTTTATAGCGAAGCTTTTAATTGAAGTAAGTTGAAACGTTTCGTATTGTATTGTAGAAGGTATGAAAAATATGTGAGTTCTAAATTTAAAGGTGATATTAGATTTCCTAAGGAAATATCCCATTATAAATATGTCTCCACATTTATATTTTTTGTTAGAGAATTATTTGTTCATAACCAAACTTTTAGTTCTTAAAGTTTTAGCTAAAAAATACGTGATAAAACACACAAGGATATGTTCCAAAATTGGGTCTATTATCAAATGATGATGAAGAAACCAGTTTTTCAATTGTTATGAAAAATTAAACCGTGTATGTATTGGGGAGATATATTATACCGAGAAAAGTTAGAAAGGACTTATATCTAAATGAGTTAATGACTTTGGAATATGAATCTAACTGTGTCTCTTTGCACCAATTTTGCTCAACCAATTTATTCCCATCCAATGTCACATAACATTACTCTGGTTATGTTTTTAAATATTGAATACTTTCGAAGTAACGTAGTTGAGTTTCCAGCATTAGATTGCGCGGACCAAAAATAAAAACTACATGTAATCATCTTCTCAGTTGGAGAATAGCTCAAAAGCAAATCGGGACAAAAGTCTATAGACTGCATATCGTGTGATATTTACCAACGAAGCAGGAGGCAGCCAGCCTGCCAGCCAACCAACTAGTCAGTCGGTATAAATACGAAAGTAAGAATAAGCACATGAACTACAGCAGCAACAATAACAACAGAAGAACACATGAAAATAAGACTACATGGAATTCTATACAATTCTTTTACTTATTCCTACACAACACAACTCTGACTGACATTCAACGTATGAAAAGAAAACAAAAAAAATGATTGCATTTCACATACAACCAAACAAAGATATTGGAATATACACACTGATAAACATTTCCAGAACCCCAGCAGTACTGACTTGAATCTACTCTAGGGGAGTACACTAAATGTAAGCACAACTAAATTATCGAATTTTGAATTTTTAGACAAATATTTTATAAGTCCACGAATAAGACGTTTTTCAATTCAAAATTAAATTTAAAAATTTTTTTTTAGAACTTCCGGGTATATGACATAAAAGTAAAGGAGTAAAGAGAATTTGTATAGTATGACTCGTAAGTAGTGAGGACGGACTTATATAATAATGTATATGAATGTGTATGTAGAAGGAATAGTAGAAGCAGAAGTATAAATATAGTTGAATGAACATTTACACGAACTTGTATAAAAAATCTTAAATACAAAAATTTTCCTTCGTACTCTTTAATACAATACATATAAATTCCCTTATTGTATTTTATATAAGAGTTGCCATGTATAATTTAAAATATGCACGACAAGGCAAATCATTCATGTTACAATCTAAGTTAAAGTGAACTTGGCTTGTCATTGTAGGCGAGGAGATTTTTTTCAAAGGAACGTCCTAATTGATCGCTTTGTTTTTTATATTTCCTTTTTAAGATCATTTAAATAATACTAGACTAATTTTGAGATATTTGGGTTCTTAAATGTGTTATAGCAGTTAGTTCATAGGTTGAAAATTTTAGTCGCCGAAGTTCGACTGTTTTTCAACACACATACAATCACTGTTATGAAAGTATACAGATTACGGACCAATACATATACAAATGTATATGTATGAATTAATATGTGGTATTTTATCTGGCATTATAAATAAAAATTTTAATCTACTGTCTAATACTAACTTAGTAAGGAAGGGTTGTGCGATTCAAAAGTTTAAACTATGATTCTTCGTAAATATACGAAAATATAATTTTTTTATCTGAAATCACAGTTAACCATATGCTTAAAAGCATTGAAATATATTCAAGTGCAAAGAAATTGCGTCCACCCAACAAATGCAAAAAGACGACTTTTATTCCGGATGAATAAAAACAGATATATTACCATGACAATAAGTTCAAAAAAGTTATGTATAAAACCCGCCCAAATAAACATTGGGGTTTTGTAGTTTATGGGATGGAAGACAATTGAAGACAATTTTTCATCAAAACAAAATATTAGTTGAATAAAACTTGTTTGTGTTCTCACATCCACAGTAATTGATAACGTTCAATGAATTTGTGGTTATTTTTGTTATTGTCCTAAGAAGTTTTCTATTCAAAATCAGCAAAATCGGTTTAGCAGAAAAAAAGTTAAAAACTATTATCTGAGGCAACCTCTTGAAACTGAAATTTGATCAGCGATTATAGCTAAACTTCTTTTTAACTTTTCATGAAATTAGGCATTCTAATACTTCCTTTAGTAAAAAAGTTACACACTAAAAGATGTTTAGATTGGGCACGGTAGAATTGTATTTCCTTTACATGAGAAACACCTTATATCATATAAACTAATGCAGGAAGTCTCATAAAATTTAACGTATAACATATTATTCAAGACTACATATTATTTAAGACTACAAAATTTATTTAGGGCACGGGGGAGTGGTATTCTCCTAACAGATGAAACCTTGTATATCGCATATCTCTGAAGCTTTCCTAGCAAATTTCTTGAAATTGTCACCTAAAAAAGTCTTAATAATAAAATATTAAAAAGTAAAAATTTTAGTTAGGACACATCTTGCAAACGATACTTTAACTATCGCATATCTTTGAAACTGTTACATGAAATTTGGCGCAATTGGTAAAAGGCACGTTGGGCTAGCATACCTCTTCAAGAAGAATATTTAACATGTTCTTATAATTATATCTTAATTGATCTTAGTGGAGGGTAATAAAGATTCTGCATAGACGAATATAGCATTTTTTCTTGTTAATAATTTTTTATCTTAGACGAAACAAGATTGACCACGAGTTGTATTGCGTCGTCAATTATAAAATTTTGCAGTGTGTAAAAGTCAAACCTCCTCCCTTTATGTCTATTTATTCAACCCTGCCCAAATCTGTACTATAACAGCATAAAATATGATTGAAATCGGCAATGGCAAGTCATTCTGAATTGTAGATGTTAACTTTGTCTTACTGCCACAATGTGTTTATACCACTTTTACAAAATTTTACTTTGGCCCTAAATGTTTCCCCACTTGGTATAGAAATTTTCTTTACATTGACAACTTTACTATTTTGATATCTTAGAAAGCAGCATGAGGCTCAGTATGCTGTAATACATACAAACATTATTCTGTTCTTCTATCGACTTACACACACACACACCTAAAGAATTTTCTATGCATCCATTGTTGCTGATGTCCTGTCAGAATATTTTATGTGAAATGTGTGTGTATGTGTATATGTTTGTATGTTAGAGAGTTTGTTCGTATGTATGTACGTATGTATAGTATTTGTACGGGACCCAGAAGAAAAGTTTCTTTAAATATTTTTTTGTTTTGCTTAGTTCAGCAGTTTTTTGTTCATGTTATTGTTGTTGTTGCTATTGTTGTTGTAATTTTGCTGTTGCTTTAGTTGAAAAATTTAAGTTCTTATGTGGCATTTAAAAAAATATAAAAAAAATCTTTAAAGGCTTTAAGTTTTTCAAAAAGAACTTAAAGATTTTATTTTATGGCAAAACAAAAAATTAAAGATTCTTTATTTTTATAAAATTAAATAAAAACAAGTGAAAAATGATAGAAAATGATGTCTTAAATTGAGTGTATTTCTATTTTGAAATTCATACTAAAAATAATGCGAGTTACTCATTGTTAGTTTCCAAATAATATTCGGTACAGATTTCTTGTTTTTCCCTCCACCATCACAAGTTGTGACGATGGTATATTAACTTTGTCATTCCGTGCGCTATGCTAAGAAGGAATCACCTATGACCCCTTAAAGTATATTAAATATATTTATTCTTGCATCAATACAGAATCTGTTTCGACTTAGCTCTGTCCCTCTGTCTGTACACTTGTCTGTTTGTTAGAAACTTTCCTACGCCTAGAATAATCAGTTATCAACTATATCGGTCTATTATCTGAGACAACTTCAAAATTCCGAAAAAGATATTTTCTAAGCTCTTCAAAACATGCAGCTGTAGCTGTATCCTCTTCGTACAAAAAATTATAGGTGACACATAAAGCCGCTTCCCGTAATATGGTTTTAAGCTTATGAAACTCTTAAATGGAGTCCTATTCTATTGAAATTTGGTACAATATTTTTTATAACTGTCCAATTATGTGCTATTAAAGATTCTTAAATATGGACCAATACCATTTTAAACTTTTAAAGAGATGCGTTATATTTTGAACCATGAAGTGACAACGATTTTTATAAAGATGTTATGAGATTTTTTGTTGGTGTATGAATGTTTAATTATCTAGCGGAATATATGGGAGAAAAATGAATCACAGGAAGTGCTTGTCTTGTTAATTTTATTTCATTTTATTTCATTTTTCTTCTATTTTTTTGTTTCATTTTCTAGAAATTTTTAACTCAAAATATACGCACATACAAAGATAGTAAATAATGTATATATTTATGTACATACGTAAGTATGTGTGTATGCTGTGTAATGTACATAAGTGTAAATATGTATGTGTGTAATATATTGTCTGCAATATCTGACACCATTTCAAAATACACATTGTCAGGATATGTTGAATTTTATATAACTTTTGTATTTTATTTGTTGTTTCTCTCTATCTCTTCCCTTTGTTTTTTGTTCTCCTTGTCTCTCTTTTGTTCTAATACATCAGCCAACATTTAGATATTTTCTATTCATGAAAGAACATTTTCTAAATATTTTAAATTTTTCTAGTTTTTTTAAAGTCTTGAAGATTTAAAGACGACCGACTGTCAGTTAGGCAAACAGGCAGCTGCTATGAATTATTGCGAATATCACATTTTAGGGATGAGAGAAACAGAGAAAAGATATCAAAATAATGTAAAAACTTGTCTATAATTTCCAAATAATTATATAAAAAATAAATTTAAAAAAATATATATATTTAAATCCATTTAAAACTAGCAAATACCCGGTGCGCCTCGCTGCAATTCAACATTTTCCAGTGAATTTACAACGATTTTAAGAAAATAGCTGTAAGAGTTATTCATACATTCATCAATTATCATTCAGTGATTAAAATATATATATTTAAAAATGAATTCGTGTTTGTTTATGTCACTTTAATAGATAAGAAATCAGGGAGAGAAATATTAATTGCCAAATATCTAAGGAGCTGTTTAGGTACAAATCATTTTCTCAAGCAACTGTTTTTCTGGACAAAATGTAGGATAGATATGATCAGAAGGAGCTCACGTACAAATGCCAAAGTTAAAAGATTTAGCTTCATTCACTTTTTTAAAGAAGTGCTTTAATTAAAAAATATAGGACTGATAGGAACATTGGATACTTTCCATATAACGTGAATAATCAATGGAGAATATGTAAAGAACTTTTGACCTAATCCAATTTTACACCTACTTATTTTCAATTTAACTAGTTTTATTAAAGAGTAATTGGAAAATTATAACAAACTAACTGCGTAATATGTACAAATATTCGATATATCTGACAATTTAGGGATCCACTCCCGTGGATAATACACTTCCAAATTTGTTTTTAAAAAATTGGTTTCACATAAAATAACTAACGACAAAATTGAAAGTATTTTACTATATTAAGTCTTTAGAATGGGAGGAATAATATTTATTTTGAACTAAGAGTACATTTACCTTTTAACCTACCAGTTAGTTATTATTTTAATTAAGTCGCTTTTATTAGAGAATAGTTGGGAAATATTTTTCAAAACTCTCGTTATAAAATATGTTTGATACAACGGTTGAACAAAAATAGTTAAGCCTATGTTATCTTCTCGGCACACAGGAAAGTACTGCTCCCTTCTTTTTGGTAACACAAGGATACCGTGTCGGTGAATAGTTTTTCTTAGGTTTGACTACAATTCTTATCGAGTTGTGCTTCCAGTTTCAATTTGAAAAGATTTGAAATTAAAATTGGGTTGATAAGGCCCACGCACTACCGATCGCAAGTTTAATATTTTAACTATTACAATAAATTGATTAAAATTCTAAGAATAATCATCTTCAAATTCAAATTTAATTTTATATATGTTAGGATCTCACTCCTTCTTAAGAACTTTTGAAGAAGTCACTCAAAAAGAAAATCCTTGTATTACAAATTCCTAGAACTTTTAAAAATAAATCAAATATTAAGTGACTTAAAATTTATTACTTACAGATCGTGTAATTATTTTATTGTTTTTGGTGTTAAGTTAACATTGTCAATGTATTTTTTAACAGTTATATACATACCTCCATTCATATGTATCTATGTATAAATGTATATTCACATGTATAACATCCAGTTATACTTAAAGCATTCACATGAATATTTACAAGATTTAGTCGGCGAGGTCTAATGTATTCATAGTCGTAGGCCTCATCACACTCTCTTGTCATACTTTATTTCCTAGAAAGCAATTAGAAAGCAATTTATTTTTCAATTGACTTTTTCTACAGACAGTAAATACAAAAACAAAATATATACTTACATATAGACAAACGACTACAACAAATATTTAGCACACTTGTTGTAACAACAATAACAAAAAAAAAATTACAAGAACAATAAAATAGCATTCGAATGCACGCATACATTCTTTTATAATATTTAACGAGGGTAGATTAAGATCTCAGCTTGAAATCATACTGGTATTTTAAAACTCATACAGAATTATTATTTGAAATCCACTTTTTATATTCGATGCAAATTTCGTAACAGTGAAATGATATGATTTTCCGGTCTCAAATTTTTAAAGTAAAATTTAAAATATATTTTTCATTTATTTTGATGATGAATAAACGTGAAATCACAATAATTTAATTTTATGATTTTTATATTTTCACTTTCA
Source organism: Cochliomyia hominivorax (assembly GCA_004302925.2). Taxonomy (NCBI): domain Eukaryota; kingdom Metazoa; phylum Arthropoda; class Insecta; order Diptera; family Calliphoridae; genus Cochliomyia; species Cochliomyia hominivorax. The sequence continues at coordinate 43,038,840 of PYHX02000494.1, read as the reverse complement.
CTTTGTTGCGAGCGTACTTTATGGAACTATAACAAGTAAGAATACTATAAATTTTCTTGGAAGAAGGTTAAGGTTCCTGATGTAGGAGCTAGGTCAAATGATGGTTCCAGCATAATACATTTTTTGGGGTGTATTCTTATAAAAAATAAATTTTAGATTAATCTGATTTCGATGATTTTTGATATGCTGATGGAATATGTATAGCTGTCTATTATGGTTAAATTCTGCCTAAATCCAATTCTTTTTATATACAAGTTTAGAAAAGATTTTCGTCGGGATTTCTAGTTTTGGTCTATATTTTTTGCTATTGAACCGATTTAGCTGGTTTTGAATATTAAACTGCTTAGGACAATAACTAATAAATCGACAAAATTGCATTGATTTTGGGCCATTGCTATACGCGCGAGATCTTTTAAAATAAGCAGACAGACGGATAAACGGACATCATAGCTTAATCGACTCAGAGTTACCATTTGTTGTGATGGAGAGTAAAAAAAATCAAATCCGAATCATTTTTTGAAGCGATTTCAGATGTAATTTTGCTCGAAAGTCTTTCTCGATGTACATTCAGGCGTGATGAACACTATATGGTTCGCAATCTTAAAGATATTTTTATGAAATTCGAGTTGAATGGTCCTATTTGAATATTCAGCCGAACAGGAGGGTTAAACTCAAATATATATCATTAAGTCAAATTTAATTACAATTGTTACAATAGCTTCTATAGTAACCTGAAAATCACTTCAGGGTGTAAAATCTCAAAATCTTTTTGTATATTTCTTCATGTTGAAAAACATAATTTATACTGTACTGACTCATACTCATGTTATTGGAACGAATTAAGATTAAACAATGTTCAGATGATAAAACGTTAATTGGCTGTGGTAGCCGTTTTGGTTTGGGCAGGATTATCTGCAGTTGACAAATTCGAAATTTGTTTTGTTCCAACAAAAATTAGCAGTACAATTTTTATGAAATTGCTGGAAGATATTCTTTCCCCTTTTTTTGGGCGAAAAAATGGATGAAGATTGCATATTCTTACAAGATAATGCTCAAAGTCGTCTAAATCATTATATAACGAAAACAGCATACTTTTTTTGGACTGGCCAGCTTGCAGTCCGGAAAAATGGAGGACTTGTTGGGATACATGGTCCGTAAAGTTTATTCAAATAATGTCCAAAACGAAAGCATAATGACTTCAACTGAAAATACAGTAAGTTTGGAAGGAAATCGATTCTGATTTCTAAAGAAAATATGGAATCAATGCCAGATCATATTTTTGAAGTTACCCTTGATAAACTTAAACTTTGTAAGAAAATTCCATTAAAAATGACAGTTAAACTCTGAAATTAAGTAAAAAATATAATGAGTTAAAAATATTTTTAATGAAGTCTTAGTTAATATTTTTTTCTAATTCTTAAAATAAAAAGTTATGTGCGTTAATAGCGATATGCGCTAGTGCAGATTTTTTCTGTGAGGCCTGAGGATATAAAAAATTTAATTTTAGACATCTGTTCTGATTCTTAAAAAAGGTTGTGTGTGTTTATAGAAGTATGCATCATTGTAAATTATTTCTTTGAGGCATTTTATACGGAATGGTAAAACTAATATGGATTGTGGAATTGGGAGTATAAATTTTGGTCATCTGATCTGATCTAATGAAATAAATATATTTCAAAAGTTCTAGAAATTATTTATTGATCAAGGTAATATTCCATGATTTAAGATGTTACATATTTCTGAACCTAAATAGACTCTTAAACATGAAGACTATGCATAAACACTAAAATTTATCAAGTTTTTAAACCCTCGTATGTACTTCACAAACACTTATGTAAAAATCCAGATAAATTCAAAGTGCATGATTGATAAAAATAAAATTCATCTCATGAGATGTGCGAACATGTTGTAGATACAAATAAAAAAATCTTTCAAATATAAATACAATACAATAAAATAAGGATGAAATACTTAAACACTTACATATAAAAATGTATGAATTCATGAATCTACATGAATGTAAAAAGTAATTGTATTTATAACTCGCATTCATACTTAAGATTTATTTAATAGATTCATACACATGTATTTAAGAAGTTTAAGTTGCTAACAAATTTCTAGAGAATTTTAAAAAGATTTAGAATTTTTATGACACAAAACAAAGTTGAAAACAAATATTGAAGTGAAAGAATTTAACACTTGAGAAATAAAAGATTTTCAATAGTTCTATTACTAAAAAACTAGAACAATAGAAATTTTTCAAACATATAGAGATTTTAAAAATCAAACTTTGATATTTAGAAAATGTGTTTTTTATTTAATTAATTATTATCTTTTTTAATATTTGATTTCCAAAAATTTCTTATGTTGAGAGAAAATTTCTTATAATTCATTACGTTTTTCCCAAAAACCTATTTTTTACTTGATCACATTGTTTTCTTTTGATTAGTTTGAACACAGAAATTTTTTATTATTATTTCCCTTTCCCACACAAACACACGCACACATACACACATACATATAAGAAAAACTTCCATTATTCTGTTTTCACTATGAAAAAGATGAAACTTTCTTTCGCATATATTTTTTGTACAACTTTAATATCGTATAGAATTTTCAAAACTTAGTTCTTTTTACTTGCTGGAATGAAAAATTGCTCATTCGGGAATTTGATTTTAACATGATAAGAAATCAGCCCGACTCTTTGGCTCATATCTATTGTACATTACGTAAGGGATGCAAACATTCGATAAAGATACTTGGATGGAATCTGAACACACACACACATATATATATTTTGAAAAATATTGTATAAAAGAATGAAATCTTTTAAAGATACGAGAAAAACACAATACTTTATACTTGTGATTACAACAATTAATTTATTTAAATATCAGCTTCAGTTTTACAGATACAATTACACACATACGGGGTATGGGTGAAAAAAATATTATCTTTTACAAAAAATGCTAAAAAAAGCTCTTATAACATTAATAAAATTCAATAATATAACGGTAAAACTGGGAATTTTGTTATATACATCTGTTCCTTGCTTTTTAGTACATTTCGATTCCGAACAATCTATTGATTGGACTGTAATATGGTTGGACTAATTTAAGTTGGCAAAAAAGATATTCAATCTCAAAACAACTATGTTCAATGTTCATTTTGCTTTATGTTTTTTCTGTGTGTATAATTTCTTTTAATTGAAGAAAATTAAAACTGTAAGTTTAGCGATTTCATTTTTATTAACATATATGTATGTTAAGAATTTGTAAATCTCACTCCTTACATCATATTAGAATCTATGTCGAACGATATTCGTCCATTAGAACGCATTATATGCTGTGAACATAATGATGATCAATAAAATATGGTATTTCAAGAGCGAAGACTTTTGGAATTATTAAAAATCGCTCTAATGTTAAATAATGTGTTATATCTAACTAACGGAAATATGATTTACAAATCAAAATATATTTTCACTTGTCATTAATATATCGTTAAATTTTTCCCCAATTGTTTTGCCCATATTTTTATTCAAACAAGATATAACAAAGGTTGCTTCTTTTGTTGAACACACGGGCTTGGAGACTATATTGCAGATGGAATTCTATAGTTCCTCAGAAACACATTTTATACCCTTACACATACACACGCATACTTTGAACAGCGGGGGAGTAATGAGAATTAAAAACAAGAAGAAGAAGAAAATGAAAGTAATGAAAAATAGAAACGAAAAATAAACACAAATTTAAGAAAACCTCGTAAGCGAAATTATTTTGTATAATTTTTTCCAAACTTTAAGGGAGTTTGTTTGTGAAAGGACAAGGAGTCTGGGGACATTTAAATTTTATGAGTAAAAAAAGGACACAATAATAAAAAATTATCATTTTCAGTTTGCTTTAAGCAAACAGGTTAAAATAGAGATCTAATTGTGTATCTGTGTGAGTGTGTGCTGTATGTACGCTCATGTGAATTTTAATCACTAATGGTGTATAATAAATAAAAATACCAAAGTTTAGATTTACTTTTTTCTCATTTAGTCATCTAAAATTGCAACACCCTCAAAATAATACATATACGTTTTTGCTGGACCCCAAAAAATAATCACAACAACAACACCCTCAAATGAAAATGCATTAAATTAAAATGTTACAAATACAAAAAAGGTGTGTTAATATTTCGTTTAGTATTGTTGCTAAAAATTGCCCGAAATAGACTTTTCTTTCTATGTTGAGGAAGAACAACAGAAATGAATTATTGTTTAATAATATTTCTCAACATTGTTGACACCTTTTGGCCTCCTGAAATGGAGGTAAAATGATTTATACTTTCAAAGAAATGTTTTATGGAATAAGTTCGACATACATACATACATTATGTTACGAAACAAATTAAGAGGTATCGGTTATTAAAGATCAATAGAGGGTAAAGTTGTAAGCTCTTTATAAGAGAAATTCCATTAAAAAATAAGAAAATGAGGTATTCACCTCTAAAGATTACGGACTATAAATTAGTAAAAAATCCTTTTCGAAATAATAATATATAATAAATTAATGTGTAAATAAATAATAGTAAAAAATCCTACTCATGGATACGATGATATTACTTGAAACTAGAATCTAAACAAAGTAAAACTGTCTTTTCAGTTTTCCATCATTGGCTTTCTATCCCACCAATAGGATCCACTAAGACGAGATTTTTTGCAATTCGCAAGTTCACCAAAACTGAATAAATTAACAAAAATTAAAAAAAAAAACATTTTGAAAACGTTTTAACCTTAAAACAATATAATAGGAAATGGGATTATAAGGAAGTAAAACCACATATTGCCCGATAATTGTCTAATCAGAATTTTATATTAAAAACAGTATAAAAATTTATTTTACCAAATTTTAATAAAATTGGATCAAATTTAAAACCCTTTTCTTGGAAGGTGCCCTAAATGGGAACTTTAGCAAAATATGGCCCGATATTTGTCAAATAAGTAATATATATTTCAGATAGTTATTGCAATAATTGTGCCGATTTTCAATAGAATTGATTTCCGAGAAGAAGTGTTATATGAGATCTTTAGCAAAATATGGAACGAGATGGCCAAATTAATAATATAAATTATTAAAGAATTTTATAAGCTCAAACCAGTTTTACAATAAAAGCTTTAGCAAAATATGGACCGATATTGGTCAAAAAAGCAACATGTAATCAGGATAGTTAGAGAATAGATAGTGCAGTCAATAGAATTGGTTTATAATTAAAAGTTTAAGAAGTAATAAACCATAATCCGGGAAAGGGATTATGGTTTATATATGGAAGCTTGGTCAAAAAATTATCCCAGCACAATTTTGTATCTTCAAGTTTATAATTGTATCAGAATGAGTAGAAATGGTGAATTTTAAAAGATTATCTTAAAAATTACAACCTTTAAGACATCCAGATTTTTTGGGTGTATCAAAATGCTACATGCTTCAGCCTATAATTTTTTTCTATACAGGCTATATAACTGTGTTTTATAGTTAATTTTTTGTTAAAATCAAGTTATCTTTTAATGAGAGAACTGAAATAGTTCTTTTTCAGAATTTTGAGGTTGTCCCAGATATCGGTCTATAACTTTTTTGTTAATAAACCAATAGAACTGGATTAAAAAGAAAACGGTTTAGGACAATAGTTAATACTCAGGCCAAATTTCATTTAATTCAGACTATTATTCTAGGCCTGAGACATGAGATATGATGCAAAAGATTTTGATATGATGCAAGAATATATATACCTTATAGGGTCTTAGATGATTACTTCTTGGTAAGTATACAGTACAGTGTAAGTACAAGTAAGTATGCTATATTCGTCTGGATCGAATCTTAAATACTCCCCACAACTAAAATTTTACAAAAATCAGCTCGCATTGAAGGTATTGCACGAACTAAGTAATAATTAGTTTATCAACTTAAACAACGATATCGAAAGAAGGCCTATATAGAACTGCAGTGAAATATGCTACTACATTTTCGAAATACATAAAAATATTGGTGTACATTTTAGAGCACGATAATCGTCAAATTAGTAAGTTATATTTAAGATAGTTAAATAAATAATTGTGCCGAATTTCAATAGAATTTTTCAAGGTTAAAAGACCCATATACTAAATTTTTTCGGGACGGGAAACTAAAATGGAAGCAATAGTAAAATTTCGATCAATATTCCCCAAGATATTTAAAAAACAGTCGCGATGATTTTAAATAAAATAAGTTCATATTCATTTACGAGTTTTATAAACTCAAAACTGTTTTTCAAGAGGAGGCGTTATAAGGGATATATATAGCAAAACATGGACCGATATTACATAAATTAATAACATCTTATCAAGTCAGTGCCGAATTTCAATAAAATTGTTTTTTATTTACCAGTTTTATAAGCTCAAACCTGGTTTCCGGAAAGGAAACTTATAAGAGCGCTACACCAAAATATGGACCGAGGTTGATCAGAGAATAGTATACATTAAAGATGGTTAGAAAAATAACTGAACTGATTTCCAATTGAATTGGTCTTCATAGCTTTATAAGGCTCATATGGGAGCCGAAAATCCGAAAAAATAGAAAACATTTTAAAAGAGCTCATAACACATCCGGTGGGAAACGCAGCCCGGTAAGCTCAGTGCTCGAACTGTTTGGTAAAAAAAGTTAAAGCTAATGCAGGTTTAAAAACTTTCAGGGCTCAAAAGTTCCAGACAGAAGAACGCTGCTAAAACTTAGAGGCAAAGAAAAGAGTACGGATAGGACCCAAAAGCAGTTACAATTTCCGAAAAAGTTCTTGGTATGGCGAGCAGTAAGAAGTTGCGGCAAAAGAAGCCAATCAAAAAAAGAGACTTCTTCCATTCATGTCCATTCATAAAACAGAATTGAAAAGAACAAAAAAGTTAACGGAGACGGACTATTTGTTCGAGCAAAATTACAGAAAGCATTGCTTAATTACTTCTTAGATTTATACCAATAGTCAATTTACATTTACAAACATTTATGAAAACCGGAAATGTTATTAAATGGAGACTTTCTGAAAACTTTTTTTGTAATTTTAAGTCTTCTCGAAAGTAAGTTTCAATCCAAAAAAAAAAATATAAGTCATCGAACAATTCTAAAATAAAATTTTCAAAATCTTTTTGAAATAGTTTTTAATAACAATTTGAATTAACTACACTCAACAAAAAAAGTTTAGTTTTATCCACGTTAAACTTTTTAATAGTTGTAAATCTCTCATTAGATTGTTTCTCAAAGTTTTAGAGAGGGTGGAGATGGTGAAAATAATATTCAAAATATTTTATATTTGAAATTTTGTTTATATAGTATGTGTGTGTATGTGTGTAATATTAGTAAGTTGGTATGTAGACAGATTTTTCAACCACCCATTTTTCATGCAAGTCACAGTTGCTTTTGATTAAAAGAAAAATACTCTTAAAGGGTTAGAATTTAAAGTTTCCTTTTTCCCCGTTTAATTTTTTCATATTGTGGGTGTTAGTTAACAAACAACAGCTTTTCTATACTTTTACTTTAAATGGAGATAAGAATTGTATAAAATTTTCATGGCAAATGAAGAAAATTCAAATATTATATCAATATATATATATAGAATTTCTAGTTCGTTTCAAATCTACAGAATAGAGGAAAATAAGAGGTATTTGAGATATGAGAACTGTAAAATTTTATACGATTTAATTACAATGCTTGAAGTATACTACGAATTTCAGAATTAATTCAAGGGTTTTAGCCCAACTCCTTTAACATTTCTACGCCGATCGTTCCAGTATTATAGTATTCGTCCGGTTAGAAATTTTAAATATATCTCTAACATTTTTTTGTTTTTGTTTTGGCTCAATAATGTTGCTTATTGTAAGGATTAACGTCATATCTATAAACAGATTTTAATTAAATTTTGGAAAAACAAATTTTGTAGCACTCTAAAACTATGTGTCAAATTTTAATCGTATGGTCTTCTACTTCTAATATCTTCTATACATTATCCAATTAAGGATTTCAATGTAAAGAATACAAATCTCACATTTGTGCAGCTTTTTGGGTGTTATGGAATTTCCCATTTCTAGATCCCTGGAAAATCAAATAAAAACATATAAATCTTGTAATGACTTGCGCAGTTAATCACAAGCAAGTAAGAATGTTATATTAGCCACTTCTATTTTACCATGACCGATTTAGCAACATGTGATCGAGCTTTATCATAATTGACGGTTATGGGCTGTTCTGGTCATCTTTTTTTGATGGTCTTCCTTTAAATGAATTAATTGTCTTTGGAACAGTTTTTTTTATAATACATTTATGAGACTTCAACAAATAATACTACAAAATACCTCACCAAACACAGATCGTTACGTGCTTCATATATATTCGGTTTTATATTACTCTAACTTTTTGACATTAAGATTATCGTAATACATCACTTCACGATGCAAGGATGGATTCTTATAGGATTCAACTTATTTGATAAGTTTGCAAAAGTAGAAAAAACGGTTTCGGCAAAACAAGCCTATTATATTTATCTTGAGGTACTCTACGTTGGTCGCAAATTTCTACCAATAATCGATAACTTTTTTTAAATGTAATAGGGTTACCATACATACCATTTGTTGAACTGTGGGACTGTGCAACATTTTTATAAAATGTCAATCTCTGACAACTTTGGGAAATGTAGATCTTGCAATTTCAAATTTAAGTGTTAGAAAATATTGATTTGTTCAAGAAATTTCCTGTATTCTCCAAAGAATTGAGAAAAATCCCAAAATGTGGACTTTTTAAATTTTGATATAGATTCCACATTTAGTGAAAGTCTGAAGTTATAATATATTATTAATATATAGAGGTTTCTAAACCAGCATTTTGTAATTTTCAGACACAAATTTTAAACCAAAACTTGTTTTGTAAATAAATCTTTCATATATATTTTAAAGGCAAATTTTATTTAAGATGAAATGAATTCGGACTAACAAATCGTGTTTTTTGGACTGGTGGGGTTATTGATCTCAATATTTTTTTTTTTTGATAAATAATTTTGTTTTCTTCATTTTTATGATCTAAGAACTTGCAAATATTAATAATTTAATTTTAATGTTAATAATTTAAATGCAAATAACTCGAAAATAATAAGATATAAATAAAAAAACGAAATATATTTTTAAAATACTCTTCAAGGGCTTTGATTTTAATTTAACGGGGTCCAAACGTGTTATCATGCAAATCCATCCAGCCAATCAGATTTATCTATATATATTTATAACTGTATTTAATCAATTATATGCATTTAAATGTAAAATAAATTATTTGTGTTTGTCGAATACTGAATAAAAGATGTTTACTCTCCAAAGTACCTTATTATAATGTTTACACAAATTATATTGTATTTGTTTCGAATGGGCATTATTGTACACAATATAATTAATAATTTCTATAACATCTATATTTCTTACCATCACTGTATTATATAAGTTATATTATACATTATGAATAAAACATAGTGTATCTATGTGTGCGTTTATCAATTCACTGTCATTTCTATCTACTTCAAATACATGAAGGCAATAGCGATTTTAAGGTGTTTGTTCAATACTTTGTATATGAATTTTAAACCCTCCTGCCCCACTTATTGCTCCTCTCCTCTACAAACTTATATCTGTCAGACTGCCAGCTAAAAGCAAGCAAAAAAAAAAAAAAAAAAAGAAGAATCTACCACCATTCAACCTTCCCGAATATTATCTTCGTTCTTCGACTAGTCAAAAATAAGTAAATGTGCCTAACACCAATAATCAACTTTTTGCATTAAAAGCTTAAAAAATTTAAACTTTAAAATGAATGAGGATTTTTGGAAAGGACATTCAAACATCCAACCAACGACTGTGATGATGATGATGATGATGATGATGATGACGACGACGGCAATGATGATAATAGTGATGATGCTAAAAACAATAAGCGATTTTTTTAGGGTTCTTTTGATGAGCACAGCATTTTAAACATTTTAAGTCTAATGACAATGGAAGGAAGGATGGTAGAATGAATGAATGAATGAACGAGCGAACGAATGGATAATACATTCAACTAAAGAATGTCAGCCAGAGTAAAAAAATGGGTGAAAGAATTTCAAAAACGAAGAAAATTATATTGAAAATAACTTTTTTATGCGAAACATTTGTTTTAATTTTAAAAAACTTTTAAATATTTAAGAAATTTTAAAATTTACATACATACATACATACATACATACATACATACATACATACATACATACATACATTAAATTGTATTGTCTGTAGGAAGTAGAAGAATAAGGAAAAAATATTATAATGGAGGTAATAGAATGTGTTGCATAAATATTTCGTGTTTAGTTAAAATTTATGTATTTTTTAGTTTTTTTTTTCTTCTAAGATAACGGTTTAGATCTTTTTATAAGAAATGAGCCTGAATCTATTTCAGTAACAGATAATTTGGCGATATTAATAGAACTGGCTTAAATTAAAATTCTATTTTTTAATGAAATAAAGGATAACCGATCTTCCATACAAGTGTCATAATTGAGGAGGAAGCCCACAAAATTTTTAACATAACAAGTAGGAGTGTAATTGTTGGATATAACCGAACGTCCTTTGTTTAAAAAAAATAAAATGTTCCAATTATCATCAAGATATCACTAATATTGCTTCCAGTAGAATGTTCACAATGTATACATTAATGAGTCCGACCAACCAATACCCCTTTGTTGGTTAATAATGGCAGCTACCAAAAATTAATGAACAACCCTCATATAAATATATTTTCTAATTTGTACTTAAGAATGCAGTATTATATATATGAAGGATTTGTGCGTTTAAAAATTACTTCTTCTATGAATGATAATACGGGAACTAGAGGAAATTATGAAGTGACACTTGTTAAATTTCGATTTTTAATTTGATTAATTCAAACTAATAATGTTAAGGGGGTAAGTGGGACCTACGAGAAATATTTGCCTGATCCTCATATAATTCAGTTCATCATTTTAGATTATTATTAGACTTATTTGTGTATCCGGGTGGAACACTTGTATGGCTAGAAAGTAATGGACCCATTTGCATCAATTAAATCAACTAAGAAAGTGATTATGAGTCGAACGGTATACTTAAAAGTGGTAGTTGTAATATTTTTTCTGCAAAATAGTGTAGGTTATTTTATAGTTAATCTTGGACCGACTACAACTTTCTAAGTTTTTTTTATTTTAAAATTTATTTTAAGGGCTTAAAACCCCACCCTAAAACAACAAATTTTAATTATTCAATATTTTTAAAATTGTCCTAAAATTTTGTCCCTACTGCTTTCATACAATATTAATTGCTGAAAAGTTCTAGATCGGATAATCAAAATGGACTATTATTGAAGATAATTTAAATTTTTACCAACCACATGCACCAACTTAACGGAGACAGTCAATTCTTTTGAAGAGTACAAACAATGAAAAATATTTGAACCAGAGACGAGCCAGGATTAAAATCCTCTGTGATATTAGTCTGTACAGAAGAATAATATGTCATATAAAAGTGGAGTTAAATGCATTTTTTAGGGAGTTATTTCGTTCTATATTTGTCTTTAATGATACATTAAATACTACTTTTTTGGATATTATTTCACTTTTGATTTTGTGAGTTATTTTGTCACGCCAATTAATGGGTGTTAAAAGGGTCGATCTGGAAAAAATATAGCATAATTATTACATAAGTTCTGCATTAGTAATGTTATATATTTAAAGGATAAACATTCGTCGTAATTTCAAAGTGTAAACACATTTTTACATTCGTGTTATTTTCATGGACCAATGTCGATTAATGCTTTAGATCTAAGTTCATTTATAATATCTTTCGATGCAATATTATGATATTTTAATATTATATGGGAAACATTGAGATATGTCCACTCAGAGTTTTACTAGATCACTCGCTTCTACAATTTTCCCGTTGTTTTTTAACTTATATTTAAAAAGTCGTATAAGATAGCAAATGGTTCTTGAGTAGACTTTGTTTCCCTCGACCTGCACAACTTTTGATAATTCTAACGGAATTTGGCACAGATATTTGTTATAGTCCTCAGTTCATTTTTGAAAATTTACAATGAAAACTAATTAGATTTAAACATAATTTGTCCACAAAGCACAGCTGTACCAAATATTATAGTACAAAAATCCATTTAAACGGATGTTTAGGAAAAAAGTCATAGAGGTAAATATGAGAACAACTCATTTAAAATATATGAAATAATCTACATTTGTTTGATTAATTAATAGGTTTAATGATTAATAGGCCATTAAAGCACTGGACAAATTTTCCCTAATTTTAACAGAGCGATTCCAAAATGGGCTAAATATAATTCAAATATATAATTAATTAATTAATATAAAATTCAACCACCACGTTATCCTATAGAGAAATATAGAGATACTTTCATTAACAATGATCAAATTCTTAAGGAGCTATTAGAGCTTGAATCTAACAGTAGTATACTAATCGTCACCGGAATTATTTAGTAAAAAAGTTTCGTGATCACTACAGCGCACCGGTTATAAAATGGCATTGAGAATAAAATGCAATTAAAATCTAAGTACATTTGAATCATTACGTCATCATCATCATCAAATAAGAAAATAACAAATTTTTAATTATCTCGGAATCTAATCGAAAGTCGAATTTAATAAATAAATAAAATAGCTAATAATTTGCATTAGATTAATTTGTAACTCGTTGAGGAAATACATCTTTCAAAATGGGAATAACGAAATTGTAAATAAATTTTATACTGATTTTTAACCTACAAATGATCAGGAAACTTCGAATATAATTAATGATGTAAACGTTTGGAGATAACCCCTGGAAACGCATTTCAGAATATATAAGTATATTTTTAATGTTATTTTCATAAAAATATTCCTTAAAATGTTCTTTTCTTTTAATCTTTAATAGAATTGAAAAAGAACTAAAGACCATGACAAAAATGTTTGATCAATTAGATGCAAATATGGAAAATCACGATATGGACATTTTAAGGAAAATGATTGAGAAAACAATTAAAGAACAATTAACAAATATCGATCAATTAATGGAGAACAAAATCATTTGGTATTATGAAATATTTTCAAAAAATGAATATAATTTATTTAAATTTATTCTATTTTATAATAGAGAATGCAATAAGTGAAAAGAAAGTTATTGACTCAACTCTAGAAGAACAAGATAGAAATTTCGACAAAAAATGCAAAAGAAATTGGGTAAGAAAACTAATAATAACAACAAATAAATAATGTCGATTTGCACAGCATATGACATACTTTATTGTCACATACATAAAAACAAATATGGTATTTTAGAGGGTAATATAAAATATTTCTTCAATCATTGTAATAACTATGAAAAAGGAAGACTAATCCTATTTAATTGTGTAAAAGGTCAGAAAAATGTTATCAATTGGTGCAATATGTACCAATGTCGAGAAAACTAACGAAACGCAAAAAATTGAAAATGAATTATAGAAGACACTACTTAACAAAGATTGTTCTGAACTCAAAAAGTTCGTCTTAATACTGATCAACTTGCCAAATCTACATTGAAGGCAAACATCCATAACACCAAGGTAATTTTTTGAATATTCAATCGTAGAATTCAGGGCCATAGTCTTTCAATACGAAAACTATTTGAAAAACAATGGAAGTTTTGGATCATTCATTTAATATTTCACTTTTTGTTTCTTTTAACTATAATATAAAATCGGTCCGTTTGGAAGTTACAGATTTATTTCCATTTAATCTTTCATTTGAAACCCTGTACAACGCCCTTCTTAATTAAAATCCGTCGTCAGAAATTGGCTTGATTCATGTTTATCTTTAAATATAAAGCGTTGTTTTGCATGGAAATATATGGAAATATGGGAAAAAAGGTGGCTTTCAATGTTTTATGTTAATAAATGCAAAAAATCGACACTATTAACTTGCATTTGCAAGAAATAACATTTTTGTGTACGAACAGTAAAATCAGTTAATAATTTATTTTATAGAATTGTTTAAAGAAAAATATAATCTTGGTGAGAATTAAATTAAAATTAAGGAAGACAATAATATCTCCTCTAAGACATCAAACGAGTTAAAAACTCTTGATAGTAATTGGACTGTTATACAAAGACGTCAAGATGGTTTCGTAAACTTTAATAAAAAATGGACGGAATATGCTGAAGGATTTGATAATCAAACTGGTGAATTTTTATAGGTTTAAATAAACTCCATAATCTTAGTTCATCGGGGTGATCCTGAAGAATTATATATTAGGTGAAGGAGTCTCTCCAACAGCTGTAAACTGGATCATTTTTGGTGGTTTTCATTCATCTTTAAAATATACGCAAATGATGATTACATATTTTTTCTATTAGTATTTAAAATTCTATATTACTCTTTCTAAAACAGCAATTTTTTAAAATCTTTTCAAACCTTTAGACCTTTAGAGTCCTCAAACCGACGGACAAACGCATGACACTCTTAACACCTATGGTGGTTCGTATATTCATAGCTACAGATGCACATAATAATGAACTATTACAATGACCATCTTTGCATCGTAAACACATTCAAGTCAGTAAGCCATCATCATCATCAGATAAGAACATGACAAATTCCATTTTCTCTGATCTCTCGAGTTAGATTAAGTAAATAAATAAATTAAATTATAACAAGCTAATAATTTGCATTAGTTTCATTTTGTAACTCAAAGAGGAAATACGTATTTCAAAATGGGAATAACAAAAGTGCAAATGAATACAATATTAATTTTATTAAATTCCATAATTTTCGTAAAATCTTTGGATGCAATTCAAAACAATAAAGTGGTAAGAAAATATATAATTTGCGCGATAATTATTATCTATTCATTTTTAATAAAATTATAAATATTTAGGAAACTACTAATATAATTAATGATGTTAAACTGTTTGAAGATAACCCCTGGAATCGTACTTCTGAATACGAACTAAATATTTTTAAGTTTGCACACATTTGTTTTATTATTTTAAATTAATTACTAATATTTTATTTATTTTAACGTTTAATAGAATGGAAGAAAAACTAAAGGCAATGACGGAAATGTTTCGTCGATTGGAAGATAAAATCATACATATGGTCAATCACAAAATGGTCATTTTACAGAAACATATTCAAAATATGATTGAGAAAATAATTGAAGAAAAACTAACAAATATCGAACAATTAATGGAGGACAAGATCAGTAAGTATAAATATATTGAGTATAAATGTTAATTACGTCTATAAATTATTGCATTATTCAAAATATTTTGTATTGTTAACCAATACTTTTTGTATGACCAAAACTTCCATCTAATGCGCAATGAGGCAGAATAAATTTTTTCGCATAAGATACAGACATCTTTTCATAGACTTGATTAGTTTATATACTATTTAAGAGAATGATAGTTGCAAAGTATAGCATTACAACGTTGGTAGTTTGAATCTAAAGGGTCTACGTGAACGGAGCTATATGGACACAAATTGAACGGAATTTTTCAACCATGAATCAATTTTTTTGTTTTTCATTCTATTTCAAGTTTTTTTCTGTGCTGAACTTATTGTTCATGAAGATAAAATTCAGAAAAATGTAAAAAAAAATCAGCCATGTTTAGAATATAGTTTTTTTTTTTGGAATTTTTGGGACACTTTTATGAATTTTGGAGAAAATAAAACATTTTGTATAGTTATTAAATATTGCAAAAATTATATATCGAAGATACTTATTGAGATACACTTCTCTCTTATTAGTATTTTAAATTTCATACAAATCCTCCTGCCGATCAAAAGTTACGGATTTGTTAAAAAATTGATATATAGGTGAGCCAAGTAGGGTATTCGACATTTATTATTATTATTTTTTTGAACACGTTCAAATGTTTATTTCTTATTCAATTAAAAAATACTGCTTTATAGCCCTTGATGAGACATAAGAAAGACTGGCTTACATGCAAACACGTGCCTCCACTTATTTTCATTTTAAATATAATTTTTCTAGAAAACATATAAATGGTTTATAATTTCCTGAAAAGTTTCAGTTCTAGTTTAAATTATGTATCAACAAAATCTATAGGTATAAATCCAAACTCTCTCGAAAAAAAACAAAATTTTTAATTTTACATCGTATTATGTCGTAAATTCCCAAAGCCCGAAATTAAAAAACGGAATATAGTTTTGGAAATCTCAAGGTATTTTTAATTGTTTGATTGTAATAGCTTTTTTAGACCAAAAACCATAAACTTCTATTTTTTGGATTCCTTTACATCGTTTGGGATTTCCATTTTTTGGAATCATTTTAATAAATCAATTTTATTTAAAATAACAATGTCAACATTTGATAAAAGTTTCAGACAGATGTCTTTATTTAGTATTAATTAGTAATGAAATTCGAGAGTTTTGTTACCACCAAAATTCATAAAAATGATTTTACCTCAATGTGCAACGTAGCACAGCTGTACTTAAACCGTCTGTTTTCTTAAAATTTGTTAAAATTTACTGAATATTTTTTTAAATAATTTTCACATGAACATTTTCCACCTTATTTAAAGAAGCTTAACCTCTTAGAAGGTCCAGTGGTAAAATTCCAAAGTTGGTCACCAGGGGTATGTCATTAAAAAGTCCAAAATATCATTTCTGATTTGATTGAAAAAAGCTTAATATTGATAATTCTTCTAATTCCCTATTTTGAACTTGGTGGATTTGAAATTTGAAACAATTTTTGTGCAAGAATCATAAAATGTTAATTTTCATTAAGAAATATCTTTATGTTCGAAATTTCAAAGAATTATTTCTAAAAAATGCAATCAGATTATTGTGCACTTTTAAATGTATCTTATAGAAATTAAACATATTATTTTTGAGGCTCTTAAATATAGACTTATACGTCCCATTAAGTGGTAAGATCGAAAAATTCTTTACATATACAACTGTCTATAAAAATGAAACCACTTAACTTATAATTTCAAATTTTTCTATATTTGTTTGAAATTTTTATAACAATTTTCGAAAAAAATATATATTTTTCATTATTTCATGAATTTTTAAATCTTTTTCATAGTGCTTGCTGTCACTTTGCTCGAACAGGTAGTCCATCTCCGGTTAAAATCCATCAGATGTTTGATATTGGGTTCTTTAACAAGAGCCCAATATCTCACTGGTCTTAGCGCCGGGAAGTTTTGAGAATTTGCCTCTCTTGGTACAAATACCACATTCTTATTCTTGCACTACTCAAGGGCTTGTTTACCGTAGTGCCAGGATGCAAATTCATTTTTTGTAAAGATTCATTGATAAACATTGCGGTAGTGATAGAGCCGCAATTGCATATTGCTTGCTATACCAAGAATTTTTTAAATTTAGACTGATTTTGGGACTTAAACATTTTTTCAACATTGCCAAATATCTGCCAGAACATATGTTTTTGCAGCAAGAATATTGTTTTTAAACTTGACTTCAATTTCTGTGCTCTGTTTTTGGTCTCAAGATCTTTAGAAATATATTATGGTCCATTCCTTCTACCTGATCCAGGTTTTCTATCAACGGATATGTTCACCCGGTACTGTTTATTATCACTGGAACAATTTGATGACAGACCTTTGAATGTTTGACCATATTTTTATAGGACAAATTTGGGTTTTATAGACATAATCATCACTAGGATATGGTTATATCATATGCACACCAAATCGTCATTTTTAACTTGCATACAAAATATTATGCATAATTTTAAACAATTTTAATTTTATTTTTCTAGAAAATCTAATGAATGAAAACATATGTAAGTTTAATATTTATACTTTTACATGAAAAGAAATTTTGAAAATTATATATTTCCAATGTACATTTTTACCTAAAAAGCAATTCAAACAACTTTAGAAGATCAAATTGAAAGTTTACGCAAAACGTTGGAAACTAAACTGGGTAACAAATTTGAATAAATTTCTAAATTATTTTTTAATTAATAAATTGTTTTATAGATTCATTAAAACAACAATATAATCTTGAAGAACTTAAATGGTAAGAACAAAAATTAATATTTTTTAAAATCTGTATAAGATTCTTAATTCTTTCATGAACATAAAACACTGCTAATTTTCAGTCTTCACAATATCTCCTGTCAAAATCTTAAAGTAAACAATAATAGAATGCCAGAAACTTATAAGACAGTGTATTCTACTTCGAATGAGTTAAAAACTCTAGATGGTAATTGGACTGTTATACAAAGGCGTCAAGATGGTTCTGTAAATTTTAACAGAAATTGGACGGAATATGCTGAAGGATTTGGTGATCCAAATGGTGAATTTTTTATAGGTCTAAATAAACTCCATAATCTCACTTCATTGGGAAGTCCTCAGGAGTTATATATTATGTTAGAAGATTATGAGGGGAGGAAACCATTTGCCAAATATGGAGTTTTCCAAATTGATTCTGAGAGTAATGATTTTAAATTAACAGTGGGTGAATATTCTGGGGATGCAGGTGATAGTTTAGAATATAGTAATGGCATGAAATTTAGTACCATCGATCGGGACAATGATTTACATAAGGACGAAAGTTGTGCTGAAATGTGGCAATCGGGTTGGTGGTTCAAAGAATGCTATGAGTGGTGAGTTACAGACTAAATTTATATCTATATAGGCGTAAGAGATTTTAAATTTGTTCAGAACAGAAAAATGATTTTATGAATCAGAAAAAATTATCTAAAAAACTTATTCGTAACAATATCCAATAAGCAATTTTGCTGAAATTTATATTTAAACTAAATTTATATCCAGCCTTGAATTAAATTTGAATTGTAACTAACTTATTATACACTTTTATTCAATACCTTTTTCAATAGATTTAAATCAAAATAATGTATATTTTACTTCAAAATTATATATACATTTGTAAATAGTATTTCACATCTAAACTTTGTATATATTGTAAATTATATGCAATTCAAGTAAAATTTTCCATCCTTTTGAATTATTGAACTTTCAGTGTTTATTGGATATATGAAACTGTTCTTAAATTATTTCAAAATAGCTCTTAATAATAATAATAATAATAATAATAATAATAATAATAATAATAACATTTTAAAAATCTTTAAAAGCAAATTTTAAATTTTTTAGCAATTTAAATGGTCAATATTTTGGGCAATATTCCTCTGAATATGTGGAAGAAGATTTAAATGTCCCCACAGGTGAAATTTTCTGGATCTCTTTTGGACGTTATTCTTTAAAGTATACACAAATGATGATACGTTCAAAACAAAATTAATGTTTCCAGTAACATATTTTTCATCTTTCAATAATTGATTTATAGAATCTTCAATAATAAATAAAATAAATTTTATATATTTTATTGTAGAAGAATTATATTTTATTAAATTCATTTAAAAGTGAGTTATGAGATCAATTGATAGATTTGTTATATATAACGATCTTATATTTTGCTTATAATTTTGCCTTAACAATATAATGAAGACAATTGTCTTCCGATCTTGTTACAATTGTTTATTAAATGAAATTCGGATAACTTACAAATGTCCGTACATTTGGGGTAATTATTTCTTCTTGAGAGTCCCAAAATGTGAGGCCTTCTAGAAATTTGTATTTATCTAATTCAGTTGAAAAATACTTTAGTAATAAACAGTTCAAAATATGAACCAAGGGATTTAAAAACGTACGAAGCTTGTGCAAATTTTTATGGTGGGAGCATATCATATATTCTTTATGGGGTCCAAGAATCGAATTTCACTTCTTGAATCGATTTAATGGTATCCGTCCGTCAAGAGATCTGACTGTCTGTCCATGTAATGATAATGGTAGCAATTTAAACGAAACTTTGAATAGATGTTTTTTATGGATAATTGGTCCAACATTTTAGATACCTGTGGATGTGAAAGTGCCAACAACAGACAGACGGACAAAGATTTTGGTTTATAAACACTATAGAGTTTAAGATGAATCTTTCTTAGTGTTACACACGGAATGACAAAGATATGAATATTTGTATCATACCCCACACCACCACAAGTGTGGATGAGGTGTGTAATGCTAAGAAGTAATCACCTCAGACTTTATAATATACATATATTTTTGCCTGTCTGTCTCTCTGTTGTTGGCACGCTCACATTCACAATAATTGATAGAGTTCAGTGAAATTTGACCAGAGTATTATTTATAATTCTGAAAAGTTTCCCATTTTAAAATAACTAGTTCAAGCAAAGAACATTCGTAAGAATTATATGCCGACAAATATAGTGAATTTTTTCATAATGTTATGTTATATGTACTTCATAATCACTCCAAAAATTATCAATCAGTTCAGTAGAAAAAAAGTTAAAGCCATGTTTACCCTAACCCCCTCGAATTTGCTTAAGAATCCCTTCAGAGTTATAAAGACATAGTGGATATTGAAATGAAAAACTTTTGGCGACTATTTGGAATTCTCACAAGCATCAGTTAGGTTTTCAGAGTACCTACTTCGAAAATATGACCAAACTTCGAAAACATGAAAATGTTCAACATTTTCGAAGGAGTTTAAAAATCACCAACCATCTGTTGTTTAATCAATTGAACTTAAATATTTACATAATATTATATATTTTATCGTATCATTACTTATTATATAGTGTTTGAATAAAATAAAATATTATATTATATTGAAACTTATCGTTAATGATTGTTTGTTCAAAGAGCAACAACAACAACAAGCAAAGAAACAGATAAACTGACAGACAGACAGACAACGATCATTCAAATAACGTATTAGGGCATGACGAAAAAAGGGCACGTGTTTATTGGAATGTCGGTAGGGGTGTTTGAAACAGATATAAAAACAGCAACAGCTCTTATATAAAGCAACTATAAACATTTAGGCAAAAACGCCACATGAAAGCTTCAACTTGGGTGGCAAGCACATCATCATTTCCAATACGAATTCACATTGTCTGGCTACTAGTAGCAAAACAACTGGCTTAACTAACATTACAACAGCGACGATGGCTATGACGATGACGACTACGGCTCCGACTATGGTTATGAATGACTATTTACTTGCATACATAAATATTCATACAAACTCGTACTATAAGTTTGCTGAAAGTTGAATCTAAAACAAGCAAGAAGCTCTACGACAACAACTTTTATTCCTTGCTCTCCATTTTATTATTACCCAATTGACCATGATTTCACTTGCATACTAGAATAATTTTATGTAGTGATAATAGTAATTGAACTCATAGATTTTCGAAGATGTTTTTATTTGGGACATGTGAAGTATTAACTTAAAATTAATTTCATGTGAAATGTAACATGTTGTATATTTTTCTGGATATTAGATCTTTGATAGTCAAACACAAAAAAATTTAATAAAACTTGAAAATTTTGTGTATCATATTATATAACTGAATCGATTTCAATTATGATAATGAATCGATGTAAAAAACTATTATTTTGAGATAAATTCTACAATGTCAGCTTTATACTGATTCTTAGAGTATGATTAATCGATAAGTATAATTTCTTGTAATTTTCTAAGGCAAAGAATATCAAAACAAGAAATTTTTATTTTTTTTTTAATTATTTCGATTCTTTTTTTCAACCAAAGTAATGCACTTTAAAATGATATTCGGAAGTGGAGATTGTATGGAAGGTATAAGTAATCAAGTAATTGATCTCAAAAAATTTAACACGTTACAATCCTGGGGGACATATGTATGAGACCTCATACAATAAAAAGCCAACCATAACTTATTTCAATAGACATGGTCCTTGGAGTAAAATAAAACTACGTGAAAAATTTTATTGAGATATCTTCAAAACTGCGACACCTGTAGTATTTCATAAAACTCAATGAAGACCAAGTCACAGAAGGATCTGGTGATCATTCCGAAAGTGGTGTGATAAAGGGAAATCATTACAGTTGAAGGCTTCAATTACGTGTATTTTCTTGAAGAAACTAAAAGTAATTTAAGATTTCAAAGTCTCGAAGACCACATTTAGACACTATTGATCTTTCAAATACAAATACTTGATTTCAATAGGTCATTTGGGTTTGATGTATGTATTGTTGTACGAATAAGTAAAATATTTCAGTAACTCACAGCAGGCAGTCTGTTCATTGCATACAGCAAACTCAGCATGTGCCTTCAACGTCCCCAAAGTAAGGTGAATGAGTTTTTTTATTTTTTAGCTCTTTTTTTACTTTTTTGTTGCTTTTGCTTTGGCACGACTTTGAAATTTTTGTTGTTGTATAGTTTTACTTGCTTGGGAGTCTGACGATTCGAGTCATATAGAAAAGATATAGACGGAATATTTTTGTTTATATACCATAATACAGTATAACAATTACATTCAAACACAAATTTATTTATATATGCATGTACACATATACATACGCAAGTTAGATAAGATCCCTTCTTAGTTTTCTATTTATTTGTGTTATTTTTGGCATACTCCTTTCAATATATACAAATGAACATACAAACATACATACACATATACAAACATACGTACATATGTATGTAAATATTCATGTATTCGCATTTTTAATTGGACAGACATTTTCATTATTTTAATTTTTCGTGTTTTTTTTTTGTTTTCTTTTTTAAAGAAGAAAGTAACAACATGAGAATTTCAAAGAAATTTTTAGCAAAAATAAAATATACATAAATATATCTGCATGTATCCGAATATCTAAAATAATGTTAATTCTTTTTCTTTGTTTTGTTTTTGCTATTGTAATTTAACTTAAAATTATTTAATATTAAAGAAGTTTTACCACGTATTTTCTTATAATTTTTGGAATTAGCAATTGAAGCAATTAAAATTTAAAATAATTTCCTTTTCTATTCTGAATTTTTCAATAGTTCAAAATATTTACATAATTAAGATGACAAGAGTAAAAAATGGAAACGCAAAAAAATAGTTACATAGATTGAGAACATTTAGATAATTGTCAGAATCTGGATGGAATTGATTAATATTTAAGAAACTTTAAAGCCTAAAACAGTATTCCGAGAAGTGGTATTATATAATCAAATATATATATATATATATATATATATATATATATATATATATATATATATATATATATATATATATATATATATATATATATATATATATATATATATATATATATATATATATATATATATATATATATATATATATATATATATATATATATAAGCTCTAATTTGTTTTCTTTTTATAAGTTTTAAAGGCTGAAAACCATATTCCAGGAATGCTACTTATATATCATAATTTTGCATTTTTTATTTGCCAACAATTTATTCTGCACCACGGTAAGTACTTGGGGTGTTGCGTTTGTAGGCTGGGTATAAAGTTGCATTTCAACCACATGTTGTAACCCAAAGATTGATAGGAATTATGATCCTCTCTGCTTCTTAACGAGTACAATGTAATGGCCAAATACATGATTTCGGATTGTAACACAGTTATAGTAGTCTGCTGTATTAGAAGTCGGTAGACACGATGTATTCACCTTTTGTGCTTAGCATTAACAGGTACGTTCAGCTATGTTTTGCTATAATGAGTCTATAGTTTTGCTATAATTGAATTAAAAGGCGTTATTAAACAATATTAATATATTTTGCATTTTATTTAAGTTTCTAATAATAGAAATGATTATTTTAAAATCTTCATTTTTCAACAGTCTTAACATTTCTTTAATACTTCCTAGTAATGCATGGACACTAAAGATTAATATTTCAATATTTTATGTACACAGATCCATGACAGTTTTATTTATGTGGGTAAATAATGATATATTTATATGTGTTTTATTATAAAGTTTAATACATACACATATATAGTGTTGGATAAAATAATAGGAATATAAAACTATATTTTTCTCCTGATTCATGCAAAAGTATAAACATGAAACATATGCTGATAAATATAACATTTAAATATTTCAATTTCAATAATTGTTGACATAGAAATCAATCGTTGAAGAACATCGGTTCGCATTAGATTATAATTACCACATAATGCACCTTTATAGTTTTAAACTATTATTTTTTCCGTTTTCTCGTTAAATTTTTCTTTGAAATTTCTTCTGTTTGTGCAAATTTGATGATGGTAAAGGGTATTAGAAACCAGTAAGAACTTAATTATAAACAATATTGGTTATGTAGGGTATTAAAAAACCAGTAATAATTTAATACTCAGTCAAGATCATAATACTCTACGTACGACCCTCGTATAATTTGATTTATAGATTTATTCTTAAGTGTGCAATACATTATTGTGACATTAACATTTATGTGAGTGGTTATATTGGACTTAGAAGAAATTATGAACCGACCCTCGTATATATTTTTATTTATTTACCAAAGTAAATCTGAGACTTATGCCTTTCCATATGATATTTGGAAGGAAGGGACGTACCTCGTATAATCGTTTTAGAATATCTTAAGACTTACTTTTGCCAAATTTTGCTAAAATCTCTTTATATTTAGGATTTTTGTGTGCTTAAAACGTCACTCCAGGAAGTAACTGACCGAACATGACCAATTTCAAAAATATGTTCCAAATTTCAAACGAGATATCTCAAAAATTACGATCTGTAAAGTGTTTCCTTTTAACAGAAGGATGGACGGAGTCGAATGGTACACTTAAAAGTTGATGTAACACCATTTTTCCAGTATGTTATAAGCATCACCACAAACGCATAGTACTCATTTAGTGGTGATGATATGAATGATACCATTTTCATATTAAATTCTTATCATATTTAAATCTAGCATTTATATATTGTAGAGTTTTCACTCTTGGGGAATACACCACTGGCCTGCTTTCGAAGTCTTACTTTTCTTTTACATTCCTTTTCTACATTTAACGCATTAGCTAACAGCTCTAGCGACTGCTAATGGTTCCATTCTAACAGGTAGTTCAGACGACATAATATTCTTTTCTTTTGTGCTTTTCTTTCTTCAATACAATTTCTCACGCAGTTTTTCAAGTAGACGACTTAACTAAATCCAAAATAAAAAAATATAACAATAAGATCCGAGTTAGGGAGAAAAATATTTAGTCTTATATTTGGGAGATCAAATGGAAAGTATTTAAGTATTTATATCGGCTCTCTTCTGTTGTTTTTCCCCACATCCTTATATATTTATTTATCAACACACACAGATATTAAGTAAATATTTAACATTGTATATATGTAAGATGTGTTTACATTGCATTTTTCCTAAGCATATCCTTCATATATATAAAAATATATATGTATACATGAATATATCTAAGTGTATATGTATGTACATACATTAGACATAAGATTGTAATTAAAAATTCTATAATAAAAGTAATAAAAAATCGCACAAAAAATAATCTAACAAAAGAAAAACAGGAACTTTTTCTCTTGATAAAACTCTCTTTTTTATCTTTTCCTTTCTTTTGTTTTAAAAAAAATTTAACACAATTTTCAACAGTCGTCTATTTTTATGAGTAAAGTTTCCTCTTAACTATTAATATGTATGTGAGTTTTTGCTATGTAATCAGAATAAAATAGTGATGCCATATTAAAGAATTTAATTCTAGGACAATTGATTGTATTTTTAAAATATGCCAGAAATATGAAATTTTATAAAATATAGATCTTGTTAAATCTTTCCAAAAAAAAAAAAAAAACGAAATTTGGCACCTTTTTTTGGAAATTATACTAATAATATTTTTTAATAGGACTTACTGTCATTTTTGTGTGAACAGTAATCCTCCTCCATTTAAAATCGAACACACTTTGAGCTAAAGGTGAGCGATTTTAAATATCGTCGTTCCCAGTGAAAGTGATTACTTAATCTCTGTTCTTTAAAACAAAAGAGAAATATTCAAAATATAAATATTCAAATGTCCTTAATTTGAATTATATATTAAAGCAATTTGAAAAAACGATATAATTAATAACTGTTATTTAATAATTTCAGTCCCAGTAGTAACCACTGACTTACCAATCACAGTGATTAAATCTCAGTCTTGAAAATATCGGTCATCTCTACTTTGGACACCTTTTTGTGCTCTTCTATTCTCTTTTAACAAGAGACCAATATCTCTCCAATGGTCTTAGTTGCGAACAGTTTGGAGGATTTGCATCTCGTGATACAAATACCAAATTATTGTTCTGGTACCATTCAAGTTCTTATTTACCATAGGGAAAGAATGCTAAGACAATTCAAAATAAGTTGGCAGCCTTTTTTCAAAAATTCCTTTATGAAAATTTCAGACCGTTTTAACAAATGATTGGCTTATTTTTCCGTACCTGCATATTACATACCATACTAAGAACTTTTTGGGAAATTTTTGGTTCCAAACTTATCTTTAACATTCCCTCGAGCATCAGAAATATAAAATTTTTGACCAGGAAGCAGCGAAAAATACATGCAGCGAAAATTTAAAAATGCTTTCTATTTTTTTTGCTTTAGAAACATCGTGTGAACCATTTCTACTATCTCAAACAAGTTTGCTATAAACGGGCAATTTCTGCCGGTGCTGTTTAATAACATTGGAAACAGTTTAAAAGCAGACCTTTGAATGATTGGCCAACTTTTTGCAGGACCAAGTTGAGTTTTGTAAAAATTTTAAACATTTTTCTGATCACTCATTTTTATCATATTAACAATATTTTTTACAATAAATAAAATAATCCAATAATACTACGGTTAAAAGTTTTAGTGACAAACAATTGTTACACATTTTACGATCTCACTCTCTACACGGAATTTTGGCCGCTTTTTTGGAACTAACTTAATTTTACACAACAAAAAAGTAGAGAAATGAACAGTTTCTCGAAACCAAAAACGGAAGTACAACATTTGCTTGAATATAGAGAAAATAAACATATATAAAACCAGGATCCATGTTCCAGACCTATTTATAACAACCTTCACCAAGACAGTTGCTTGAAAAATTATAAACCTTGTCAAACAAAATTTGATGCTATGATTGGAACTTGCATAGAATATATATTTGTTTGGTAGCTAGCCCAATATTAGACCGATTATCATAAATTTCAATAGATCCAGATCATACCAAATTTCACCGATATATCTTAAAAATTGCATCATATAGAGTGTTTTGAAAGTAAGAGAGAAAGGCAGCCTGTCAGACGAGCGGGTAACGTTGAATTCACTCAGGAAATGATTTAGGGTCGATCGGCATATTAAATATTGGTGGTAGCATTATTTTTTCTGTCCATTATACTATGATTCTTAGAACAGCAA
Source organism: Cochliomyia hominivorax (assembly GCA_004302925.2). NCBI lineage: Eukaryota > Metazoa > Arthropoda > Insecta > Diptera > Calliphoridae > Cochliomyia > Cochliomyia hominivorax. Next base: position 43,011,512 of record PYHX02000494.1, on the reverse strand, counting down.
TGAAAAATCTGGTCAAATTTTATTTTATCCAATAAATAATCTGACGAATATATTAAAATTGGCTCTGATTTGGTGGCGTATAGTAAAAAATGGATTCTTTTAGAATCAACACAAAGAATAGAAGGATGTACGAATGGATATACGACAGTTTTGTCGCAACAATTTACATGTAAACCAGAGGGAGCTAAAAAATATTCATGGAATATACGCGACAAACGTATGAAGTTTTTCACTTATTTTCAGCTGTTTTTCACTTAGAAGATTTTCGTAAAATGTTGCTGGTATTTTGTATAAATATAGTAAGTCGTATGCATGTACAGACATAAATATTAATATCTAAAAATGTTATTGTATGTACTTTATTGTTATATTAATGTAATACACTTGTAAAAAAATAAGGAATGAATGTAAGAAATGAAGAAAGTCATATGGTGTATCGGTAATTATTTGAATACGGAAGTGATTTGTTAATAAATTTCGCAATGACTATCCGCCTCGGCTTTGCGTTAATATCGATATATATTTGGTAGTTTAAATTTAAGTATATTTTATCATTACCCGTCACATTTTTTGAACAGTTTGCAAATATTTTTCTGATGCTTCATAATTCTTTTTTTCTCGAAGGCTTCACGCTTCTTCAACAACCGTTAGCTTAGGCAGGATAATAATGCCTGTGTTGAACCTTACGTACATTGTCAGCATGCCTCACATTTAATTTTTATGAAATCTTATTGTTCTATAGTATTTTTATATCATCTACTTCTTATATTTAGAACAAGCAATCGGTGTGTTGACAACTGCTCTCTTTAAGAATCGTGAGAACCAATATTGCTGCAAAGTGCAATGAAATATGTTATACCCTGGCTTCAAGCGCTAGAAAGAAATATCCTTCTGCCAACCTTGAGGATCGATCTTTCGCAATCCATTTGATGGGGTTGTGAAGATTATATAGGTATTCAGTTATTCAGAGTGGTCAGCACCTTGACTAGTGACTGTAGTACACTGAAATATTTCGCTTAGCTCTAATAGAAACTCATGTGACTCTTCAGCATTTGAGTCAACTGAAACTTGTATGCCTAATAACTCTATCAATAAAGTTCGAAGGATGAACTCGCAAGTACTCGCAGTTATTTTATTTTATTTTTTTTTTTTTTCAAAAAATTTAAATTATGTATATTTTTGTTGGCTAAATTTGTTATCCACCAGCTTTCTTTAAGTAATAATGATTAATTTCTTTTAAATCGAGTCAATGAAGTTGTTGCTCTGTTTTACCACATCATATTAAAATTAGTCACTAGAAGTTAATATTACCTATTTTTTACAGTGTACGAGTACTACATCTAAATAAGTACATACTTTCACACACTACCATACATATCAATATTAACATACACGTATGTATGTTTGTAGATTAATATAAATATGTATATAGATGTGTATGTCTATTTAGTGTTTGTACAGATAAAGATAAACTTAATGTTGATAAGAAAGAAGAAGGGTGCGCTTTTGGTCATACAATACAGTTACAAACACATACATTCTTCTACATTCTCATGCACCTAAAATACTTATGAGAACCGAACTTTTTTGGAAGCCTTTTTTTGAACCACAGATACAATGTCGTATGAATGCTTTTACTTTTTTTTTTTTGTTTTTGAAATTTGGAGTAGTTTGTTCGTGCGTGTGGCACAATATGAAATAATGGGCCAGGGTGTCGTGGAAGTTTTGTTAAATTTAACTTTTTAGAGAAATATTCAAGGGTGGCACATTACAACCACTTGTTTTTTTATAGCCAGAGGAAAATATTAAACAAAAACTGAAATACAACAAAAATAAAAACAGAAATCGAAATGAAAAATGAAAAATAAATAAATGTGGAAGAAATGAACGTAAAAGGCAAAATGTTGGTTTTGAAAATGTTAAAAAATATATATTCACACTTATGTTTATCTTGTGCAAAACATAAAATATTTCTAAAAATGTAACATTAATTGAAACGGCAGTTTTCCTCGAATGCACAGTGGGGCACATTTAAAAATTCATTGAAAATAATTATATGGTTTTCTCAGTTTGGGGACGAAAAAAAGAGCACAATTAATTTCAAATTTTTATTCACCGCTATCAGAATCAACTGCAATGTTTACTGCACATTGAATCGATTTTCTGAATTTTCTTACTGTTTAAAAATATTTGGTCGATTATTATGATGAAAGATTTTCTGAATCTTTAGGTTTAGAAATTTTGTGTTTCTTGAATAAATTTTGAAAAAGAATTATTTCTAAATTGATAAAAAGTAATAATAAATTCCATGTATGTATTTATGTATGTATGCATGTATGTATGTATGTATGTACGTATGTAACGTATGGACTCCAAAACGGCTGAGCCAATTTAAATGAGATTTTCACAGAACAAGTCTAATATACCTGAAAGTAACATAGACTAAAAAAATTCTAATAGGACCAGTGGGCGGGATACCCCGCATACAAAACAAATATTGGTTTTCGAATATCTAAAGAACTATAACAGCAACCACCCCCGAATATCAAAAGAACAATAACAGCAAAGTTTTGAAATTTTACAGCAATTATGCTACTGTGAATCTCCATCACTGGAAAAATATAGGACTTATAGGGAGAGAGGTACCCCCAGATAAAGCAATTTTAAGTAACTTCTCATTTACTTAAATTGTATGATAATACAACACGAATGTTTGCTTAGGACCAGCAAAGCTCCTAAAATTCGCTAAAGCAAAACGAAGTTTGCCGGGTCTGCTCAGAAATCAAATTTGTCAAATATAATCGAATATATTAGCCTTTAATAATTTCCTGAAAAAAAGTTTTCATCACTATACTGAGATGAGACTGCTTCACCACTACGAATTTTATACGCATGAATTTTATACGCATTTAACCAAAATTTAATGAGGAAGCTTTTTTTATGTGCTTTATGGACACTTTGACGCGTTCTTGGTTTATAAATTACGATTTTCTGTAGAAGTTATAAGTTTAAATATATAAATGATAGTAAGAAGGTTAAGAAAATGGCTTTCCAGTTTGTTAGTGAAGTAGTCTATTCTCTTACTACATTTTTATAACAGTTGGGTAGAATTTATACATTAATATCGAAAAATATTTAATCTACTCCATAGTGCGAAAAAGGTAGTGGCGACAACGAGAACTTGTGCTACACACATACAAACTTATACAACAAAAGAACAAAACTTAAATCACCACATAACTTAGGATAACAAAATACATTCAAATCTTCATACTTACACAAACACATACTGACGGACAAACGAAAAGTAATAGACATTTTAAACACCCTATCAAGTGATGATAAAAATTATAATTTTTAAATTGTTCAATAATTTTTAATTAAATATATATTTTATTATTTTTAAAACACAATCCCAGAACTTTTATTAAATGTCAGACTTTTTAAACAAATTCATTTTAAATTTGTTAATCAAGTTAACATTTTTTAATTATTAAATTTTTTATTCAAGTAATAAATTTATAGGTCGACCAGGATTTAAAATTCTATATTTATTTCATTTACTTTCCGTTATTTGTATGACAATTTAAAATAATATTTATTCTTATGTTAGTTATAAGTATGAACGTCGATTTTTCTCTTTTCATGGGATTTTTCTTATTTTTCTATAAAAAGAGGAGTTAGTTCATTTGTGGGGGTAGAAAAGGTAGGTTTGGCTGTTAATGATTAGAATTTAGGGTAACATTTTCTTAAACTTTAAATATTTTAATATTAAAATTATTGCAAACAACTACTTTAAACTTAATTTTCGCTTTTATTTCAGATACATACGTAAATTAAAATACACTTACAGAAATTTATTATGTTATTATAATTTCGAACGAATGTTTTTGAAAAACTATATATATTATTATATTTTAAATAGTACAGAGGAATTGTTAAAAATATTGTTTATTTTTGAGAATGGGATTATAACATTTATTTGAAACAAATTTTATCAGTTTCCCAACTATTTCAATGCGAAAAAAGAAATCAAGATTAAAACGGGCATAAGGGCAATTCCAATTTTTTTGTTACACAGTTTAATTAGTTTTAAACTAAATTAAAAATTTTCCATAAAAAACTAATAAAGTATAAAACAGCAAATCAAATAAAGCGACGGTTCCATGAAAAGCTTTTCGTAACTTCGTAATTTTTTGTAAGTCCTGATCGTCATATACTTAATTACTTGACACCATTTATATAATCGGGCTTGATTGACTTGTTTGTTTTTTATAAAGAATTTCTTTATTTTTAAAGGCACTTTTTATTGGCCTTAAATTTGCCTCTCTGCATTTAAAAAGTAAAGTAATCTGAAACAGATAAATTGCCTAAAATCAGCGAATTTTATACAATGTCTGCATAGAAAGTGTGCATTCAAATATTTCGTATAATATTAAATATAAATAAAAGTTATAAAATAAAGTTCCTACCAATAAATAAAAATAAAATTCCTACCAATAATAATAAGTAATTACTGGGAAAAAGTTGTTTATAATAATAGTGTATCAAAATTTTTCATAACCTTAGTAAAAGACATACTTCCAATAATTTCTTTTCCCTCAGTGTAATTTAAGAATTTCTCAAAACTTATTACGTATGGGTGGGTTAAATTAAGAAATTATGTTCATTTATTTAAAATATGCGTCAACCTTTATTTGAACAGAAAAAATCGCTTAACGGTTTTGTGATAAATCGTTTATTTTATTAATTCCTGATAATTCTACAAAATAAATGAATAAACGCCAGTCAAAATGTTTTTTTTTCTATATAATAAATGAAATTTTTTAGTTGAGCTCAAGTTTGCAGTTTTGGTTTATATTTTTAGAAAGCTTTGATTTGTTTTTATTTCTTTTTGTATTTATTTTGTTGTGTTATTTTAAATTATTGAAATACTTTAATTATATTTAATAAAAGAAATTTTAAATGGTGATTTTGTTGGAAATAAAGAAACTTTTGAACCGTTAGAGGTTTATAAATCAAATTTAGCATGGTAGATTTGGATTAACAGCACCTGTAAGTCATGGAGATTGTATCGATTATTCAAGATATTCAAGCAGAAATCAAAGTTGATATTTTTAATAAATAATAATATATTAAATACAAGATAAATTTATCTATAACAAAAAAAATTCTGTAGAAAAATATTTGTCCATAATGATAGATACAAAATTATCGTTGATGTAGAAATAACTGTAGTCGAATCGGCTATGACGTTCTCAATTCAGAAAATCTTTTAATATGAAATTATTGAACGCATTTTTTACCAAATCACTTAAGCAAACTTAAACTTTTAAACCTTTGTAAGAAATGTCAGTTATTGTGTTTTATGTCAAAAAAGTGAATATATTGATAATATCATTAAAATGAGCGACCAGAAAAAAGTGAGTGCAAAAGTTAAATTTTCAACAAAAGCCTCGTTGATCCTACAAAAAGTTGGGCAACATCCTGATCGAATTCTCCGAACTGCTCGGATCTAAGCCAAGAGGAGAGAAATTAGGCTCTTGTTAAAATGAAGTTGAAAACACAAAAAAAGGTGTCAAAAAATGTACTCCCTGTTCGAGCAAAGTAACAGAAAGCACAGGTTTCCGAAAAAAAGTTTAAAATTTCATCACTAGTGATCAAAACTATAAAAATACTTTTTTATTGTAAATAATTTCAATCAAAAAAAGTAAAACTGTAAATTTAGTGGTTTTGTACTTTTTAACATATATGTATGTTAAAAATTTTTCGATTTCACTCTTTATTAAAAACAAACAACTGGAAAAACAAAAGAAGTGTATATCTGTTAGCAACCTCGAAAAATTTATAATTTTCGTTTAAGAAAACGTTTATTAAAACAAACTTTAGGACGATTCATGTCAATTCAATTAAAAAATAGACTTATATTGGAATTTGCTAAAGTACATATGGATTAAACTATAGAAGTAAGAAGTATTTTTTATTTAGTGGTAAATATTAATTTAACTTATTTAATTAAAAGAAACCCAGAGGGAAAGAGAATATGTATGTTTCATTGATCTATTACAAGATGAGAATTAAACATGCAACGCAATGCAATATCAACTCACAAATTTTAAAGTATATAATGAAAATGCAAAAAAAAGCATAATCGATAGGATGAAAATAATCTCCTATACATCAAGAGTCCAGTTGTCTACAAATTTATTCCATCGAAGGCATACAAATCCTGTGGCGATATTTAATAGGCTTGCGTTCTAAGTTGTTTTGTATATATGTCCCCACCAGGTTTTGATTTAAAATTCCATTTTAAATTGACTTGTTTTTCAGAAATTTAATATATTTTAAAAAATACTTATCTTTCAATAAAAAACTATATAAACTTTGTTTTAAATATGAATATTTTTAATATTATTTTTATTGGTTTTATTTAGGCGGTGATATTAATTGTTTTAAATTTTCTTGTTATTTAATGTTTTTGTTTTTTATTTTCTTTTAACACATATTACAATTATTTAGTTTATTTTTCTTAAAATTGTTTTAATTATTTTACTGTTAATTTTTATTTAGATTTAAGTGTATAAAATTTATATAACTTTATTTTTTGTCAAACATTACAAAACTGAATAATGAACAATGGTTTAATTGAATGGTACTGAGGCTGCGGTTTAAAAATAGTTTGATGAAAATAAAAGATTATAATTAATAAATAAAAAACTTCTTTTAATTTAATAAAAATTGAATATTATTAAAAAATAAATATTAACAAAATTTTATAAAAAATATGAAAAGGAAAACAAATTTTGAAAACTAATAGGATTCGAAACGAAAACAATTTATCTTAGAATTAAGACAAAAATAAAATATATTTAGTAATTGAAAATTTATTAAAACATATTTTCAAATTTACTAATTATTTTCGCTATTTTTAAAACTATATAAAAAATTATATTAAACACTAGTGATAAGTAAAAAATATTATAGTAAATATGGTAATATTTTTGATTCGTTGTTTTCTGTGTCTCTCTTAGCAATTTTTTCCAAAAAGTTATTTGGAAAAAAGACTTCTTAGCACTATTAAACATATTAAATTTATAAGAAGAAATAATATAAAGCTAAAGTATTATTAAATAAACACTTAAGTAATAAAATAATGAATATAAATTTATACAAATAAACAAAATTAATTTTTATTAAAGAATTTCTTTAAAGGTTTTCTATCGATTAATATACAAAAATAAAATCTTAATTATTAAATTAAATTTAGGAAATAAAATTTATTTTCTGTAGTTTCAATTTGGATTTGATAATCATAATACTTTTTGTGACACGAGGAAAATTTTTTATAATTTGCAATTAGCACACTCACAGTTTTATTTTATCAAGTGATATATAAAAATCTAAAAAAGTTACCTTCTACTTGAAAGGATTTATGCAAAAATTCAAATATTTTTTGAAAAATTGTATTTTTCTTTTTATTTATCCTTAATTTAAGATATTTCAAGAGCGATTTTCTAACTTAACTTTGAATTGTTAAATGATGAATTTAATTAAAATTGTGTTGCCTTCAATAATAAATTTGGAGGTTAATTATAAATCTATAAAAAAAATTTGTTATTTTGCTGTTATAATTTTGTTGTTGTTAATGTTGCATATAATCAGTCTTATTATTTTAATTTGTTGTTGTTGATGTTGTTGTCGTATTCATTCAAATAAAGGGTTATTGATAACTATTTCTAAGAAGATTTTATAGTACTTAAGTTGAAAGGACGCGATTTGATACTTAAAAAAAAAAAGATTCGAATTTCATTATAAATATTTAAAACATTAACAAAATATAAATATTCAATAATTTCAAAATTAAAGAAATATAACTTCGTATATTATATTCCATTTCATTTACTGATCTTAAGCTCCTTTAAAATCTTCTTTCTATATGTTTTTGTTATTGGTTGTATAAATATTGAATAAACTTATTAAACCAAAAATTTTAAAAATTATTTTAATGTTTGACACACTGTGTTGTTTCTTTTTCTTCTTTTAACTTTAAATTAAATATTATTATAAATTATTATAAAATTTTACACTAATCTTCTATTTACAATAATATAAATAATATACAAGTTTCACATAGTTTTTCCTTTTTGCTTAAATTTTTGTTTTTAAATGAAAACAAATTTTGAAAGTATTTTTCTTTTTATTTTATAAATGGATTTTTTAAACATTTTACACGTATTCAATTTATTTATTAACTTATGAATTTTGTTTCAAAAATATTTTTATGTACCTTTTTACAAATAGTTTTATTTAAAATGTTTAAATTATACATAACTTTGTTTAAATTATTATTGGCTTCTTAGTTAACAGCGTACAGTGTAACTGAAAGGTTTTTTCAAAGAGATTAATGTCTAAAGAAACATAAAAAGGATACAAATAAATATATTTTATAAAGTTATTAAAAATTATGGTTTAGTTTATTTCGATTTCTAAAAAGATCCTATTTACATGAAGAGTGTAACTAAGAATGTTATGATATCTATTCTTTTTTAGTAATAATGTGAATAATTTCATTAGTTTTTAAATGGAGGAGATAAGAGGATAGGGCTTTTAAAGAAGAACTTTGTTAATGAGTGTTATATGTAAAACCACACTAATATCTAAAAACTCCATTAAAAAATGTAGCACATTTTCGATTTTTATTTTTTATTTTTGAAGATTTTCCTTTTTACTTTTGCTTATCTTCACTCTCCATTAGCAACTGTATATGGTGTAATTTTTCTGATGAGTTTATAGGTTGGATGACTGGTACCAAATACTTTTTGATTCTTTAAATTTATCTAAAACATTAAATAATATATCGACCGAAATGGATATAAAAGATATTTTTTTATAAAAATTAGCCTAACAAATTTTTTTAAAATTTAGCATGCAAATTTTTTCATAATTGTTATATAATTAAAGTTTTTTAGTACTTATAATATATGTAGTATAGTGGCTGGGCTAAATCTACACCAAAAATCAGTCAGATTCATCTTTCGACCTAATTAATGCTAACACTGTCAAAAAAGCACCGACATTTAATACGAAAACATTTCAGGTAATTTTATTAGACTGACTTTTTAAATCATCAGTAAACTTCATATCTATTCAAACACGAATCGAGGTTACAGATTTTCTACCACGCCATCAATAAAATAAGGTGTTCTTGCACCTTATAGCCAAAACTTAATTCCACAATTGTGAATCCTATCTTATACTGGAATAGGAAAGTTTACTAGCAATTTAGGACTCAAAATGTTTTTTTTTTTTTTTTGCGAATATTTTTGTTTTCATAATGCTTGTGCAATACGATTTTAGCAGGAGTTAATCAAGACTTGATTTTTCCAAAGGTCTAATTGTCAAGACTTTAAAATGGAAATTAAGCATAATCAAAATCACAAGAACATTACAAATTACTTTGAAAGATTAATTTTGAATTATTAATTAATTATTATTTCATTTTATGTCTTTAAAATTATTATGTTAAATTAAATAAAGTTTGGAACAAGTATATTTTTTGTCTATAATTGCTAATTTTTAGTCACATATTAAAAAAAGAGAAACTTTAGATGAGATCAAAGTATAAAAATTTCAAGTTTTAGTAAAGATGAAAATGTTTATAATTTCTTACTAAATAAATAAATTTATGGAATATTTAATTGTAGACCTAAAGCGTAACTACTCCCAAACTAAAGAGTATTTTCAAGAAATATAAATATTTAACCAACATTTTCTACATTTTTACTATTAAAACGATTTTGTATTAATTCTGAAATTAAGTAAATTTGAAATTCGTAAACAAAACTTGATAATACACTGTCGCTGTTTAATAAGAAAATATATTATTTTACGATATTGTGCTAAATAAAATGCAGACAATAATTAATTTATTTAAAGGATTTAATAGAAGTGAACTTGCTTTACTAAATATTTCTTAAAAATCTAGAATTTTAACTTGCCTAAATTAAAAATATTACATTAATTAATTATAATTTATAATAATAATAAAAATAAACTATTAACATTTTTTAGCCAGTTGTGTATCTAATTGTCTGTTCTTACCTTGGAATCTCTTAAAAGTGATGAAGTTTATGACGGTGATATAATGAGAAATAAAAGTTTGTTGATAATGATGAATCTTTTTATATGACGGCATAAAAAATATGTTCTTTTTTCATATCTGTGAAGTTTTGTTTTCTTTTTAGTCGTGTGTGTGTGGCTGTTTTAAATATTTTTTGCTTTGTTTTAAATATTGAATATTTAATAAAAATAAATAAAAAATTTAACTTCGTGAATCATTACTTTCACTAAAACTTTGCTCGCTTGATTCTCTTCTACTGCCCACTGGTTTTGGTTTGTATTCCGTTATGAATACAGTCACTGAATTAACAGTGACTTCTCTTGTTTGGGCTGTTGAACGATCCACATTTTTCAAGCGGGCTGGATATTTTTTATGCTTATGCTTATCATGACCAGAGCTACTGTGGCGTGAACCAGATGCAGACTTATTGCCGTTAGGCATGGCTCCTGATGCACCGGGTAATGTGGCAGCTTGTTGGGCGACGAGGGCAGAATTAAGGCGTGGTTTACGTGTAGAAGTACCTTTAAGAAAAACATTTTTTTTGATGTTATTTAATTGAATTCTTTTAAAATTGAATTTATAGTAATTTAATAAAAGAATTTATGATAAACTTTTGTTCTGCTTTTTGGACTTTTTCCTCCAAAAATTATATTTTTAAAAATTATAAACTAAAAACTAATTATTCTTTTAATAAACAAAATAAACTATAAAAGTAGATATGAAATTTATTGATTACAATTCAGATAACTGTTGACAACGCTTAACTATATAGATTTGTTCCTTAATTTGTCAAACTTTTCATGCAACACTTGTCAGTTTTTAGTAATAAATGAAAGAGAAAAATATTTTTCTTAGCTAGAAACTACAGGATTTAAAGGAACTTCAACTTGAGTATTTTTTGAATGTAAATTGTTATTGTTCTTAAAATTTTTGTATGGAAAAATTTGTAAAGTGAAGGTAGAGGGGTTATTAAATTTTTTAAATAAATAAATTATAAGTTAAAATAAAAACATTTTGAAAAATATAAAAATGAAAAGAGAAAATTTATTTCAAGTTCTGTTTTTAAAAATTTTGATTATAGCATACGACCTTTCTATGCTAGCTATTGGGATTTACGGACATTTCAGTATTAAAGGAAAAATTAATTTTAATCTTTGAATCAATTTTAATATTTTTCTTTATTCAAATCTAAAATAGAAAACGCGAGAAATTAAACGTAACGAGGGTAATATCAAGACGTTATTATCTTTTTTATATTTATTTAAAAATTTTGACTTATAATCGAATAAATATTATTGTGTGACGATTTTTTAATATTAAAATGATATTAATGGGAATGGAATTTAAGTCAGTTTATAAATATTAAAAAATGATAATGATTGAAACTTGAAATTATTTGTTATTTACAATTATGTATAATACATATAAAAATAGTGCAAATTATTAAAAAGAAATCTAAATAAGCATTGAAATAAAATTATTTTGAAATCTTTAATTATTTTTATAATTTTGCCGGAAAATTTATATGAATACGTATGTAAAAATCTATACGGTCTTTTCTTTACATTTTCAATGTTTTGATACATACATATAATAGTCAAGGTCGTTCCTTATTGTTAGTTTTCTTTTGCGATAACCTTGAGAAAACAACCGGCGGCTTAAAACAATTTTTTTCTCTCTACATTCTCTACAGTTTTCATTACTAAAATTATTAGAAATTATTTGGTGTTGAATAACTTTTGTAATTAATAAAATCACAAATTTTAGAAAACAGATTTTGTTTTGTGGAATTCTTTTTGGGGGCAGATGTTTCTTTCTGTAAAGAAATTTTTACATTTCTTAACACTTCCTTCTTCATATTTTGTACACACATGGGGGTTCGTATTCTCTATCAGAAAGCAAAACAGCAACAAATTCAACAACAATCGTTTTGACCCTGTTTTACATTGATTGCAAACAAAACAAACCCGCCGTAAGTAAAAGTGGAGAATGTGTGATTGAGCGTTTGAATGAGTAAATGGGGAAGAAGATGGTTGGGTGTTTATAAAAACCGCACACAATAAGTTTTAATTTATATTTTAATTTGATTTTTTGTTTCTTACCACCCCCAATTGCCGCCTTCTTTATCACTTTTGCTATAAAAATTTATAGATTTTCATTTATTATTTTTATACTTTTTTATGAAGCCATCAATCGGTCACTCACCTTTACGTACGTCACACATGCGACATTTAAATGCCTCGGCCGAGTTCCTGTACGTGCAGACACTGCAGTCCCAGAAATTTTCTTCAATGACTTTCGATTGTCGCTTTCTTCTTACTGGCGACTTCTTGTGATCCATAATAGTTTTTGTCTTACGTTGAAAAAGATCTTCCTTTTTGCTGGCTGTTCTTTCAGGTGCGTGTCTTTATCCTTACACTCTAGCGTCGTCTTTCTTCCTACAACAACCGCAGTGGCAGCAGTCCATGAAGACGACGACGACGTTAATTTTATTTTTCTTTTTTTATTGAACACAATTTTTTTAAGAATCAATTTTTTTCTTAATTTTTATGTGGCGTATATTTTTTGTAACCGCGCCCCTCTCTCCACTTTTCAATGATGAAGCGTGCTTAACGCTAAAATCAATTGAACACTACAATTAACTGGACCCAGTTAATGTTTTTATTTTTAATTGTTTTTATATGCAATAAAAAAGAAAAATCTATACAAATTTTCACTATTTTAGTATTTTTTGTGTCGGAAAACGAAAGTTTTCCACAATAAGAGTAAGAGTGATGCCAAGTTATGAATGAACGCTTTGTTCGTGTAGTGTTGGAAAGTATTTTCATTTTAGCAGTACTGCCAAATTAGTGGGAAAATGTGTTCGTTTCTTTGTCATTTTCTTCTAAATACAGTTAGATGGCACTGAATACTGTATGTTTTTTCTTGTAAATGACAACTAGATGACACTGACAAAAGAACACGGTAATATATAGAATTAGTAATGCCTTTTCACAAAGAGTTTCGACAATGAATAAAATTAATCACATTTGAAATCGCCTATGTAGCCATTTTCAAAATCTGTTTTATTATTTAGTCTACAAAATTTAATATGGTTGTTAAACAGAATAAAAATGAAGAGTGACAACTGAAGCAATGAAGCTTAAAATTATGCTATCGAAATTGATTGAATATTAATGGAATTAATATGATGAAGTGGATGAAATTTTTTGTAGAATATTTCGATATTATTTGTAGATTGCGAAATTTGTAGTCCATTAGTCCATATAGTCCATTTACTATCAAATTAGTGTGTTAAGCAGTTGCTGGTATAATTTTATCATTTTCAAATTGAAAATTGTTTAACTTTTTATTGAATAAAGATATACATAATTTGGTAATTTGTAATTATGTAAAGAAATTAAAAATAAAGGTTAAATACTTTTGGATATGCGTTTAAGAAAAAAAAAAAACAACAACTATAAAACATAAATAGTACTCGGAATAATGTTTTTAAAGAAGTTTTAAAGAGGACAACCTGTTGCATATAATTTGTTGAGAAACTATAATAAATCAATAACTAACATTTCCAAACGGTAACATTCTCTTCTATGACTACATTAAATTTGATGAGAATCCACCGGTAGTTTGTTACCGATTTATTTCTAAAAAAGTCAATTTGGTCTCATTTTGTTGTAAAACTTAAGAAGAATTGGAATATAATTGCAGTTGAGATAGTACAAAAGTTAAGTCCGACGAAGTTTTCTGTATTTAATGTATTTGACGGGTTAGAGGAAACATGATCCGAAGACAATTGATTCCTTGGAAGAGTGCATTATACTAAATGTGATAAGACATGACCGCAAAATTAGGTCGTATCCTGCTAAAAGTTTTTTTACCTTATGGAAAAGGCTTTGCCCTTCAAAATATTGGAAGATACTTTATTTACATCATTTTTTGTAGTCTGTTTTTTATAGCAAAATAAATCGTAGCCATGAACATATCCGGAAAGGGCAGAAAGAGTTAGCGTCCTCACAGCACAGCACAGCAGATGAGTAGCAGAAGTGGTTAATCTGAATTGCAGCAGAGTGTCAGTCAAAATGTATGTGTAGAAAGAGTAACAGCAAATATAAAAAACAAGTAATACTGCTTTATTTAGTTGCATCTAATTGTTAAAATCCATTTCATTTTAATTAAAAATAATAATAAAAAAATAAGCCCGACTATTTAATACCCTACACCACATTGTTGATTAGCAAAAATTATTTTAAAATAAGCTTTAAAAAATTTATGATCGACCCTCGTATAAATATATTTTCTAATTTTGGCTTAAGAGTGCAGTATATAATGTTACTAATATATATGTATGATTTTTACGCTTTAAAATGACTTATTCTTGGGGGGATAATACAGGAGCTGGATAAAATTTTGTACCGATCGTCGTAAAAATACGTAAATCGATTTTCGCTTATATTTATTTTAATTTGAACAATTTTTACCACAATACTTGCGTATATATGAGATTTATGCCCTTCAAAATGTTATTTTTAAAAGAAAGTTATGTGGGACCTATAAGAAATAATGGACCGATCCTCGAATAATTTGGTACATCATTTTAAAATAGTTTTAGATTTGTTTGGCTTTTTACTCAGGATTTTTATGACCTTGTATGGGGCTATGTGAAGTAAGTAACAAATTTCAATAGACATTGTCCTTGGGCGAAAATAACAATACATGCCAAGTTTCATCGAGACATTTCAAAAATTGTGACCTGCATTTTGTTCATAAGGTTTACATGGACAGCCAGCCAGCCAGACAGACGAACGGATGGACATCTTTAAATAGACTCAGAAAATGATTCTGAGTCGAATGGATGTGGTAGAAATATTGTTTTGTGCGTTACAAACTTAAGCACAAACGCATTATATCCCAACCGCCTATAATGGTTTAAATGAACTTAGCTAAAACGACTCAAATTTTTATGTGATACAAGAATGCATACTTGGATGATTCCTTCCTTGGTGCTACACCTGGAATAATAAAGTAAATATAGTCTCATCACAAAAACAAATTAGAAAAAGAGAGAGCAAAATAAACAACAAAAGAATGTTTGTCAAAAATAACCGCTATCGGTTCGAACCAACTTTGTCAAGTGAATAAAAATTGTTACAGACATGCAATTACACTCTTTACTTGATCTGATCACATGTTTTCAATTTTGTGCTGGTCAGTGGTCAACGTGGTGAGTAGCCGGAAAAAAATAATAATTCCTAACAGAGCAGTACTAGAGGAAAATAAAAATACACATTGATGTTAAACTGAACTAAAATTGTGCTTGCAAATGATGTTTCTTAACCCAAAAAATAAAGTATTATCAAAGGAGCTCCCAACACATCCGTTTAGAAAACAGCTCGTGCTCACACTGTTTTGTACGAAAATAAAAAACTTACAATTTCAAAAAAAATCCTGAAAATAAACGGTGCCAAAACTTTAGAGCCCATAGACAGAGTACGGAAATAGAAGTAAAGTTTTCTAAAAAAATATTCTTGCTGCATAATAAATGACGAAACGTATGTACTGGGAGTTTTTTCGAAACATTCTGGTCAAAATTTTTATGTTGTTGATGCTAGAGGGAATGTTGAAGAAAGGTTTAGGACTCAAAAGCGGTTAAAATTCCCCAAAAAGCTAATCATTTGTTACAACGTGCTCTAGAAATACCGAAATTTACATCAAGGAATGTTTACAGAAAATCCTGCTTCCATTCATAAACAGTGATGCCAATTTTTCTCTAAATATTATCATCAATTAAGTGGATTTAAGCATCCAAAAATCGGCTAAGATCCGCAAATGGCGCAGATTGATTTTATTGGATTTGAGGAGTGCAGCTTTGTAATTTGTAAACTCTTAACACCATAGTGGGTGTCAAAATTGAAAATTTCGGTATATAAAATTCGAATTTTAAGTTACAGATTTATTTATGTCTAAGAAGTGCAACATTATGCAGAAAAGGATGTTGACTTTTTTGGTATTCTACTACTTATTTGCGTAAAATTTTATCGCCAATTTTTTTGCGATGAACACTTTAAAATTGCCACATTTAGCGGAAAAATCTCTTGTCACTAGGATAAACAACCTCCAAACTGCCTGGAGTTAAGGCCTGTGGAGTGATATTGATTTCATCACTAGTGATTAAAGCTATAACAATGCTAGTTTAGTGGTTGCGTTTTTTAACATTTATGTATGTTAAGCATTTTCAAATCTCACTCCTTAGTCAGCTATTTTCAATATATTTTATGATTATGAAATTAAAACTTTATTTTAATTTTTTTTTAAATATATTACTTTTTATTTGTAGGCAGTTTTAAAGAACATATTTTTATAATGACATTTATATAATGAATATGTTTTTTTGAATAATCATCGTTATTTATTTTGTTGTTTTTAATTCTGCTTTTTTTTAATTTATTATTTTTCAATAATTTATAATTTTTTATTCCATTCTTTTTGTTTTTGGTATTTTTTCTTTTTTGTTAAATTATCTATAATATATTTTATTCTTTCGGTTAAAGTTTTTAATGCAAATTTGCATTTTTTACCATTTTCATTGCAAAAAGTCATTTTTAATATTTTTGGTATTAATTTGTCTTAGAATTAAATAAATAATAACTATAAAAATGAAAAGTATTTATTTTTTATTATAATATAATATATATTTTAATAAGGTTTATACTAATTTATTAATTTTCTTTATAATTTTAGTTATTTTATTTTTAATATCATAGATCACTGAATTGAATTATTGAAAGAAAATTAAATGAAAATATAATTTCAAAATTTCTTTGATTTGGAAAAAAATGAAATTCTTGTTTTATTTTTTATTTTAGTTTTATTTGAAAAAGAATTGAATATTTTGGAATTTTTTGTTTTTGTTTCTATTTATTAAATCTTGTATTTAAATATTTATATTTTTAAATGTATATTTATGAATATATTTGCACCGTTTGATGAGTGAGTAATTTTATTTTGTATTTTAATTTTATTTAATTAAAACAATAAAAAATCATTAAAAAAATTAAACACTTTCCTTTTCCAATCAATTATTTATTCAATATCCGATTGAAGTTTATAAAAAAAAAAAAAAACAAATAAATTTTATTGAAAGAATTTTTTTAAATATTTTTGTTGTATTTTATTGTTATTATTATTTTTTAATATTTTTGTTTTATTTTAGAAAATTGCTTTTTGTTTTGCATTAAATTTGTAAAAACGATGAGGTAAAAATTATTATTTTATTTTTCATAAATTTTTTATTTTATTTTATTTTATTTTTTATTTTTCATTGAAAACATAACAAATTATTTTCAATTAATAACAATAAAAAGGTTTTAATAATTGTAATAATTAATTTTTGGTTTTACTTTTGTTGTTTTATATTTTTTTTGATAATTATTTTTATTAGTAAAATTTACATAAATTCTTTTAACTTTTTTATTTATTTTTATATTTAATTTAATTTTATTTAAATTGTATGTATATTTATCACTGTAATGTTTATATGTATATATGAATTAATGATTAATTTCTTTTATATATTTTTTGTCCAATTTACAGTCTACTATTTTATTTAAATGTAAATTGGGCAATAATTAATTATGTTATAATGATTTTTACTTTTATATTTAATTAATATTTTTATTTATTTATTTATTTATTTATTAGTTATTTATTTATTTTTTAACAATTAACATAAAAATATGTATGTATGTATGTTTGTAAACTGTTTGTTATTATTTTTTTGTTGTATATCCTTTAAAGTTTATGCCTAATTTTTATGAATTTAATTTTTATTTAGTATAAATGTTTATTTTTGGTTTTAATAAATGTGTGTGATATTTTATTTGGAACCAAAATAAAATTTTGAAAAATATCAGTTTGTAATCAATCGATAAAGAATCAATATCGATTGGTGGTAAGATTATCTTGAAAAGAACTTACATTTAAAACATTGAGAGGTAGAATTGGATTTGGTTATTCCAGAAAATAATAGATAAAAATTTTGAGTTATAAAATTGAATTGAATTAAATTTTCAGATAAAATGAAAATTAAACTTTTTGGAAATGAAGTTCAATACATTTATAATCAAATATTAGAATCATCTTATATTTTAGACAGTACTATATTTCAATTATGGGAATGTTGATGTATTTTTTAAAAATCTTGGATACTATAACCCCAATTACCTTTGGTATATTCTTCATTTAAAACCAAGCTAAATATACTTGTATTTTCAAACGGCCAATGTAACAACTAAGGATATATTTAATATGTCAATAAACTAGGTCAATAGTTTTGGAATATGGACGAGATGTAAAGTTATTGTTGTTGGAGTAAAAATAATTTTAAGAACTATAAGCAACTCTCACATTGATATACTACAATTGTTAGATGGGTATTTGCCAACTAGACGTGAAATTCGAATGGCAGTTAAATTCAATACTGTAGCAAAATAAAATCTCTGGTATAAGAATTGCGATGAGATAATTAAGTATACTATCTGCAGTGCAATTTTTCCTTTATACAAACTAATTTTCGTAATAATATAACAATATATTCTATATTTTAATTAATTTGGATAACAATTCATTCATTAATAAACAGACCAAAAATAATTCGACGTATATCAATCGTCTGAGAATTTCATTCAATTCAATAATTTGGCTGAACTTTATAAATGTTTGTGTTGAAACTTTCGTAAAATTAATCACTGCGTTTTGTTGGATTGATTTTTCATTTTTTTGATTCAGAAATTTTATATATACACAATAATATATATATATATATATATATATATATATATATATATATATATATATATATATATATATATATATATATATATATATATGTATATATATATATATATATATATATATATATATATATATATATATATATATATATATATATATATATATATATATATATATATATATATATATATATATATATATATATATATATATATATATATATATATATATATATATGTGGGTTCTGAAATTCGATAAATATTACGTATTTGAACTCTCTTGGTTCCACTTACATAAACACACATCTATTACTACAATTAGTTTAAATTTAATTATACATTTTATACATAATTTTTACAATTGATGTTTATTTATAAGAAATTTTATTAATTAAATTTAAATATTATATATTTTTTGTAATATAAAATGTTGTTGTTTTTGTTTCTTAATGTCTAAATGTTAATTCCCAATTTGTTAAAGATTTTAATATATAAATATTTATTTTTTTTTTTAATTTAACTTTTAATTTTTTTTGTTGTTTTATTTAAATATACATAGAATAAATACTGTAAGTTATACTTATTTGTTTTTATTACATTTTATTTAATATTAAAGGATATACGACGGCGGGGATTATATGATTTTATTTTAAATAAATTTTTTTGTTTATTTAATAATAGTTTTTTGTTTGTTCTATTTTTTTAATATAATTTATATGACGATTTTTTATTTGGCTACACAATATATAATTATTTATTACAATTAAGTTATTATCCAAATATTAGTATTTTATTTATTTATTTTTTATTTTTTGAGTTTTAAGATTTTAGAAATGATTTCTGTTCACTTGATTTCGTTTTTTATTTTATTTTTTGTTTAGATTTTTAATTAATAAGGACAAGAATTGTGTGTCAGTTTTAGGCTCTCAAATAGAAATGTTCATTTTTAGCAGCATTAAAGAGATATTTTTTTATTATTTTTTCAAGTTTTTATGCATAAATATTATAAGTTAAGGTAATAATAGTTTTTATTTGTATTAGAGCAATTGAAATTTTCCAAAATAAATTATCTGATGTATCCCTTTTAATTTTTAAAATTTTTTGTTGATGTTACTGTTCTTGTTTTTTTTTATTATGTTATCTGTATAGTTATTATGTATGTCTGTATAGTTTTGTTAGTTACTGTATAATTATTTTGAATGATTCTTTATTTTGTTTAAAGTAATTTAAACTGCCTGTGTATTTCAGATATGTGAATTTACTGTTGTTGTTTTTGTTTTTAGTTTATTTATTATTGAATTCAATTTCTTAATTTCTGTTTTATTTAAATTATGTTCATTTTTCGTCAATAAATTTAAAGCGAGCCTTCTTTTTTGAAAAAAATGTAAATAAATTTAAAGTTAAAGTTATTATTTTTTATTTAAGTAAAGTTAAATGGGATTTTTTATTTTTTTAATTTAAATTTACTTTTTATTAAATATTGTCCGACAGATTCCCTATACAAAAAGACTACTGGTCAACAATAAAGTTAATAGAAATCCATTGCAACAATTTTCATTTAAGAAAAATTCAATTTGTTCCTTTCATTGTCTTTTAGAAAAAAATCTAAATCAAAGTTTTATGAGATTTCTTTTATGCATTCAAATGCACTTTCAAATATTTTAATTTTTCTTTTGGTGTATTTTTTATTTTCTTAGTTTATGTTTAATTTAAATTAATTAATTAATATATTTACATATTTCAATGTTTATTTGTTTTGTTGAAGTTTGAATGCTTTTGTGAAATTTATAAAGAAATAATTATTTTTTTAATCAATATTAACTTTATTGTTTTTTTACTTTTAAATTCTATACAATTGGTCGAGTATATATATTAACTATTTTCTAATATTTTTGGTTTGCAAAAGGGAAGATTTTTATAAATCAGTCCAATATTACCAATTGAGTTAATTTCAAATGAATGGATTCTATATTCCATTTTGATATTTTCATATCGGAGTTTAGAGTCCAAAATTTTTTATTATATTTAAGAATATCTACATCTTAGTATTTAGCATTATGTACTTCGGAAACTATCACTAATTGAAATAGATATTAACTAAGAGTGAACTAGCACTGAACTAAAGCTGAACTAGAATTGAACTAAAACTTAATTATTAGATTTAATAGAACTGAACTATCGGTGCCAGAAAGTTCTCGCATTACCATAAACAAATTTTTAGTTGGTAGAGCCCATATGTATGTAGAATCTATATTTTTTAAAGTAATTTCTGTGTCAAAAAGGAAAAACAACATAACAACTAATTTTTGAACTTTATAAGCAATTTTTTTGTACTTCAAAATGAAGTATGAAAAAGTAGTGAAGTAAAAATTAGTAACTAAATAGAATACAACTGACAAAACAAAGAATATTATGTGACGTTTATATAATTACTTTCGTCTTCTCGGGAAAAAAGCGCTTTGGGCTTTTGGGAATATATGGTTGCAAAGCTGAAACTTAAAGGAATTGACAGAAGTGAGCTTCGTCCTTGGACCAAAATAACTGCATATATACTAAATTTCATCAAGACATAATTTGACCACGAACTTTATAAGGGAATTTTTCGATCGGTCTGATTATAAGTGGTGATAGGATAATCGTTTTTGCCTATTGCAAATATCTGCAAACAACACTCCAACTACAATTATCTATGATGGTGTAGGGCATATGGTTTTCATTCAACAACTATTTCCGTCATCATAATATAATTTTGTCAAAAATTAAACAAATATCGTTCATCTAGAAGAATATTATAATATAATTTCAGATAGTTTAGAAACATTCCAAAAAAGGATTTCGGAAATTGTTGTTATAAACAGAAAATTATTTTTTGGAAGTATAGCAGGTTGATAAGAATAACTGAAGAAATGCCATCCAACAGAAAATAGCGAATTTTTTTTTAATTTTGGTAGCATAATTTAAATGAAATAACGATTACAATGAAAGTCTAACAATTTTACCCCACTGAAACTGATATACTGGATGAGAGGAAAGATATAACCCGAATGGTAACCCTTGTTATACTGTATGTCGAAAACGAAATGTTTGATAGAAACATTATTAATATTTGATTATTTCCCTCGAGACAAACAAATCAAACTACTCCCATCGAAAAGGCTATTTTATTAGAAAACGTTGGACAAACTACTTTAAAAGATTTAAAAATAGTTCGGCTTTTGTCATTTATGAGAAATGTTTATATATATATATATATATATATATATATATATATATATATATATATATATATATATATATATATATATATATATATATATATATATATATATATATATATATATATATATATATATATATATATATATATATATATATATATATATATATATAAATAATTTAATCCCTTTATCATAAAAACCTTCCCCTTTTTACTTTCATTATGTAATTTCCTACATTTAATGTTTTTTAGAAATTATACAAACATTTTAATACCAGAAAAACAACAAATTTAGGTGAAAGTGATTTCGTTTTTTATTAATTTACAAAAATAAAAAAATTAGTTCAAATAAATAAATTAATTAAATCTGTTGTTTTGTGGCTTTATAAATTATTTGTATATTATATTTATTATTATTTCAAAGTTATAATTCAATGGTTTTATTAATTAGTTATTAGTTAATTATTTATTAATTATTTATTCATGTAATTTATTTGTTTTTGTTTTATTTTGTTAATAAAGTTAGCTTAATAAGGCATATAAAATTTGTATTAGTATTTTAGTGATTGTGTTAGTGTTTAAGTTTAAGTGTTATTTTACTATGTTAGTGTGTAAGTGTTAATGTTTAGGTATGTATGTGTGAGTTTTTTTATTTTTAATTATTTATTTTACATATGATTTTTTAAATTAATAGTTGTGTGTAGTGCTAAAAAATAGTTTTTCTTTATTTATTATTTTCTGATTTACTTTTATTTCTTTATTACATTTTTATTTTTCTTCTTTACAGTTTTTAAGGAAAATAAAATTTATTTTATATGTATATGTATATTATGTATGTATATGTTTAAGGCCTTAGTGTATTTTTTGTTAATTTTGTTATTATAATTCATTTTAGTTACATTTTCATCTATTTTATTATTATTATTTTTTTTGTTTGTCTAATTCATTTATTAAACAATCTTCTCTCTAAGCATGTGTGTATCGTTTCCCATGTATTTTATGTGTCTGTCATTGAAAAGGTATTTGTTTTGCTTTACCCCTTAGTGAGGAATTTTGTTTAAATTTGCCCTAAGAAATTTTCTTGATCATGAACTGGTCTAAAGAATAAGATTCAAAACTCTCAACATGATTTAATATTATCTATAACATTATCGTTTTTTTAACTTTCCTATATATTTTCATTATTAAAAATGTAAATGATATAAATTTATCGGATCAATATCTAATTGCTTGCAAAAAATAAGAATTTTTTATGATTTACAATACTGCAGAAAATAATTTTTAAAAAGGTCTTGATGAATACAATTTTTTTATATTTAGATTTTCAAGATTTGGTATAGAATTTGTTGCTAGAAACTTAGAAAGGTTTAAGACGGAAAGAGACATGAGTAAACGGAAAAATAACCCACAAAATTTATTTATAATAATAAGTAATCATATATATTTAATAAATTGAAGAATTTGTAGGTAGATCGTCATTGAGACTATATAAGTTACAGAGATTCATATCTATTTTTTTATTTTTGGATCGGGATAGTCTCTTAACAGATAAGATATGATTTCTTCATCGACATTTTAACCGATATTTAGGACACGAAAAAAAAAACAATCAAGAAGTGGATGGAATGCCCTTAATGATTTGTACAAAAATATATTGAATTCATTAAAACGTAATTAAAATAAATAAAAAAGTTTACTAAAATAACTGATCAAAAGTTTTTACTATTGGATTCTGTTGCTTCCAATAGATTTTAAAGATTAAGTGGAGATATATTTTTCTTTGAATGCCTGATTTAAAGTTAGAGCTGTCTGCATTTGATTTGCTTCACTCAAAAAAAAAAAAAAAGTAAATAAATAATAATCAAACTATTAAATATCTTTAAATGAAGCTTTTGATATAACTCCATTTTTTAGTACAAGTTTAAAGTAAAATGTTATATCGAATATCATAACTCAATATCAATGAAAATTATACTGTTTCCTATTTTTGCTCGCTCAGAATGAATGGTTAAAAACTATTCTATCTGATGATTGAAAAGGGCTTTGATAACATTTTGTCAGTTAATAAAACAGCTAAATAGCTGGACATTACAAGTGTTTAATTGAAACTTCAATTTTTGAGAAATGACGATCTGGCAGCAAATGAGCGATATATGCTATATTAATCCAATTAAGCGTTGGAAAATTAAAACGAAAATACATTACTTTCCATTATGTTAAAATCAGTTTTTTTCTTATCTTATATCAATCGTCAAAAGGATGCAAGTATATGTTTTTTTCATTTTTAATATATATAATACTTCTTTCGTATCATAATACTTGTATTTCGTATATATAATACTTGTTCGTTCATAATCACACCTAAAAAGTTTAAATAAATTTTAAAATAAAAATGATTCTAAATATGAAAGAAACAATATATGGCTAAAATGTCTGAGAGGTACATTTGGAGAACTATTGAATTGTTTGCCTTTAATTTTTGATGTTTTCGGTCAAAATGTCATATATAGATTCACTGCAGAAATAGTAATATCTATGATATTGTTATGATTACAGTGAGGGTCATATAAGTTTAGTGGGTATTCGCTTTATGTATGTAACTGTGTATGTCAAGGACTCTTATGGAAAGATTTGAAAAATTGTATTTCCCCAGCATTTTTACCATTGAATTTTGTTATTGACAGAAGAGGAATTGTCTGATTTAAGTTTTATTTAACTGATAAAATTTTAAATGAACTGGACTCATAGACTGGTTCTCTTTGGTTAAGTATTTTGCCTTACATGATTTATAATGATTATAGAATCAGACCAGAACCTATAAAATTCATTATTTTAGGAACTTCGGACTTTATTTTTTTTAATATTTTCAGATAACGGACTCTTTAAAATAACAGACCATTTAAAACCCCCAGTCTGTGTATTTAAAATTCTTATGAGTTTTGCTGTTGTCATGTTCTGAACTATTTCTTAAGTGTTATTTAATGACTATTTTTAAATCGCTACACAAAATAAATTCCTCATACATACTTTAACGAAAATTAAGTTTTAAGAAAAGAAAATTTTTAGATTGTGATTTTTTAATGTTTTATTTCGAATTGCTTTATATTTTATTTTAATTTTTTTTTTTAAATATTATAAAGTGAAACTGAAACAATAATTAATAATCATAATTAAAATGAATACAATTTGTTTATTTTTTGGTTAATAATAATATATATATTTCTTGTTATTTTTTTGGATTTTTTGGTTTTCTTTAATTAAATAATTATTTCTTTTAACATGGCAGTGATGTCTTAATTTAAATATTTTTTTGTTTATTTCATTTAGTATTTTTATGTTGTTTTTTTTTGTTGTTTTCTGTTTTATTTAAATTTTTTAATTAATAAATTTCCTAAAACAAATTATATGGTTATGGTATCATTTAAATATATAATGAATTAATAATAAATGTATGTATGTTTATGTTTTAAATATATTATATGTACTTGTTTATAGGATACTTTAAACATGTCAAAATAATAATTAATAATGTACATAATTTTCCTAGTGCATAAATTTAGTGTTTAATTTAATAATAATTATAATTAAATAATTTTAATTAATAATTAATTATTAATTAACATACTTTTCATTTAATTTTTTATTTTATTTATAATGGTTATGTTCAAATGTGTGTGTAACTATTTTGCATTTGTATTTCCATTAATTATTATATATGTATTTGTGTACATACATACTTTCTCATAACACCTACACACTCACGCAACCTTGTTATACAATAATTATTAATTTATATATATTTATATTATTAATTAATTATTTTATATATTAATTATTAATTATTTTATATATTTTATATTTATATATTATGCTTGTAGTTATTTATATATTATGTATGTATACAAATAGTTTGTTTGTTTTAACATAAGAATTTAATATACATAATTATTAAATTA
This sequence comes from Cochliomyia hominivorax, assembly GCA_004302925.2. Taxonomy (NCBI): domain Eukaryota; kingdom Metazoa; phylum Arthropoda; class Insecta; order Diptera; family Calliphoridae; genus Cochliomyia; species Cochliomyia hominivorax. The sequence continues at coordinate 42,985,430 of PYHX02000494.1, read as the reverse complement.
AATTTAGAATTAGAAAAAAAAACTTATTTATTTATAAATATTTTATGTCTTTCTTTTACCATACAAACATGTAATTTTGTAACTTTTAAAAAACTTTAAAAAGGTTTATGTTAATTTCGGCGTTTATGTTAATCTCTCAGACAATGTTGTCAAATGTAGATAATTTTCTCATTTAAAGTTAAATATGGCATTTTAAGTAAATTTGGAGTAGATTTTGTGGGGAGGGATTTGGAGATTTTCTTAAAATTTAGGGATTGCAAATCAGATTTGCTGTCTGCTAATATTTGTTCTCGTTTTACCGTGTTTATACATTTTATTGTTTCTCTGGGTTTAAACAATATGTAATGAAGCTTTAACACCCTCCACTATATATTAGGAACGTATTAAAAATTCCGCTTCCTGCGAGCCCTATCAAAAAAGGCTTTATCTATGTATCACATTTAAAATTTCTTAGGTTTTCTCAGATATTAGTCTATAACCTTTTTATTCCAACGATTCTGCTGGTTTTATATAAGAAAATTCTTAGAAACTATTTAAACCAAATCTCATTGAGTTTTATCAATTGTTGTGGTTGTTACAAACTTTTTATTCACCAAATAATACAAAAATTGCTATAAAGGACTGTCACAGAATTTCATCTGATAGTTAATTGAGTTGTTATTTGGTAAAAAATATAGTAAAAAGAAGAAAAAGTAGGGTTATTTTACTTTTATCAGAACTTTCTCCAAAAGCTAAGAAATGGGAATAGTAGTAAATAATTAAGTGACCAAATTGTACCGCTTCACATTAAATAACACATCAGCTAAGTTCACATTAGGGAATATATATAAATAGACGTAACCACTTAATTATATTATTTTAACACCGTTTTGCTAAAAATTATAATTGAAAAATTTAAATTGAATACAGTCAAGACATTGCATTCTAGCATCATTCTATTGAAGTAAGAGTGTATGGTTTTATCTAAATTAACAAGAGGAGTTTATCTGACCCCAAATATTGTTTTGTATTGCCAATTTGGGCTGCCCGGAATGAATATTTATATTATCTTTAAATTGAAAATTACATAAAATGTTTGAATAGGCATATTCTTGATTTCCGATGTTATCTCTATTTTAGATATAATAGAATAAGGAAAGAGTAGAAAATATAAATAATTTCAGAGAATATAAAGAAATTCAGAGAATTTAAAATCATTGTAGACATCATGCTTCGCTATTCCAGAGATAATCTAAGACAAGATAAGTTATAAAAATTTTAAATTGCGTTATGAAATAATCAGTTATCAAAAATTACCAAAAATTTAATTAAATTAAAACTTTTTTATTTCAAATTCTGAATTTCGCATATTTCTCTACAGTTCTTGATTAAAATTTTAATTAACTTACATCTTTGTTATTTTGTAATCTGAATCTAAAAGTTTGGATTTTGAAAGGTTTCACCACATTAATTGTTTCTTAAATTAAAACTGATATCCCAGAAAATATACAATGATTTCTAGCATCTCCAAAGTCATACACATTTTTCTCTTAAAAGAAAAAGAGAGACTTTTCAACTTAGCTTAATTCAGCGGTAACCAAAAAGAGAGGAACATATTTTCGAAATTATAAGTGTTTTCAAAAACCAAAGCTTTCTTTACACACTTAACAAAGATATTATTATTGAAGTTCGTAGTATTGTTTTGGTGAATTACCTAATAACATCGGTTCCTGGGGATAAATTCTTATTAAATTTAAATTATAATAAATTTATTCGATTTGAGATAATGAGGAAGCTGTAAGATATTTGTTAATTAACTCACAGCTATGCCGAACTACAGAATAGACATGAATATTTTGAAGGGGAAACGAAAACGAAATAGATTTATATTTAGCTAATTTTGTTTATATCTATGCAATTTTGAGAGCATCGGAGGAATGATCGTTTGCAGAACATTTCATAAAAAATTTGGGTTTTTGAGGCAACTGGTTTATAATTTTTAGAGTATTTATTTCGTAACACAATGGGGAATAACACAATTTGAAGCTCTTTGCTTCATATAGAAATTTAAAATTTTTTTCTCTTGCTAGTAGTTTCTACACTAGTGTATTGAATGGGAAACCCTATTATAATTACATCAAATGATTCCAATTTTTCTAAGGCTTTTATTTTAATAAATTTAATTTTTATTAATTTTAATAAAAATCAGTCTTTAAATATTATTTCCTCTTTTACAGTTATTTGAAAAGTTACATAATTATATGTGTGGAGGAGAAACGAATATATGGATGATTATATTTATAGTGTAGCAATGTCTTTATGTATGTGTATGTTATTGTGGAAATGTGGCAGATTAAATTGAAATTAATTAAAAATTTTTATTGAAATAATTAAACTATTTTGCTAACTGTTTTTGTTGCCATTTTATGTTAATTCATTCTCATAACTCTTGTCTTTCCTGCGTTTTTGCTAAACAAATTAATAATCATTTTCATATTATTATTATTTTTTCATTACCATTTTAAGTTGTCTAATATTTACACTAAATTATTGGTTTATATATAATTTTAATATTTTTTTTAAACTTTTTTCTTTTTTAAATTTACTCTAACTATAACAGGGGAAGGGGGTTTCTATAATGTAATTATTGTTAATATATTATAATAATTTAACTACTAACATTTTTTGTTTATTTGTTTTGTTGCCTTTTTTAAAGTGAATATGTATGTTATGCTGGATTATTATTAATTAATTTATTATTTTTGTTTTTTTATTTTTAATTTTTTACTAATATACTTAGTATTTGTAAGTTTTTTTTTGTGATTTTTTGTATATATGCTGCTTTGTTTAATTATTTGACAAATTATTTATTTATAGTAAAATTATGAATTATTTATGTATGACATCACATTATGTTTTTAAATGTTTAATTATTAATTTTAATTTATTTTATTATTTATATCATGACCAAATTTCATCAGTGGGCATACTTCACACATAATTGTTTAATTAGAATAAAGGTTTTTTAAAAAATAATATTTGAGTTTTTTTATTTAAAAAAATACAAAGTTACAAATTATATCGAATTTTTTATATATTTGTTTAAACTTAAATTTTACATAACAATAAATTTATTAAATTTAATTTAAATTTTAATTTAAAGCAATTTATTAGCAGTATTACAGAGAGTTTTTTTAATTATGTATAAATAGTAGAAAAAATATTTTGAATTTGAGTTTTTTTATTTAGTTTTTTATCTTGATTTGCTTTTATTTTCCGCTATTTTATTAATTTGTATTTTGCTTTGAAGATTAGAAGAGAGTATGTAAATACTGATAATTGATGTTTTTTTGTTTTGGAAAAAAGTATAAGCAAGAACAACAACAAATGTACAAGTATATATAGTAGAAACTGTAAACTGTAGTGTAGTTATTGTAGAGAGATAGATAGAGATAGAGATAGAGAGTAATTATTACTAATTTTGTTATGTTTAGAAAAAGCTCTTTAAGAATCCAGCTGGTCCAGCCTGTAAATAAAAAATTGGATATTCATGAGTTGCTTATATGTAAAGTATTCAATTTTATATGAGATTTATATGTATATCTTTTGATGAAAATCAAAATGATTCTATTTAATATTTCTATTTCCATATAAAACAATTAATTGTATATGTGATAAAAATTTTAAACATGATTGTTACGGATTGAGGTTTTTTTATTTCCAAATGGAAAAATTGGAAAATTTTTTCATTCCTCTTTTATGGACATATAAAATTGTCCATCGTGTTGAGATTTTAAATAAATATTGTAATTCATTACAATTTTATTAACATTTAATTTTAAACAGAACAAAAAAATATTTTTTTGAAATATATATATATATTTTTTTAAAGTTAATTTTATAGTTATTGCACCAATATTTTCAAAATTTTTTTAGGGAATCTAGCAGCGATAGAAATGGGTTAAAAATTTGTTTCGACTTGAATCACTCCGTAAGTATAAGGTATAATCCATAATCATGTAAAGATTTTTTATAGACATTTACAAGAACATTATACATACAATTTCGTTTCTCTTTATGCAAAAAATTTATTTGAAATTAATATACCCCAAGTGGTTTAATGATTAATTTTATGTTTAATTTTTAAACATGTCTTTAACGGTTAAAAATGATTCTGTACATTTTCAAAAAAAAAAAAAAAAAAAAAAAAAACGATTTAGGCACATTGTGATTTATTCAAATATCTATATGAAAATACAAACATAGATTTTTTGGAACAGCTATTTCCTTTAAAATTATTTTCACCTCTCATGGCAAAATACACTTCTATTTTCTGAATTATTTTAACTGAACCGATAACCTGGTCATAATGAGTAAATTAAGTTAAAAATATTTTGTTACAATTTCAAGTCTTTAATAATGTCGAAAAAAGCACTGTGTTGCATTTAAAAAATAAAAAGGCAACTTTCGAAAGGCTAGTTCCCGAAGCCTTCCTTCGAACCCAATACAGTTTTGAATGCCATTTGAGATCTGGTAATAGCTTCCAATAAACTAAAAGATTTAACGACGTCCACTTATCTGTCTGGCTTTCATGTAAACCTTGTGACAAAATGGCATATGACATTTTTTACGTAACTTGATGTCTATCTAACGAATTTTGTCACAAAAAAATGTCTTATTGTTGTTTTTCAAAAATTATTAAATGTTAACAATTGTAACAAAAATTTTAAGAGTTTTGAAGAGATTCAAACATGATCAAATAAACAAAACTAAATTTGAAGATATTTTTCTTCATTTCCTAAAGTTTTATCTTTATTTTTTTTTAAATGGTTAAGCTTGTCATCTTTAAAAACATATTATTGGTATTCTCAACACATTTTTGAGGGAACGAAAGGGCACAGTACAGTTAAAGAGGAATTGATTTACTTCAGTATTTATGATTAACATTAACATTGACACCGTATAAAAGTTGACACCGTATTAAAGTTATTTTCCTTTCGTTGAAAAGTATGCTAAAATATTTTATTTACGTCTTTTGTTTTACGTCTTTTTCTTTACGATTTTCTTTTAACTTTCGTTGAAAAGTATCCTGAAACATTTTCTTTACGCCTTGAAGTACGCACAGATACCGATGTATAAGTTGATCAATACTGAAACATTTTATTCCACGCGGTCAGAAAGTTGAAAGGTAAGAAATTACCATCGCACGCAAGCCTCTGCATTGGGGCAGAATCAATTCTTGGGAAATAAATAAATAAATTCTATCATGAATTTCATTGAAATCGTTCGAAAGTTACATATGCAGGTTAAAAAACTGATGAATTACACAATGACTATCTATAGAACAAAAGTTGCTTGGTATTCCCTGCAATACAGAGTGCAAAAAATCTGACTACAGACATGGAAATATATTAAATATATTAATTTTGGAAAGAAAAACTTCTCAAAAGGCAAAGCTGGAATCATATTTTTAATTATCCTAAGTATATAGATATCCATGTAAGGAAAACACACAAAAATAATTTTCTGTCAGATGGCCTTTGTAATGGCAAGGTGATCATTAAAAAAAATCAAAATTTAGTAAACATGTTTTATACGAATTGAGATTTTGTATGAAAAAGTCGGAATCCTTTTATTTCCCTGAATTGTGAATATTGATATTTCAAATAAATAACATTATTCATTTTTATAAAATATTAAATATGATTTTTTAGAAAAAGATCGAAAACTAAATTTTTTTGCACCAAATGATGTTCCATTTTCCTTTTTCTTAACAATTGTAAATTTGTATGTTTTCATAGATACTTAATAAATTTGTTAAAAGTTTACACCTTGGCTGAAAATCCACACTAAACTAAGTCTCCTGAATTAAAATTTTACAATTTTCTATACATTTCTACGATAAATGTATTTAGCATACAGAATTTGTTTACACTTACAAATGCCATGTTCACATAATAAGCGTTTTTGTTTCTATCATTTTAGCGGAAATGTATGGAATAAACTATTTTCCGTACATTTTACTTTACCCTAGTTTACTGTGGATTTATCTGTATAACCTCAATGTCACCAATATAAAAAGCTTTAAAAGCGTTCTGACTTTAAGACTTAAAGTACATTGTTACAATGCCACTTAATTTTAAGAAAAAATCTCAGTCTCGCAAAAATGTCATCAACTGTTTATTAACCATAAAGAAAAATTTAAGCCACTTCATAATCTTTCATACACATATTTCGGTAACTGTAATTAAAATGTCAAAAATATAATAACTTACATCTTGTTGTTGTTGCTGTTGTGTTTGTGCTTGTTTGACTTTTGCTTGGGCAATCTTTAAGGCTCTAAAAACGTACAAAAAGAAAGAAAATAATTAAATTAATAAATTAACACATTCACAAAGAAAGAGTTAATAAATAAAGAAAATTAAAGTTGTTTGTAATGTTAACATACTGTTGCAAGTCCATAATTGTTTTTTCCTTGGCATTCTGTTCTTCTTGAGACATCTGTACCAATTTGAGTAATCGTTCTGTTTCCGCTGTTGCCTTTTTGTGTTCTTCTTTGGTATTTTGTAATTCTTTGATGCAACTGTAAATTATAAAATCCCACAAATTTGTGATAAAAATTTTTAAAAGTATTTTTATTAAAAAAAAAAACAAAAAACAAAAAACTTACGCTTCCAATTGTCTTTGAGTTTCCATGAGTTTTTTGTTTAGTTCTCCGGCAGCTGCGGCACCACCTCCTTGAGCTTGCAGAGATTGTTCTAATTGATCCACTTGATCTTTTCGTTTGCGCAGTTGGACATCGAATTCGACCATTTTCTTTTCCTTCTCTTCAATATCTTTGCGTTTGGCATCGATTTGTTTGCGTTGTTCTTCAATAATTTTACGTTCACTCTCGACTGCTTTGGCTTGATTATCAATTTGATTTCGTATTTCTTCCAATTGTTTTTGTTGTTGTTCCAGTTGTTGTTTTTGTGCTTCGCTGGCGGCAGCATTTGCTCCTCCCGCTTGGCTAAGTTGTTGTATTTGTTGCTGTAATTGTTGTATTTGTTGTTGGGCAGCTTGTAATTGTTTCGCTTGTTCTTGGTTGGCAACCTATAATTTCATAAAAAAGAGGGAGACATTTGATAAAATTTTTGCACTTAGTACATTATTGAATTATTGAAGTAGTTTTACTTACTTGGCTCTTTTGGAGTTCTTCAACCAAAACTTCCAATTGTTGTTGGAATTGATCTCTTTGTGTTGTGGCAGCTTGAAGTTCCCCTTTGACTTTCTCCAGTTCTTGTTGAAGTTGTTGCATTTCTTGTGTGTTCGCAGGTGGTTGTTGTTGCTGTTGTTGATGTTGTTGCTGTAGTTGTTGTGCTTGCATTTGCAACTGTTGTTGCATTTTTTGCATTTGAGCATGTTGTTCCTTAATATGCTGATCCATCATCTGAAAATATACGAACATTTTGTGTAAGAGTTCTTGACTTTTATTAACGCGGTAAAAATTATATAATACCTGTATACGTTTATGCATCTCTTGAGCAGCCCTATCTGCCATATCGGCTTTGTTCTTTTCAGCCTCGACAACTTTACGCCATTGATCCAATTCTTCTCGTGATGCTCCACCTTGGGCTCCAGCTCCCGCTGCAGCTGACTGTAAGGCTTTTTCGGATTCTTGGAGTTTTTGTTGCAACACTTGTATTTCTTTCTTCATTGCTTGTATTTCGGCTGGTGCGGCTGGTTCCACCGGTTGGCCATTGCGAAGCTTGCGGTTTTCTTCGCGAGCATTTTGTAGTTCGGTTTCGGCATTTTGAAGTTCTTTTTGGAAATTCATTAGGATTTCCTGACTCTTTTCCAATTGATGTACTAATTGTTCCCTTTCGATTGACAACTGTTTCACATCTGCTTCCAGCTGTTGTATGTGTTTTTCTACTTGAGGATGGGGTTTATCTGCTCCTCCATTTCTAGAAGATTGTCTCAGGGCCTCCTTCTCAGCTTCGGCCTTTTCGAGACGGTCATGAAGACGACCCAATTCCGCAGACATACGTTCAAATTCAATACGTGTGGATTCATTGGCTTCTTGTTGTTTAGCCAAATGCATTTGAGCTTTTTCGAGTTCCTTAGCTAAACGGCCTGCTTCTAACTCGGTGGCATCTCGAGATTGCAATGCTTTTTCTAAACGATCTCTTAATCGGTCGATTTCCTGACGTTCTCCTGCTGACATAGAAGCTGTTCGAACAGAATCTGCAGGACTTATGGCGGAGGCTTGTTGTAATCTCAAACGTTCTACTTCCTTTAGTAACTTCTCGTGTTTGTCTCGTGCCTTCTCACGCTCAATATGGGCTCTCTCCAATTCACTACGTTGCTTCTCTTGGTTGGCAAGCAACTTGGCCACTTCTCCTTTAGAAAGTTCGAGTTGCAGAGATGTTTCGTGAAGTTTGGATTCCATGGTGGCAATTTCGTTTTCAATTTTCTCATATTTATCCTTGTACTTCTCAAATGTTTCTGATTCGTATTGAGATTTTCCTCGTATTGTTTCGAGTTCCATAAGGGTTTTATCGAGTTTTTCACGTAGACGTTCATTCTCCTCTTTGAGACGACGTGTCTCACGACCAAATGTATCGGTGTCTTGAAGTTTTCTGAGTTCGGTCTGGCTCTTTTCATAACGATCTCGCATCTTTTCGAGTTCGATAGCGTAGTGGGCAGCTTCGTCTTTGGCGGCTTCAACACTGGCACTAGCCTTACTTTGGGCAGCATGAGCTCGTTCCAATTCATAAGTGACTCGCTCAAGTTCAGATTGCAGATGTTCTTTCTCACCCTGAGTACGACGCAGATCAGTTTGTATTTTATCATAACGTTCGCGATGATGTTCCAACTCAGCACGGGCATTATCTTCACATTCCTTGGCGCGACTAAGTTGTAGAGCAGCTCTATCACATGCTTCTTGCAAACGTGTGCTTTCATCCTGCAGTTTGCGTAGATCTTCTCTAGCTTTTGAGGCTGCCAATGAAGAACGTTCGGCTTCCACTTCCAAACGGGCACGATCAGCCTCAGCTGTATCACAACGTGATTGAAGGCGATAAATTTCATTCTGAGCACGATCATATTTCTCCAACATTTTCTCAAACTCTTTATTGGAAGTGTCCTTTTCATCAATAAGCTTCTGACTAGCGTATAAAGCTTTATCCAATTTCTCTTTAAGTATTTCCACTTCGGTGACGGCATCATCACGTTCCATCTGATGGGTGCGATAAGATATACAAATGGGAAGATAAAGAGAGTGAGATGGAATTAAGTCGTTTTGTATTTGGAAAATAATGAGAATGAATAGATTAATAATTTTGATTAAGCTACAACTAACAAACAGCCAATTGTTTGAAGTAATCATGCAATTTTTACTTCTCTTTTTTGATCAGATTTCAGATTTCAAACTTTTTACTGAAAGGATTATTTTGTTTTGTTCTTTGGATTGATTTCTACAAGTGTAGCATGGAATTACCTGTAATTTTTGCTGTATAGCATGCGATTTTTCATAACGTTCTTTGAGTACTTCCAAATCAGTTTGCATAGCTTCTCGATCGCGTGCTGCTTTCTGAAGCAGTGTCTGTGATGATTCTGAGCGTTCTTTAAGAGTTTCTAATTCGTCGGAGAATTGATCACGTTCCTTCTGGACACGTGCAAGTTGTATCTACATTTGAGTTTTATTAGATTTTAAATAACAGTTATATACAACGTTAATTAAAATACAACATAAATTAAGTATAAATTAAGTATTAAGGAAAGATATATATATAGCATTAGGTATGGTGGATATATGTTACACAAGTGTATAGTTATAGATGTAGCTATTATACATTTACATTAACACACATATATACAATATGTGGTTTAGGATAATTGTTAATATATTTATGTAGTTATATACATACATATGTAGACTGCAGGGAAAAGGAAATAATTTTTAGAAGGAAGTTAGTAAGTATCTAATTTACTAGCCGGTGTTTATACACATATAATTTTCTACATTAACTATATACTTAAGGGTTTTATAGATAATATGTATGCTCGTACTTATGTATTTTAAGATATTTTCTTATATATTTTTATTATTAGACCTGATACAAGTTACTGAGATAAACACGATGCCTACCTGAACCTTTTCAAGTTTTTCACGAATACGATCTGTATCCAAAGTAAGAGTTTCACGTTCTTTTTGTACACGTGCAGCTTGACCCAAAGCCTTATCCAATTGTGATTGCAAATTATCATAATCATAAGTTAATTTCTCCTTCTCCAACACTAAACGACGATTATCAGCACTGGCCTTATCCAGTTTATCTTGCAAATGATCGACTTCGTTCTGTGCCTTATCCAGAGAATTTTGTAATTTTTCTTGCTGTAATTGTGCTTTACCCAAAGTGGCTTGTGTACGTTCCATTTCCTCCTTCATCTTGTCCACCTCGGAGAAGGCCTTTAGAAAAATTAAATAAATTAAAATCAATTGAAACATTTCCGATATAATTGCATAAACAATATTTAAATTTCTTACTCTATCCCGATCGGCATGTATACGTGAAATACCAGCTTGTACTTTCTCCAGTTCTTGACGTAAACTTTCCTGTTCACCTTGGGCATTTTCCAGTTTAGCTTTCAGTCTATACACTTCACCCTGGCTCTTTTCCAGTTTTTCCTGCAGAGCAGCCGCCTCCTCACGAGCCCTTTCCGCATCCGACTATAAGTTTGTTGAAAATTTTGTGAAGAAGATAAAATTAAAGCAAAATTTATATTTAAGTCTTTTTTACGTGAAATGGTGTTAAAAATTGATATGGAAATAAATGCACAGAGAAGAAGGAGGACAGACAGAATAAATCGTCTACAAATAAAGGCAATTGAGCGACAATAAAACAAAATGGAATGAAGAAAAATGTACGAACGAATAATGAATCTTCTTTTTTCTTATATTTTGTAATTATTATTATTTTTACACTTTATGCCGTTATGTTATTATTATCGTTTGTACGAGTATGTAATCATGTAAATAAATATGCATGTTGTATGTAATACAAATACAAGAGTTAAATGGATTTTTGAAAACTTTACATACGAAGTACAAAGAACAAATAATTTGCAATGAATGTTACTTAATGTAATGTAATGTAAAATAACTATTACAAAGAGAATAAGTAGACAAACAAAATTGTTATAAAAAAGTTCGTGGTGGAAGTCGAAAGTGCAACAACAATAATGAAAAGAATATACAAAAATAATAAGAAAAGAAATAATAATGCAAAAAAATATATATAGAACATTATTTGCAAAGTTGAAATTATTTAGAAAAAGAGTAGTTATAACTCTCGATTCATTAGAGTTCCCTTATTTAATTTATTAGGTGTAATCTTTTGTTATTAGATTCAGCCAATTTTTTCTAAAGATTTTCATATTAGAATTTTTCAAATAGTTTTAATGTCAATTTTGCTACACAGTAGGGCAGAATCTAATACTTAGGCAAAGAAAATGTGCAGAAAAATCCCAAAGATTGGTATTTTTTTGGTTTTGGTCTACACAATCGGCATTTATAGTAGGCCTGGGAAGGTTCAATGTTAGATGATAAAAATATATATTACTTTATTTTGATATAAAAATCAGGCTTTGGATGTTCTATTTCAAAGTTTTAAGTCAAAATTTTAAAGGGAATATCTTTAAGGTCCTATAGTATTTTTGGATTCAAAATTTAAATTGTTATTTGCAAGGAAAAAATACTTTAAATCAACAAAAGGGTCTTCAAACCTTCCAAATTCAATATACTTTCATGTTAAAAATTTTTGACTTATTAAAAATCTACCTTATCATATAGTTATGAGTAATCGTCAAAAAAATTACACCATTGATAGAGAAAATCTGTGATCTTAACATATATTTTGTTTTTAAGCCTATCTAATTCTACATCTTTTCGGCCTAAAGCACAATTTAAAGATTAAAGTTTAATTTCAACTACTTGAGATAAAACTATTTTTTTTCGATGAGGAATTATATAACACCATAAAAGTATATATATATATATATATATATATATATATATATATATATATATATATATATATATATATATATATATATATATATATATATATATATATATATATATATATATATATATATATATATATATATATATATATATATATATATATTCCTGCATCAACTAAAAACAAATTCGATTCAGATATGTCTGTCGTTTTTGGAAATATTCTCACGCTCACAATAATGATCTGATTATAAAGAAAAATTAGATTTTTGACCATTTTCTGGACTAAACATCTAAATATAAACAGATTTTTTTGAAATCTATCGAAATTCAAGTAATTATATGCAACTACTACGGACCTTATTAGAGTATAGCTTTGACATAAGACTCTTTTTCCGGAATAGTGTTTTAATCTTATAAAACTCTAAAATATTAAAGTATTTCAATATTCATTTTTGAGTGACGAAAATTAAGAATATAAGTCCACATTTCACCAGAGCTCTCATAGGAGGCCCCCATTTCGAATCGATTTTTAAAATCGTAAAACTCTCATATAATATGCAATTGTTACCTCAATATAAGTACTGAAGGGTATTTAAGATTCGGTATGGTCGAATATAGCATTTTTGAATTACATTCTATAAATCGAGAGCTATTACAGACATTGATGATTACATATAAATTGATGTTAGAAAAAAGCAGTTAAATCATTCAAAATATAATGAAATTCATGATTGAAGCCAACAATTGAAGCAATAATTTTCTCTGTGACAAATTTAATTGCATTTGACGCAAAATTCACGGAAAATGCGATAAACATGACAGTTGACAATTACGCATGATTTTAATGAATAATTTGAATTTAGTCATAAATAAACAATATTTTCAAAATATTATCAATTTTATTATGAACTAAAAATTGATGGATGATGACATTTTAGCAAAATGACGTTTATTAAACGTTAAAAATGCCTTAACAGAAAATAATGGCTGAAATATCTCACATACATATGTATATTTAATATGTATGTATGTTTTGTTTTAATGTAAAATTTTGTTTATGTAATGTTATGTAACAGTATCTATAATATATATGTATGCATGTATTATTGCTTGATTAAAGTATTTAGTTAAAGAAATTGTAACGTAACTATGATTTAATTTATCAAGATTGATTATACCCTACACCACCATAGTTGGTTGGAGTATAATGCGTTTGTGCTTAAGTTTGTAACGCACATGCGCCATTTTTAAGTATACCGTTCGATTCAGAATCACTTTCTGAGTCGATTTAACGATGTCCGCCAGTCTGGCTGGTTAGCAGTTCATGTAAAACTTTTAAACAAAATGCAGATCGCAATTTTAGAGACATCTTAATTAAACTTGGCACAAATCATTATTTTGGACCAAGGACGATGTTTATTGAAATTGGAGATGATGTGTCCATTGGTTCACCTAGCCCTCCTACAAATGTTCTTTCCAGAATGGGGTTTTAATTATAAAAGTCCTGAATACAAAGCGATTTTAAAGAAACTTGACACATATGATGTGTCAATTATAGGAGGATCGGTCCATTATTACTAATAGGTCCCATACAACACCTTTTAAAAATAATATTTTGAAGAACTTTTATATGACATATATGATAAACATTAGCAGAAATCGATTTACGAAATTTAACGAGGGTCCATTAATAACCAACAATGTGGTGTAGGATTTTAAATAGTCGGGCTTGACCGACTATAGGTTTGTCTTGTTTTTATTTGTTTTTAAATATTTAAAATTTAAATGATTTTCTTTTTTATCGCTTTAAAAACAAATTGATTAATTTTGCATTTTTAATGATGAAATTTATAGATAATTAATTAATTAAATTTTTAATTTTGATTTTATTTTACTTTTGATTTTCGTTGGAAACAATTACTCACAAAACGTTTATCTGTTTCACCCTATTAAGTTTTGAATGCAGGCAAATACAAGATACAATAGATAATTGAGATTTGAATTGTTTAAATTGTTGTATTTATTATTTAATATAATTTAATATTAAATATATTCGACAGTTTAATAATTTAATAGTTATTGGTAATTATTTATGAAAGTACAGTAAATAAATTAAGACAGAAAAGTTTTAAATTAATAATTTAATTTATTTTTTAATTTATATTGACAAGGTGAGATAATAAATATTTATTTTAACCGTTTTAACACTTTTGTAGTTCTAGAAACAGCTTTTGTCAAAAAGGGGTTCTAAATCTAAGAAAAACAAAGAATAAAAAACAAATAAAAGAATAAATCACCAATAAAAATAATTACAATTTTTAAGATAAATGAGAAAAATATATTCCTCGTCCAGATCACAAATAATCCTTTAAATGTTTTGAGGGTACTACTTTCTACCTCTATAGAAATATTTTGTAACTTATACCATTCTTTATCAATTCATCAATTTATTTATTTTTTCTTGTTCCTGAAAACTTTTAGTATAGAAAATTTCAAGAATAAAAATATAAGCTTTAATACTGCTAAATCCCGAAATTTTTGTAGCTTACTGGTCAAAGTCGAATGTTTAAAAATTTACTTTATATTGTTTATAGATCCGTATGAAGACTCCTAGCCCCAACGAGTTATTGTAAATTAGCCAAGATTTTTCCTAAATGTATTTTTGAATAAAATCATTTTTATTCTGTGAGTTTGGTAGAGAACAAGAAGAGTTGGTGAATAACTAAAGTTGCTCACCTCAGGTATGGAAAAAAGAATATCGCCAAAATTTCATTTATGATTTAATTGGAAAAATAGTTCTAATAATTCTCTACAAAAAATGGGCTCTCAGGTGTGTTATTTTTCTTTATCTTAAAAGAAATTTAGACTAAAGAAAAATTCAGATATGATTTTTTATTATTATTATTATTTTTTTTTGACTTGGCAAGATCAGTTTATGTGGAATATCTAGAATGTTTATGTGAAATTTTATTAAAAAGAATATTCAGTAATTTCAAAGCTACGGAATTAACTATTTTTATTAATTTCTAAGCTTGTCCCATATATGGGTCTATAATAGTTTTATAGAATTTATATATATATATATATATATATATATATATATATATATATATATATATATATATATATATATATATATATATATATATATATATATATATATATATATATTACTTTTAGTCAATACACGCGAAATATATATATATATATATATATATATATATATATATATATATATATATATATATATATATATATATATATATATATATATATATATATATATATATATATATATATATATATATATATATATATATATATATATATATATATATATATATATATATATATATATATATATATAATATATATATATATTATTTATTTCGCGTGTATTGACTAAAAGTAATCATTCTCACTCCTCGTAAAGTTTTATAAAAACATGAGTCTATTAAGACATATTTATCTGTTCGTCTGCCTGTTTTTGACTTGCTCACATTCAAACTAATAGACAAAGTTGAATAAAATTTGACATTATCAATTGTTATTGTTCTGAGAAGTTTCTTATTTTTAATTAGACAAATTTATAAAAAGTTTTAGACCGATATTCGATTCAATCTCAAAACTTTGGGGAATAACTCTTGCAATTTTATAAAAACGAATCAACAGAAAAAAGTTATAGCTGATAATTATTATTATCAATATATAGACGTTTTCTCCGCAAGTGGACGAATATTAAATTCACTGAACCAAAAAAGGTAGTAAATACAACGAAAAAAGGGAGTAGAATTGAAGAAAATTAGTTTATTTTATAACCAACTCCAGCTTTATTTATCATAATGAAAATTTTCGTTAATTGAAGTATTTTAATTATAAAAGTAGTAGTATTAGAGTTGAAGGAAAATTACATTCATTTCAGTCATAATAATTATGTTCTATAAAATATTTCCCACCCTACATACCAATAATCTGTTTAGAGTTTCATTGTCCTATTTTATTTTATCGGACAGAGAAAGTACACAAGATTAAAAGAACTAAAACTTCATTTTAATATGTAAAATTGAATAAATTTGTATGTTATTTAACTTACGATGCGTTACCGTTTACTTAACACTTTTTTTGTAAGTTTTCCACAAAAATGTTTCGCTAATAATACCTACGACATTTGTTGATATAAGAATAACTGGCAGAATACCGAGCAAACAGTTTGAAACCAATAGCATCGATCGGATAGCCAATCCTTATCGAACGGAATAAGTCTCTTTATAATATATATATTCTTTTATGGCATTGATAGCTTAGCTACGGAAGTGGGCGACAGAGTTACACAGAACTCTGAGAAAGAGTGATGGGCGTAATTACTGGACATTTTACTCTACGGAAATATCTTATGTAATAGTTGACACCGATGACATTGAATGTAGTGCATATAGAGTCATTGCAACAAAAAGATTAAAATATATCATTAAATCCAGCAAAAATTGTATACACTTTCAATATTTAGTATATAAATGAGATTTTTTTATTAATTTTATTTACATTTTAATATTAAATATAAATGTCATTGTTAATAAAAAAAACAATATTATGTTGAGATAAATTATGAACTGAAGAAATGATCAAGCATTTTGCTTACGAGCTGATTAGCGATAACATTGATACTGATAGAAAAATATGTCCATGTCTTTTTAAGAGGGCGATCAATGCTCATATTGCACAAAAAACATGAATTTTACGTTAATTATGATCAGCTTCTGTCTTACGTTATTGTGGAAAATATTATTTTATATATAAATTTGGAATATTATCGTTTTAGTTTTATTTCATTAGCTATAGATTCGATAATTTTTCTAGAGTATAATTTTTATTTTGTGAATTTATTAATATAAAAATACTTAACGCGAATATTTTAAATCAAAATTACATTTTAAAATCAAACAAATATTTAAATAAATTAAAAATTCAACTTAATTTAGATTTTGACAGAAGCTGTTTAATTGAGATTTTTTCAATATTTACTGTATTTGATGGTGGTGTTGTGTGGATCTGATGGGTATTGAATTTTGGAAAAGTTTATGTGTAAAGTAGTGTTTATTTAAGGTTATTTTTTTTCTTGTTCCTTTTCATTATTGTATTTGTAGAATTTTAGATTTTGAATTTTGTTTTTTTTATGTGTTTGTATTGAAAATTATATTTCAAGAAAATTACATTATGATGCTTTATAGAAATTATAACAAGAAGCATATGTATGTAATTCATAAATTAAAATATTAATTTTTATAATTTATTTATTAACATATTTTTTGTACATATGAATACAAATATTTTCCAATTATCATATCACATTAACACCACTTTCAAGTCTTTAACACAAAAGGTATATATAGAATAATGTTCAGATTCACAAAAAATATATAGAAATTAATTCGATACATTCAAATTTATGAACAGAAAAATCATGATGAAATAAAAAATATACCAATAGAAACGTTTAAAAAAATAGTTTATATAGTAGTATGAAGCTTTAGATGATAACAATGAACTGGTTATTGGTACCTGTGTAACTCTGAGTTCGGCTTGGGTACGTCTCAGTTCGGCAGCTGCTTTATCAGCGCGCTCTTGTGCTCGATCCAGCTCTTGGGAAGTTGTTAAAGTTGTGCGACCAAATGTTGTCTATTGTTTAAGATATTTGATTTATAGAAAAATTTTTTATTAGCTTCTTATAAAATTTAATTGAGCAAATATTTTGTTATATTGTTTGTTAACAATAATTAATTGCAATTGATTAGTAGAAAAATAGTATTTTAAAAATTTTACTTTAAAAAATTCCAGCAGGAAAATAAATCAAATGCGCTGTGTGTGTAGAAGAGAATATCTACTTAAGACGAGTTTGTATTCTAAAATTTTACAAAAAATGCCAATAATTTCTAGAAGATAATTTTCATTTCCAAAGAACAAACTCGACTTTTTAATTCATTTTTCGTGTTTGTGTAATTGTAACATACAAAATATTTTAAATAACGGCCAAACTTTTTTTTATAAAAAAAATAATATATATATATATATTTGTTAAAAAACTTTCACACGTAAATAAAAATTTGTATTAGAAATAACTCATAGATTTTGCAGTGCATAATATTTAACGCTTTAAAGTTGTTGTTTTTTGTAAAAATCAAAAATATACAGTTATTAACAAAAATTATAAATTTGTAATTTGCATATTGTTTTTTTCTCATAATATATTTGTACATAATTAATAGTAATTAATTCATTTACAAACTACTAGAATCGCCTCTAGTTCCTAATACAACTTACCGTTGATATTTTTCCAGATTCGTGTAATAATTTCTGTACCGACTGTAAGGCGTTAAGAAAGTGCTTTTAGTATTAAATTTACCGGGTGTAAGTTTATTTATTTATTTTTAATTTAATTATTTAATTTGTAAATACGTAAAAAATATTGTGTACAATTACGCTTAAATGTTAAGATGGAATTAAATTTAGAGATCGTAGTTCTTATGAAGTTGTGTGTGACACAAAGAAATTTTGCGTAATTTGGACCACATGCTTTTAACACATGCTTGCTGTGTTCAAAATCAAAAGATGGTGCGAGCTGAGACCTTATGCTAAAGCTCTTAATGCTTTTGTGCAGAAGATTGTAATGGGTTGAGAAAAGTACCCATTCTCTTGGGTGTTTATAACGACCTCATTCTGATTGTGGTAACAAAAACAGACGTATATATTTTTATTTCTATATTAAATATTGAAAATCATTGGATTGACAGTTTGATACACACCACATCGTAATTATTTCGCAATTTAGGTGGGTGTCTGTGGTAGGAAATTATAACCAAAATATTAAAAATTAAAATATGCATTTCGATTAAAACTCCCACAGTTTTTCTTTTAGTAACTTTTAATTTTTGGAAATAAGTCTCGTTCTATAAGATTCTAAAAGTAAGGTTGTAAAAGTAAATGGCGTTTGACTAATTCTTTCTGACTAAGAGATTAATCGAATAAAGGCTCGAAATAACCAGCTTCCCATTACACACAGGCTTTTCGTTAAATAGCAGAACATTAAAGCATAAGATTCTGTGCAATGGGACTTATTTTTACTCTTCGCATTGATAAGTGGCATATTCCAAAAAAAAAGCGGAAGCATAATTACATTTCTCAGTTTATGTGATGTTCCACTATCAATAAAAAGACGGTCTTATTACGAAGACTTAATGGTCTTGCTAATATAAAATATAAAGTATTAGATTCTAGAAACTTTTGAACCTGACAGCTATTTCACAAGGACTCTAACGTAATTGATTAAAACACCGAAGTGGTGTAACAATGTAATATATTATCATATTCTAGATAATACTCTCTTAAGATTTATGTCACACAGTACCTTCGATGAAAAATGAAATGGACATAAATCTGTACATTCCGAACGGCTAGTCCGATTTTTACCAAATTTCACAGAGTGATAGTAGATGTGTAGAAAAATCTTTCGATATTAAAAAGGATAAATTTTTAAAATTACTTTTAAGTATTAAAAATTTAACGAATATTTTCAACAAACTGTATTTACTGTAAAACAGTGTTAAATTAACAATTTTTATCTATGAAATAAAATCATAATTGAAAATAAGTTAAATTATTTTATTTGAATTAATTTTATATTAATTTTTTGTGCGAACATTATCTAAAATCAACTATGTTCAAGATGATTTTTTTCAAGTATTTTTTTTTCTATGTGTAAGTAACAAAACAGGTATGTATGAAATAAAAAATACCTAAATATCTTACGAACATCACTAATTTTGATTAATGAGTTAAATTAACACACTCAAAATCTTGAATTGTTAACAAGAGTCTGGAGCCTACTGGCCATTTAAAACGTCGCTAATGCACTTTGCAACATATAAAAATAATTTAATATTACCCCTACTTCCTATAAATTTTTGTAAATGTAAAATAAGGATAATTAAATTACGCTGTTATTGCCAATCGTTTGTTTACACACATTTGACCGTAAATGTACACAATATATTATATTTAGCATACTTTGAGGGGCACTCTTTAAATATATTTAATTATACCATAATACATACACAAATATCTAAATATAAAATATTTTTTTGTTCATTTTTTATTTTTCTGTTTTAACTAGAAAGGGGCGATTACTAGCTGGTTTGTATTTATTGCTGTTTCTGTTTTGTTTTGTATTTTCTATACTTTTCTTAATGTAGTTTTAATTTGTAATTTAATTTAATAAACATTAATTAAAATCAATTGCGTGTTATTTTTTTAATGTTTCTTGTTGTTATTAAATCAAAACCTTTCATTTGAATTATTATTATTATTATTATTATTGGCAGTGTGATTTATAAATGTTTAATGATGATAATGATTATTTAAATTATAATAATGAGTTAGAAATTATTTGAAGTAAGTGAAATTTGACGGGTTTTTCATTAAACAGGAAACTAAATTTATGTACATTTATGCAACTATTAAGTATTAAGAGAAGACATTTCTTTGTATGTAAATAGACACAAAGAGAGAGACAGAGGGTGTGAGAAAGAGAGTGAGTTATAATTTAAGTGCACCACAATAAAAACAACTGTTATAATACTTTATTTATGGTATTTTTTTTTAACTTTTGTGCAAAAACTTTTTTAACTCTTAATATATAAATTATTGAGTTTTTTATAAAAAGGATTTATTTTACATATACATGAACATGTATTAGGATATATATATAAATTTACACTAACAAGTGTAATTAATACACATATTTGAAAGTCTGTAACAGGATATGGATTTTCTATTTATATTTTTTTAAGGGGAAATGAAATTTTTTGGTTTGAGGGTGTTGAAGGGGATTAAGTTGATTTTCATTTAAAGGACTTTTTCGGAGGGTAGTTGGTTGTCAAATAGGGTTTCTTAAGTAATAAATTAATTGAATTAACTAAAATCAACTAACTAACTAACTAACTGACTAAGAAATTAACTAACTAAACTATTCCCTGCTGGCAATTTGAGTGAGTTTTAAATTTTATAAAAATTGAAAAAGAAGAAAATAAAAGTTAAAATATAAAAAAGAAGAAAATAATTGAAATAATAAATATAGATGTCTTACTTTATGTAGTGTGGTTTGTTCATCTAGCTGCATCTAATATTTAAAATAGTAGTAGTAATTAGGAGTAGTAGTAGTAATAATAGTAGTAGTTTATTATTAGATGGATTATAGGTAGTAATCGAGAGTAAATATTTATGAGGTGTTCATGTAAATAAAATGATAAAAATGAAAAATATAAATATAAAATTGTTTTAATATCTTTTTACTATTTTTAAAACATTTTTTGATATTAAATGGGAATTATGGTTACATTTACAATTATTTCTTTATATATATGTATAGATAAATATAAAATCACATAAATTAATATATTTTTAAAATATTTTTTTTTTATTTTATTTCACTTTTTAGTAAAAATTAAAAAAATACAACATTTATATGTTAAACTTTTTACTAAAACAACCAAAAACAAAAAAAAAAAAAAAACAATGTAAAAGTTTGAAAATGAAAATCATAAAAAATAGTTAAAGAAAAGAAAATATTCTTTTTTATGAGAATGTGACGTGAGAGTGAGAGAGAGGGAGTACCTGTGAACGTTCCAAATCGTGTTTGAGTCGTTCGTTTTCTAGTTCTAAGCGTGCTATACGCTGTTTGGTAGTCTCCCAATCGGCATTGCTGCGTCCCATTTCACAGGTGGCTTTTTCCAATTCGGCTTTCGATTTGCCTAATTCGCTTTGTGAAGCCTCAAGCTTGATTTCTAAACGTTCACGTTCAGTGACGGCACGTTCAAGGCGAGTATTTAGCTTTTCAACTTCACTTTCGAGTGCACGCAATTTTATTTTGTAATCGGCAATTTCACGCTCATGCAGTTCCCTTTCTTCTTGTTTCTCATGTTCGGCACGATCTCGCTGTTCTCGCAGTTGAGCCATTTGCTTCTCTTTATCGCCAATGGCCTCTTCGAGACTTGTGAGAGCGCCCTCCGAACTGCTATGATGAGCTTGCATTGCCGATAACCGTGCTCGAGCCATATCCACCTGGTTATCTTTCTCCTTGAGCAAATCCTCTAAGTTCTCAATCTATATAATAATATACACACACATATATATACACAGAAAAAATTAAACCAAACAAATATAATTAAAGGCACCATTACATTGAAAAAATATTTAATTGCATAAAAGCTCAAATTTAAGTGAGAGAAAAATATAGTTTTTTTTGTTTCAAATTAATTTCAGTCAATGAGAAAATAAATGAGCAACATTTATGAGAAAAAATGAGATCTACCATTTCAAAATTAAAGAAAAAACTCTACTCTATTTTGTGATCAAATTAAGTTTTAATTCAAACTATTTTGTACTTCATCAAGCTCTTATTTGTTTTCTCATTCACTTTTTTTCAAAATAAGGATATAATAAATTGTGAGAAGATAGTTATAGATATATATTTCTATGGGCAACACCACCTTTCGTTGGAGTACACAGATTTTACGATCTTTGATTTCCATATGATCCTTGAGTTCGGTTAGCTCGCTGGTTAAACGGTTACGCTCCTGAACAGTCTGCATGGTACCCTGGTTCTTTTTCTCCAACAAACGATTTTTCTCCTCGAGACGGGCCCTCAATTCTTCAACATCGGACTGCAACATATTGTAATGTTCCTCCTTGGCACATAACGATTCTTTTAAAACCGCAATATGCCTTTGGTAGTCCTAGATTTAGAATTATATCGAAGAATATATAAATGTTTTAATATGAAAATAATTTTCTTTATTGTTTTTAGGGGTTTTTGGGAAAATCTTAACTACTAAAGGAATAGAGCTCTACTTTTTTTATATTTTCTGTAGGATTTCTTTCTTTGTTAATTTAGTTACCTGATGTTGTTCTTCCAATGTTTTCATTTTGGCCGCCATTGCCAATATTTCCTGATCCCTCCTCTGTATTTCAAGACGGAATTCGTCCAACTTTTGGAAGTTTTTAAGAAAATTTAGAAAATTTATTTAACATTAACTTTTATTTATCTAAATAATAATTATCTAGTTAAATTTATCTGTTAATTAGTAACGATGTTTAAAGAATAATTTAGAAATGTAAAATGATTTAACGTTTTTATGATGACTTTTTTCTAAATGTCTTACGATTATGAAGTATGTTCGTTTTGGATTTGAGTTTTTTATTATTTACACCTGTTTTTATTTTTTATAGGAATCAGTGGGTGTTCAAAGGTCAGTTTTCGTTTTTTTTACTTTATAACAGTTGGTCCGTTTCACAAACTCCAGTTTGGGGTGCTATGGTGATGGTGGTGTTGTTGTTCTTGGAAATGCTTTTTAAATTAAATAAAATTAGTTAGAAAATCTATTTCCATTATCTTCTTTATGTTGAGATTTAAATGCTTTGCCAAAATACTATGTTTTGTTTTTTTTTTGTTGTTTTTTATTATATTTTTTATTTCTATATCTTTTTTCTTGTTTTATAATATAAAATATTTTAATATATTTATTCTTATATTGACTGAATAATACATATAATTTATTTAAGAAATATATATGAAAAATTAGAAGAGTAAATAATTTAAAAATAACGTAAATCACATAATGAAATGTAAATAAAATAATTATGATTTGATAATACTGTTGATATATTTAATTTAAATTTTTACTATAATCTGAAATAAAAATTATATTTTAGCTTTTTTGTTTTTGCTAAGAATTATGCTAGATTATATTATTTTGAAATAATTATAGGCAAATCCGAAAATTATCAAATTTAAATTTAAAAAATCAATTTTAATTAATATTTTTTAGATACTTAGGCAGTGCAAATAACTCAATATCTTATCTAGGGATCTAATGGCAGTTAAAAAGTTCGTATTCCGTAGAATTGCTAGATTAAATGGGTATCATCCAACATATAGTCATTGTGCTAAAAGTCGGAAAGCTGAATTTTAGTAATATTTTCATTCAGCATACCCAGATGCGTTAACTATTTAGGTTATCAAAGAAATTTTCTTTCCGGGTGGAAGCGATTTGTTCAGACAATCATGGAAGTTAGAAGGTAAACAATCCTTTAATTATTCTACTAAAATTTAAAATTTATTAAATATACTTTGAATTTACATAAAATAGACTCTCATAAATTAGAAACATTTCGATCCGAATTTCTAAACATTTTTAATTTCATAGTAATTTTTACAGTTATTGACGTTTTGAGGTACTTTCGAATTACGATTAGAAATAAAGGTTAATATCAGCTAAGTAATCTCACACTTTAATGCAATTATCAATCAGTAAAGATATAATCATTTCAATTTGAATTGATAACATTTGGTAAATGATCGTATTAATATTTTAATCGAAAGATTTTGATTTCTTTAACTGTTTTAAGTATCAAACTTATATTTACCATATATTATATTTAGGTATTAAAGTGGGAGTGACAAAGTTAACTAAATGAAAATGGTAATGTACCGAAAAAAAAGAAATAAGAACTTTATTATTGGATTATTACAAATTCGTGTGAAGTAAATACGTTATGGTCTGTTCATACAACGTTTTTAATATAACACAGGAGCACTTAATAAGTCATAAAATTAGTTATAGTTTTAGCATTAAAATAAAAAATGATCTGAGTTTGATCATTTTTGAAATAGTCATTACTAAACTTAGTATTGTGGAAAAATTTCTAATTTATCTACAATTTACTTACTAAACCTAGGTTTTGAACAGGGAATTTTTAAGTTAATTTTGTTCAATTCAATTTTTTTTCAAATGGTGCAATAGTAAGTAAAATAGATATTTTCTATTAATTTACTTAAAAGTTTTACTGGGGACAATTTCTTTAAGTGTATACTGTGTATGTGCCAAATATCATTAAAATATATTGAAAATTGAGAGCTGTAGTTTGATCAAAAAAAGGGTATGACCGCAGAACTGAGAGACAAACACTGTTAAATTGACTCAAGTGCATTTGATTCTATTGCTATACTTAAAAATTGTGGTAATACTGTTTTGCTACCGTTACACACCGTTATAGGGAATGATAATTTGATAATTTTAAGGAAAAAAGGGAATTAAAAACCTCTCTAAAAGGTTAAATTTCCTATCTCTTCAATGATTTTTGTTATTCTAAGCTTATTGGATTTGCCTTTTTGTTTAATTATATTAAATACATGTTTAATATTTATATGTATGTATGTTCATATTTATAATTAGCATATTTATCATTGTTTATATATAATTTTTATTGTATATTTTAGATTATTGTTATAATATAAGTATTTTTTATATTTTTTTTGTCTTGTTTTCAAAAAGATTTGTAACAGTCGATTAAATAGTTTCATAATAATTAATTATAATTTTTAATCGTAATAATCATAATATAATAATTGTAATAATAGTTTAGTGTATACAATAATGTGTATAAGTATATAAATGCAAATACAACACGGTAGTTTTTCTTTTTTAAATTTAATTATTTTATATTTTCTTTTTTCTAAACTCTTCTTTTTTATTATAAAAATGAATTATTTTTTTTTATTGTATAAGAGATTAGGATTGTTAAAGATGGTTTCATTTTTTATTTGTTTTTGTCAAGGAAGTATTTTTTGTTTGTTATCGTTGCATATCGATGCTTAAAAGGGATTTAATTAAGCTTTGTTTTTTTAGTTTAGAAGTATGTTATATATATATATATATATATATATATATATATATATATATATATATATATATATATATATATATATATATATATATATATATATATATATATATATATATATATATATATATATATATATATATATATATATATTTTATATATAATATTTCAAATAAAATTTAGACTAATATTTTTTAATTTTTTTAAATTAATTTAACTCAACAACTTAACTACAGTTAAGGTTTTTTCTTTCGATTTAAAATAAAAAAATATATAATACAAAAACTGCTTTAACCAACTATTTATATAGAAAAAGTACATATAATAAATAGGGTTTACTTTTATTAATTCATAACTTATTAATTTCTTTTTTCAAAATTTTGAAATTAATTTAAATATTTTTTTCTAATGTTTTATTTTATTAAATAAATTTTACATAAATTTATTTATTCCCTTTTTTAACTTAAGTTTACAAAATACATTATTTTTGCTATTTATTCTTATTTCTTTTTTATTAAACTTACTTTTAATTGTCGTTTTGTTGCATTTTTTTTAATTTTAATAATTAATTATTATTTTGTTTAATTGACCTTCTTTTCTAATGATCACACTCTCTAGTTTTGAAGTTAAAAGAAAAATTATATTAAAAAATAAAATAATAAATAAATTATCTTTTTTAAATTTAAAAATAAAATATTGCACCTACAATTATGCAGAGGGCCTAAACTACTATATTTTAATAAATTTTTATTTAATTAAATTTATAAAACATTTTCATTATTTATTTCATTATATATTTTTTTGTTTAAGAAAGAGGATGAGGAACAATTATGATATTTAATTTGAAATTAAATTTTGTTAATTAATTTTTTTAATTTTAAATTAAGGTTTTGATTTAATAAATCTTAAAGCGAAAATTGAATAATTTCATTTGAAATTTTTGTAACAGTTAAACTTATATTGCATTCATTAAAAGTTTCCTTTTTTGAAGAATTATATTTACAGTCTTGTGATTTTTATAAAAAAAAAAGAATTAAAAGTAATGATTGGAGTTTTCGGAAAATGAAATTTTTGTAAACATTTTTCGAAAATGTTAAAATGAAATGATTACTTTAAAAAATTTTAATTTTTTTATCTATTATTTCTCAATATTTATAGTGTTATTTTGCAAAAAAGTATTTCATTAGGCACTAGATTTAATATTTTGTATATACATTTAAAAACACAATTGAAACGTTAAGCGAAATATTTTAAGAAATTTTATCGATGTATTCATTAATTTTATTAAAAATTTAATTGAAAAGGGGAAAACATTCTATTATTTAGTCAAATAATATTAATAATGAAGTTAACAGTTAATTAGAAAACGTCAATGGCGAACTTGTTCAATACTTGGGATAAGTTTATTTGTTGTTATTGTACTGCTTGAAAACTTCATAATTTGTTCTTGTAATTTAGATTGCTACAATTATCAAATATCTTCAGAATATATTTAAATTTAATTTTAAATTAAATTTTCAAAACATAGATATTTGCATCTCAGAAATGATTGAGTGCATATCTTTTATGTGTTGATAACCTTATCGGAGAAATGCTGACGTTTTGAGAATTTATGATATTCTTTAACTTAACCAGTTCATTTATTTGAAACTTATTCTTTTTATATACCAACCTATACAACCAACATGGATTCTTTATTTTTAATCTGTAATCTCCATAATCCGGAGTTATTTAGCTGCTTCTACAGATATAAAGGAACGTCAGCTTACTAAGTAAAAATATGAGGTGCTCAAAATACCGATTTCCTTATTCTCAAGATTTGGCTA
This sequence comes from Cochliomyia hominivorax, assembly GCA_004302925.2. Taxonomy (NCBI): domain Eukaryota; kingdom Metazoa; phylum Arthropoda; class Insecta; order Diptera; family Calliphoridae; genus Cochliomyia; species Cochliomyia hominivorax. Next base: position 42,957,881 of record PYHX02000494.1, on the reverse strand, counting down.
ATAATTCTGCTTTCTCCATGCGTGTACTATAAATGAATGCTGCTCATCGTTTTAAGCAGAACGCGCATTAATTTAATGCAATTTTTTGCTGCGTTTTTTATATTAGGTTATCGCTGATATATAGGTTTTGGCATTAATGTTATAATTTTTTATTACTCAGCATATTTCAGAATTCGGAAAGGACACATAATTAGAGTTTTTATTAATTTTTCATCACAAAAGTAAGAAGTAAAGTAATAAAAGTTCTCGCCCATATGTCAAATATCCCAGATTCGAATTTAATCCCAGAAATTACTTTATAAACGATCTATTAAAAAAGAGAACTAAAACACCCAAGAGGTACTTCAATAAAATTCCAGATGTAGAACTATTAGCAAAAAAAGTAGAGATTTACCACGGGTTTTAAAGTCGGAGCAACAACTCTTTTTCAAATTATAATGAAATAAAAGGTTTTCTCTTTAGATATTTCAAATTGTAAATTGTAGAACGCGATATTGACATAAGAGCTAGCTGAGTAAATTTATAATATCCGAGAAGAAGTCTAATATAGTTCAGTTATTGACTTATAACTGCTTGGCCGTTAATAGATAAGCAGTATTATATAGATATTTAGTCGATATTGAAGGTTTTCCATAAAATATTTGAAATATTTACAATATGTTATAGGAAAACAAACTTAATGAGTTGATATTTTATTTATCTTGTAGATACCGATATAATCATTATAACTTCAAGTCTTGTTATATTTTAACTCAGTGTAATTAGAGAGAGTTATCAAAGGCTGGTTCTCTAGAGTCTGAAATCCAACAAATTGTTTATTAGGTACTAAGGACAATCAAAATTTAATAATATTTATTGTTTTTAGTTTTATATCGCTTAATGCTTCAATTGTGCTTAAACTATAAAATATATCGTAGTATTTATTTAATATATATGTATAAGTAGTATATTTAATATTTTTTTTATTCAAAAAGTAGATTTCTCTAAATGCATCCATTCATCATCATCATTGTTTATTCACCATTTCGTATTGATTTATTCAATATTTTAATTTATCATTTTGGACTAAACTCTAATCAAAATAGTTCAAATATATATTTTTTATTTCCCTAACAAAATAATATCTTAAATTTTTTGGCAAAATTTTCGTTATTTTTCCTTTTTGTTTTCTTTGTTTTTTTTTAATAAATAAATGCATCATAAAATCCTAATAATAATTTCGGTTCTAGGAATCCAAAGAATTCACAATTATTTTTGTTATGTAATAAATGCATTTTTACGCCATTTTTGTTAGCAGTTTGTTAACAGAAACACAATAGTAATAGAAAAAAGTAATGAAACGGTATTATTAATATTTTGTATTATATAAATAGTTATTACTTAAAAAATATATTATAAGAAACATAAACAGCAAAAAAATTGGTAAAATATATATAAAATATATATATCAATAAATAGATAAAGAAGAAAAAGTAGATAAAATAATATATATTTATATATGTATTTGTGTAAGCATAAAATGCCAAAAAAATTTCTTCTTTTTTCTATTGTTTTAATTTCTATAAAATCAAATTCCTTTTAGTAAAAAAGCCACTGTAATTATGGCCATAGTTTAGTAGCATTTAATGCTAATTGCGTTTAGCAATTTATGCTAATTTAACTCTTGTATAATATTTTTCTTTTGTTTGTTTGTTTTTCTCTCTGTATTTTCGATTTGTTTGTTTAACTCTCATGCTAATTGCAGCAAAAGAGAGTAAAAAAACGAAAGAGTAAGGCAGAGAGTTATATTATAATTGAGAGATAACACTCTAATTGAAATAAGTTTTATTTTTTTGTTAGTTGTTATTATTTCTAATTATTTTTAATTTTATTAATTATTTTTGGGGCAATAAAATGTAGCGTTAATTTCTTAGAGATTGAAATTATTTTTTATTTTTTAAAAAAAAGCTTTTATTTTTTAAAGCTTAAGCTTAAGAATCTAGAGATAGCGTATCTACGTCAAATTTAAAACTTACTTGTCGTTTTTGCTCATGTGGCAGTTTTTGATAATCTAAATCTATTTTCGAATATGGTGACATATGCGGATGCGGATGATGAGAATATGAGTGTCCTAATGATGAACTTGCTGTTAACGGATGCTGCATGTGCGAGTGTGTATGTTGCAAATGATGGTGCGGATATGAAGAGTGTAATAAGTGATCATATGCAGCTGCACCGGTACTAGTTAAACCACCGCTGCCATTGCCTAAACCAACACCCCCTCCTCCACTACCCATTGCACTGCGTACATCGTGTAGGGCACTACTTGTTAGGGTGGCCGGGAAGGGTGCAGTCGTACTAGCTAGGGCGGCCAATGGATGGGTTTGCAAATGATTTTGATGCTGGTGTACATGAAACTGATGATCCGGATTCAGCTGTTGCTGTACCGATGCATGTATATGAGCCGAGGGATGTGTGCTAGCGGGCATTTGGTGAGCATAATGTTGGGTGCCAGCAAATTGCTGTTGTATATTATGGGCCAGCATTTGCTGGTGTGTATTATATTGTTGCTGCTGCTGGTGCTGTTGTGATGTTGGTAGATGATGTTGCTGCTGATATAGTTGCGAAATGGCGGGATTAGAGGCGTGTAAAGATGACATTAAATTGCGCTGTTGTATTATATTATTGACATTGTAGGCATTTAGATCCGAAGGATTGTAGAGCGTTTGAGAGTACGGGTTTATATAACTACTTCCTGCCATACCACCTGTTGTCGTCGCATATTTACTACCGCTCAAGCCGACACCTCCAACACCCACTCCCACACCACTGGCATAATTTGGATAGTTAAGATTCGATACCGAATACGCGGGTCTTAGACGCGATCCACCAATAAGTCCGCTCATGCCTATTTGGCCGGGTGCCGTCTGAGGCGGTTGTGTGTATTGCTGAAAATACATGTTCGGTTGTGACGAAAAACTCGCGGACATTTGCATGAGATTATCGTTTAAATAGGGCGGCGACGTATCACCCGGATGTAAAGTTGGATAACTAGATATAACACGACCAGGATAGTGTGTAAGGGGTGTAACGGTTTGGGCGGCAGCCTGTTGGGCTTGAGCCAGACGTGCGTGATGGCCGAGTATTTGGGAGGAGCGCGATATCGACTTGTGAGCTTCGTTGAGCAAATTAATAATATTCGAGGAGGAAGACTGATGCAGGGGCTGTGGACCCACCGGCTGATAACCATAATAATCATTCATCATTGAGGCCGATGGCAGGCCAGCAATACTATATCTACGCCTACGTATGGGCGAAGTTTGACCATAATAGCCGGCAGCCACTGCCGCAGGATCATACAGATAGCCGGCCGATGTCGAGGGTCCTCCATATAAATCATAAGGCCCTGGTCCTCCGTAACCGGGAGAATAATATTGTCCTATGATATCAGGCAACGGTGGGCTTCCAGTTGGCGGATAGTTACCGTACATCTGAAAAGGGCGATTTGAAATTTGTTTTTGGGTTTTTGTTTTTTTCTTTTTTTGCTGCTCGTATTTCAATTTATTTTATTTTATTTTATTTTATTTTATTTTATTTTATTTTATTTTATTTTTGTATTTGTTTTTTCTTGGTTTTTTTGTAGATAAAATATTTAACTAATTGAGAGTTGTTAATTTCATTTTTAAGTGTCTTCTTTTTTTGGATATAATTAACTTTGTAATAATAAATATTTTTAATATTTTTTTTGTTATTTTAATTCTGATGGTTTTGCAAAATTAAAATTCAAGGATTTTACTTCAATACAGAAAACACACACAGAGAAAACTATTCATATGTATAAGAGAAAAAGTAATAAAAAAAAGAAATGTAATGAAATTATAATAACAAATAAATTAATAAATTAGGATATTAAACAATAATAAGGATAATAATGTTTTTTATTAACAAAAAGAATTCGAACCTAATTTTTGCATTGCCGCTAAAGTTTTAATACATTTATTATAAATAATTTTTTAAATATTATTATTAGTTTTAAATAATTTAATGATTTTTTAATATAAGGACTAATAATTATAAAGTATTTCTTGTTTAGATTGAATAACAGCAAAATAGATTTTGCCCGAACACTTACGTACTACTGGCCCCATTATTATTAAATATAGTTCTTTTGTATATTTTGATTTTCTTCTATAAATTATAGATTATTTTTTAGTTAAATAATTAAATTTTATAACAGTTTTTTGTTGTTTTTCTTAGATTTTCTTAATTAACAAATAATTAAAAAGGAAAAACGAAAAAAAATAATTTTGTCTCTAAGTTACACATGTTTAACGAAAATAAGGTGGTTATTATTGTATTAAGTTTTTTTCTATTATAGTAGAATTCTATAAATAAAAATATTATTTTTTTTTTATTTTTAGTATTTTATTTTTATTTTTTCTTTAATTTAAAGTCTTTTTAAAGATTTTTTCGATTTTTTTGCGCTATAGATTTTGGCAAGCTGTTGAATTTTGTTTAGGTCTTGGTCCATAATCTTACAGTCTGGTCTTTTAAAAAATATCATCATAGATTAGTGTAAAATTGAGTGAAGTAGTGAGTTAGATAAATAGATAGAAATAGTTGATAGAGTTAGAGTTATGTGTCTTATTGTGAATTGAAATAGAATTTAATTGGAAGAATATAAATGCAGAAAGAGATAGAAATGTCTTATGATTAAGAGTTTTAATGTATGAATGAAAACATTTCTTAATTTTTTTCACATTTTTTTGAACGTTTTAATTGTGGTTTACAAAATAAAATTTATTAATCAAAAAATAAAATAATTAAAACTCAATCATAAAAAATTAAATTACTTAATAATAAATACATTTAAGAAAATTTGGATGCATTTTAGTTAATAACGTGCATATAAAATAGACGAAAATTAAATTCGACTCTTTTTTTCTGGCAGTGAAATAACAAATAAATTATATAAAAAATAAAAAAATATTAACAGAGATAGAGTATAAAAAATTAACAGACAGAGAGAGAAAGACAGAGAAATATTTATACAACAATATCACACAAATAACAGAGAGAGAGAGAGTGAAATGAAAAAAAGAAAAAATTAAATAACAAAAATATTATTTATTTTAACAATAGCAGTATCTTACAAACAATTATTTACAAATCCATGTATATTTTCTTTTGCTTATAAACCAGTGTTGCCAAACAATTAAGATGATTCTTAAAATTTTTTATATACAAAAATATTTTTTAGGCAGAATGTGGAGGCAGAGACTCAATTAAACAAAAGTGATAACTTAATAATGTTGTTCTTTTAAAATAAGTTTGAAAACATATCAGTCATGTCATATTTGTCAAATTGAGAGAGAATAAAAATTATCTTCTCTCTTATATGATGTTAACAATTATTAAATTCGTGATGCAATGCTCCCTGAAGCATTTAAGAAAAATTTTATAAAATATTTATATTATAAGTAACATATAAGATTTCAAAATTATTTTTTAAATAAATTAGAACTATTTTTTTCTTTCAAATAATTTAAATTATTATTTAAAATTAATTACTTATTATGTTTTAGAGGAAACGCTCTCATTTTCTTATTATAAAGATCGGCATTTTGAGCAAAAAAGTGTGAAAAATGGAGTGAATTTTTTGTATTTATTTATAAGAATTTTGAAAGTATAATTCTGATTAAAATGTAAAGAAGAATGCTTAATATCATTCTTATTCTAGAAAAATAGATTCTCTCCTTTGTTACCTAATCTACTTTAAGAAAACAATTTTTATAGATCATCGGGTAAGCAGGAGACATGTATATTTATTTCCTTTATTTGTCACACGTACGTCCTCCTTATGTGTGCATTCAAAAATCACTGAAAGCAAAGTTCAACGAGAAATTAAAGTATAAATATAAATTCAGGGACAGGGAATTTATATTTTTGAACAATAACACTAATTTGTAACAGAACCGTATTTTCGGCTTTTAAGCTTGAGTAAAAGGCAATTGTTTGACCAATGTAGAAAATATTTTTTTATATACTTTAAGAGAAAATTAAGAATAATTTAAATGTTCGGGTTAAAAATTAAATGAAATAGATTCTTATTCTATACTTAAAGAAAATTTTGTAGAGATCAAAGGCCAGCAAACAGACGCACATATGCACTTAGTGTCTTTATTATTTTAGATGTACATGCTCTTAAATTTTTGAAAATTTACTCGGTCTGGCTTGATTTTTTAAAATACATTTTACGAAAAGTTCTGCGAGAAATTAATCTATGATTTTAAAAATATTTCTTTTATTAAAAGCAGGGATAAATTTTATTTTAAAACAATAAAATTATTTTATACCATATATTATTCATTTTTTGTTCTTTTAACCTTGAGCAAAAGAAAATTTTGTGCCAAAGCATGTATGTGAGTACAAAATAACTTGTGCGTCTCTATGTCGGCTACTGCTTTAAAGAGTTCCTTGTGAATTGAAACGTTTTAAAATATTCTCGGTAGATTTTTGAAGCTATTTTAAAACTGATTATATGTGAAATATTAATTAAAATTATCAAAATGTAAAATAATTTTCTCTTTTAAAGACTAATCAGTAGCAAATTTTGTAGCAAAATGAATAGAATTTAATACGAACATGATATGAGAGTAAAATGTGATGAACAAGTTGAGCCTAAAAGGGTGAGAGTAATATTTATTATTAAATAATTTGTTGAAGAAAAAATAAAATCAATCTTTTTAAAATGTTATTTTGAAAACTATTTTACATTTATTATTTGCCTTAAATGCGTATTATATTAATGGGAATTTGTACAGAAATCACTTGAATAATATTCTTAAAAATAATTTAGTCGTAAACATCTCAATTTAAAGTTATAACTTGTTTCATTGTTTGGATATATTTTTTTTTTTCATGATGACTTTTTAGTGTAAAATTAAGTAGCATTAATTTACGTACAGAGACAAATACATAGCAGTGTTGGTGCACACCTTTACTTACGTAGTTTAATTACAAATAAATAAGAGTAAATGACTAAATAGAGTAAATCTTTAAAAGCTATAAGAGAAAATAGTTTCGTATGTGTCTCAAAGTGAAAAAATAAACAATGAACTGGCTAAGAATTAGCGGATTTTGTTCAAAACTTTCTTACGAATTTAATTTGCAGAAATAAAATAGCCAGATATGGAAAAATATACAATGAATTTCGATACTGCTCTAATCAAAATCATTAAAACTTTTAAGTATAAATTAAATCTAAAATTAAAATTAATAAATAAAAATATAATAAAATAGTATTAATTTCTGGCAAAAATGTTTGGAAGGAGTGAATTAATTGTGTTGTGATGAAAAAAAAACATGAAGAACAAACGAGAGGTATTTATCATTTGCATTATAAAATAAAGAAATTCGTAATTTTCGGTTTTAATATGGAAGAGATTCCGATCTCTATTTTTATAAGTTATATATGCATCAAATTATAGTTACATTTGGAGTTATTGCTCTGGTGTTGGAAACGTATTTCAGAACGTGCTTTTTATGTGATTTTAATATTCAGCATTGAGTACTAAAGTGGGTGGAATTTGGTTTCTTGAATTAACTTTAAAAATGCATTCTGAACTTGATTTTTATATAAAGAGGTGACTTGAACTTATTCAAAACTTTCTCAAATAATTTGAACTTTATTTCTGTGTCAATGTGATTAAAGAACAAACATTTCATATTTATAGAATCAAATATATATATTGTGTTGTTATATATTTCTCAAATTATTATAATATTATACAATAGATAAAAATCAAAAAGTAATAGAGTTTTTCAAGTAATTGAGTTTTCAAATTAAAACAAAAATAAATTTCAAATTAAATAACGAAACGATAAGAACTCATATCGATATTATTTACAAATTAAACTAATTAAATTAAATAAAAATAATAGAAGAAAAAAATAAATAGGAAAACAAAACCAATGTTTTTGTATTTTATTTTATTTTATTTTATTTTTTTTTTAATCAATTAATTTTTTATTTTAAGTTTTTTTTTTTTTAATTTTATTATCAATGTTTTTGTCATCTCTTTTTCATTCATTCATTTATTTCTTTTAGTGGTTTTCTATTTTATAGTTTTTAGTTGTTAGTTTCTAAGTATTTTGTGGTTCTCAGTTTTCTATAGTTTTTTTTCTAAAAAAATGTACAATTTTTCCTCTTTTTCATTTTTGTTTTGTGGGTCTTATTTCAGGTTGACTGTTTACAATAGATTGATTTTGTTTTTAATATTTTTTTTTTATTTTTTTATAAGAATAACAACAAAAATATAATTTAATTCGAGTTAAAAAATGAATTAAAAAAAAGAAAACACAAATTCGCCAATCATTTTGGAGCCATTATGATCAATAAGTTTTCGTGAAAAATCTAAATTGTTTGGCAATCAATTTGACAAAACAATTGTTTTCTATGTTTCATGGTTTAAAAACAACAACGACAAGAAAAAGAAAAACAACGACAAGAAGAAAAAACTTAAATTGAAATTATTTTTAATTGTTAAAAATTATTTCTCAAATTGTTATTCAATTTAATTTGTGCAATTTTTATACAATTCTCTCTAATGAACAAAATCGATTTTATATATAATTTTTTTTTTTTTGTAAAATTGGCTTTTGGTTAAAAATTAATGGTAATTTAAAAAAAGTTTCTTAAATTAATAATATTGAGAGGGTAATTTATTATAATTATGTGGTGAATTTACTTTAAGTGTTTTCTGAATAATATAGGAATAATATACATACAGAAAAAAATTGAAGCAAAACCATCGTTGAAAACATAGTTGATTTGGCATTGACTTAAATTCAGTCAGTTGAAATTAAACGCTTTAAGTTTGTGCACACAGTAAAAAATATGAAACAAAATTAACGTTAGTTAAATTGAGATTTAACAATTTTTTCTTCATTTAATTTATAGTAATTTTTAATAAAATTTCAAAAAAGAAAAACTGAATTTACTGTGAACAAATTTTTTATCTAGAAAGCAAAATCTTAATTACATAAATGTTAACTTAACCTTCATAGGTAAAAAAAAAAAATATTTCAATATTTTTTCACCGTAAATGCAATTTTTCTTTCTTGAATTTTATAAATTTATAAAATTTAATTTAAATTAAATTTAAATTAAATTTAAAAATTTTTGATTTTAGATAAAAGGAAATAATTAATATTGTCTAAAATCAACTATGTTAAACGTTGATTTTATTTTTATATAAAAAACAACTTAACGTTGCCAAGTTGACAATTTTATTTAAAAAAATTAAAATTGTTAGTTCAGCATTGTTTTTAATTATATTGAAATAAAATTTTCTTAAGGTAAATCAATGTAAAAAATATCGTAAGATTCTAATATGTACAATATAAGAAATGAAAAAAAAAATAACTCAATCTCAAGTATGTTCTTTAGGTATCTAAATCACGAATCGTTCGAGTATTAACTGTATCCATTGTTGATTAAGGTTCTCAAGATATAATTTTAAACTGTGTAAATTTTTAGCGGTTAAAGGTACCTTTTGATGAAACCATGGTTCATACCTCTGAGCTCTAAATCCCTCAAAGTCATCAAAAGGCTTTTTTTGACATCATAACTTAGTCCTTAAATCATACAGGAGATGCGAAAAATGATAAAATTGAACTAACTTATGCGTCGATTTAGTGGAAATAATTTTGTTTCTTTTGATCGGCTTTTTGGATTTATATCAGATTTGATATAACAATAGCAGAAAAATTAAACAATGAAAGTTTGAAGCCCATTTTTTAAATACGAAGCAATTTTTTTATAAATTAATATAAAATTTAAACGTTGTCACCTTCATATTGTCCTCAGAGGCTTTTTAATATCTTATTTACAACACTTTATAACTTTCTGCAGGAATTCATTACGAAGAAAATATTAACCTAAATTTTGTATCTAAAACCATATTGAGAAAAGTTCAGACTTCTTCTAATTAGGCTCACCTTTTATGAAAAACTCTTGAATTCAAAATGTACGTTCTGCAATCCCAAAGTCTGAATTTTAAGAGAGAATGCAGTTTTAAAACTCTAATGTGTTTTTAGTCATCTGCTAAAGGTTTTCTAACATCTCTAACAAATATTAACTAAAAAATCGCAGTTTTAATAAATTTAAATCAAATATCTGAAAAGTGGAATCAATTTAAGATATTTATATTCTATATCAAATATATACATTTTTAAGAGAAGTAAAGAATTATTATATTGGGGAACTCTGTTTTTATTTTAACATCGTACGAATACAAATTGAAACTTAAATCTTTTCGCCCAAATGACTTTAATATAATATATATTTTTGTAGGAAATCAAAGTCTGAGTCCATTTAGATTTGTTTAGCATTCAATGAAATTTGGCCAAATTATTTATTTAATGGTAAAAAGAAAATAAAAGAAGCCAACAAAAACCTTTTCAGATTAATAAACAAGATGTATTTCGATTTTGAAAGAATTTAACAAAAATATGCAGCTGATTATTCTTTATCACCATTTTATAAAGTTTGACCCAGTTGCCGTATAATTCTATTAAAAGTATATTGATTTGCTAAATACATATAAATATTTTGACAAATATATTTTTCTGTAGCCTTCATATGAATCCCTTCCAGGAAAAATGTTCTAAAGTTAAACAACTTTTTGATATGGATCAATTCGGCACGAATTGAATCCTATTAAAATTTTGAGCTAATTTTCATGAAATACAAAAAATAAAGAGATATACCCATATGAAGATAGAATTTCTAATCAGCATAACTGAGAAAATTTTTGTGCTGAATAAATAATAATTAACTAAATAAATTGGACATTTAAGGAGTGAGATCGAAAAATTCTTAATGTACATATTTGTCTATAAAAACTAAACTAAATTAAAAGTTTTAGTATATTTTTATTTTATTAATATTATTTATTTATTTATTTATTTATTTATTTATTTATTTATTTATTATTGCTAAAATAAATATTTTTATAGTTTCAATCACTTGTAATGAAATTTAAAACCTTTTTTTGAAACCCTTCAATTAACTTCTTTATAATAGTTTCTGTCAATTTGTTCCAATGTGCAGTAGATTTTAAACTGAGATGGTCAGCTTGCATCCCCGTTTAAAATCAACCACACTTTTTATGCTTTTCAATTCTCTTTTCACAAGAGCCCAAAATCTCTCCACTGGCCTTAGTTGTGGACAGTTTAGATTATTTGCCTCTCTTGGTACAAATACCATATTATTGTTTTTGTACCTCTCAACCGCTTATTTTACATAGTAGCAGGATGCCAAAAGTATATGGACACATTATAGAAAATTTTGACTAATTTTGAGTCCAAAACTTTTCTTTAATAATCCCAAACTTTTCTTTAATAAAAAAATTGACCAGGAAATTGCGAAAAATCTGCCAGAACATTTTAGAGCATTTTAGAGCATTTTAGAGCCTTGTATGTTTTAAACCTGCATAACTTTTAGCTTCACACATCCTACAGGATGTGTTGGGAGCTCTTTTGAAAATGCTTCCTATATCTGTGTATGTGGGTCAGTCCTTCTACCTGAAAAGGTTTTCTATCAATGGACAAATTCTCCCGGTACTGCTTTATAACATTTGAAACAGTTTCATGGCAGACCTTTGAATTGGGCAACTTTTTGTACGACTAAGTTGGGTTTTGTGGAAAATATCTAATGATTTTAGTAAGCAGTTTTTTTCTGGCCACTCATTTGAATAAAGTGTGTGTTAAGATTTTTTCGATCTGCCTCCTTATTACTGCTAATAATCTAAATTTTGATATCAATTATATGAACAATTTGCAACTATGTTTTTATACCCAACAAAATATCTCATTTATCCCTAAATATTTATATTTATAAAGAAGATTTATTAATTTTAACCAAAAAAGCCCAAAAAAAATACGCTTAATAAAATTTTATTACAATTTGTTTGTTATTGCTGTTTGTTTGCATTAAATTTACGTATCGATTGTTGTTCATTTTAAGAAAATCTTTTTGTGTTTTTGTAATTTCAGTTTATTTTATTTTCATAAATAAGGTTATATCTTCTTTTTCTTCTTTTTCTGTATCACAGTTCTGTAGAATAGTTGGTAAATTATTTTTTTCTCTGAACTATTATTATTGTTAATAGTGAGAGGATTATAAATACAAAAGCAAATGGAGATAAATAAACAAATACAAGAAAGGATACAAAACAACAACAAATAAACATAAAAATAATAATGTTTTCCGTTTAAATAACAAGGAATCGAGAGGGAGATATAAAAAAATTATATCGTTAAAATATAGCACAATATTACTTTTTGATTATTGTTTTCTAGTTTTTTATTTTTGCTGATTTTTTTATTTGTCGATTATCGGTTTTTTCTTTGTTTGCAAATTTTAACTAAAAGAAATTTTACTTCATTTCTCTCTTTTTTTTGTTAAAAATATTGTTTCTTTTTTAGTAATACAAAAAAAGAAGACACAAAAAATTGAAAGATATATTTACAACAGTACAACAATAATAACAGGGGAAAAAGACTAAGAAAGTAGAACAAAAAATTAAAGAACTAAATCCTTAAAAAGGTTGAAAAAAGCAAAAAACAGAAAAGGTGTAAAAAACAACAAACATAATCAAAACAAAAATACAACACATACATTGTTATACGTCAATGCACACACATACAGTAAAGCCACAACAGAACAAAAACAAGTTAAACATAAATTTAGATTTAACAAAATAAACTTTAATTAATAAAATTTCAATTACATAACAATAATTGCAAAATGCATTTAAATATATATATATATATATATATATATATATATATATATATATATATATATATATATATATATATATATATATATATATATATATATATATATATATATATATATATATATATATATATATATATATATATATATATATATAGATATATAGATATATATATATATATATATATATATATATATATATATATATATATATATATATGTGTGTGTGTGTGTGTGAGAGTTTCATACTTTTAATCATTACTGCAAAATATTTCTACACTGGCCTTAGCTCAGAGAAGCTACAATGATTTGTCTCTCTTTTTAAAAATACCACATTATTGCTTTTGTGCCACTCAAAGGTTTGTTTATCATAGTGACAAAATATTAAGTCAGGCTAATATAAGTGAATAATTATGAAGTCACATGAATTGAAAAAGCCTTTTTGTATATATTTCGGTATTCTTAGAGCCCGTTGTATCAAATAATTGGCTTCTTTTGCTTTTTTTTACTGCTTTTTGGTCTTAAACTTTTCTTCAACATTCCCTCGAGCATCGCCAACAAAAAATTTTGGACCTTCACGGTTGCGAAAAACCTAACATACGTTTCGTCATCCGCTATGCAGCAAGAACATTCAAGCTTTCTAAAAAGCTTGAATTTAATTGCCATATTATGTTTTTGGCCTGTAAATTTGGAGCAGCGTTCCGTCAGGATAAGCTTTAATTTTTCGTACCAAATAGTCCGAGAAGTGAGCTAACCGAGTTGCTTTTCTACCGTATGTTTTAGAAGCTCTTTTTAAAAAACATTTTATTGTTTGGCTTTAGAAACTTCGTGTCGACGATTCCCTTTTACATTGAAAACAGTTTACGAAAAAGATTTAAAAGAAAACGTTGGTTAAGGAGTTTTTGATCTCAGTCTTTATAATAATGCAAATAATTTTATTTAAATTTCAGATTTTCAGAGAATTTATTAAGTTTTTTTTTTCATTCTATCAATGTCTTAATTTTTCTACAAAGCAAAATTTAGTCATGCCAACGGCCACCAGATTAAAGGTCAGTTCATCATTTATAGTTTATTGTGAAACTCTAAATAAAAAATATCTATGGAAACAAAAAGAACTACTGAATTCAAAAGAAGGGAAAACTTTTATTAAACTATTAAAAGACTTTCTGATAAATCAGAGACATGAATGCGTATGAGTTATATCAAAAAGTTAAATTAAACATTCGTCATCAGTTTTGACATATGGTTTTGGAAATAATTCTGAGACTTTTGAACTTTTGATGATACCTCAACAGAATTTCACATGTTCAAAGATATGGTGTTTCGGAATTGAAGTAGTTACTGATTATAACTGATCATGAGTGTAGTCAGTGAATCTCCAAAGTTGGTCATTTAATTTAATTTTGGCAAAATTTAATTAATGTATTGATACAAAAGAAATCTTGTGTACACATAGTACTTGAAAAACTCTCTAAAACGGGTTATCTTTGTTTGTTTCAGATTTGCAGTTTTTTTTTAAGTTAGTACTTAATATAAGTCCAAAATTTTTCAAAAATGTGTTCTACATTATTTTGAATTTCATACGAAATAAATATTGTTATAGTAACGATATATATAATTAGATCACTTAAAAAGTTATGTTAATCTGTAATTGGAATTTTTATTTTTATTTATTTAATGAATCTATTACTATATAGCTACATATGTAAGGTAAACATCCAATAGGTATTTTTTGCGTGACGGCTGTTATTAATTTCAGTGGAAAAAGTCAAATTTTTAGACATAATTTATACGGATTGCGATTTTTAGTATTTCCACATGGAAAAGTTGGAAATTTGTCAATTTTCTAATTCGTGGAAAATAATTTTAATTTTAGTTTTAATATTTTAATAGATACAAACACTTGTGTAAGGATTTAAGTTAATTTCTATGCATTTTGAATTGAAATAATGTATATCATCACTAAATCTTCTTATAGCACAAACATAATTTTTTAATTAAAAGTTCAATTAAAAAAATAATTAAAGCAGTAAACTGATCCAATTAACTGTTTAATATTTTCACATATATTGAATTTATAAAGAAAAATTTTAAATTCATTCAGCAAAAATGTTTGATTGTTTGTGTCTTATGAATTTATAGGCACAATTAGATGTAAACTACTTGAGAATTATAAAAATATTAGAATGAAAATGTATGCATATTTTAAGAAATTGTAATAAATTTTATATGTTAATGCACAATGTATGTTGCTATATGATGCTATATAGATATGGATTAACATTTAGTAATATATGAGTGTTTTGTGTGTGTCTACAAATAAATGTAATCTATGTGTAAGTAAACACGCAGTTACGGCAGTTACAGAAAAAAGTATATTTTCTAACTTATTTTTTATCTGTTTGTTTAATAAAATTGAGGTCATATGATGCACAGTGGGATAATTGAGTATACTTTATAAATAAATTTTATAATTTTTTTTATTTTATCTTTAAAATAATAAATTTTACCAAATTGTTTTATAGTATTTAATATTAAATAAAACATACTCTGAAATAAATTAATATTAAAAACCATTGTTCAAATTTTCATTTGTTTCAACCCACTGTATAACATCAAATAACACAAGAAAAACAAAACAAACAAATTCAATGAACATGACAGACTTGATGTCTCCGACAAAAAATAAAAAAAATTACAATAAACAACCATTTCTAAGGACTAAAGGAGGCAAAAAAATGAATTTTGGTTTTGGTTGGTATTTGATTAAACTTAACACCAGTGTTGCCAATTTTCAGGCAATAGATAAGCCATTAAAAATCATTAATAGACTGCTTTTAATATGTTTATTTTTCATGGAAATTTTTACTATAATTATCGATATGATTGGTTCTTCTGCTATTGGATCAATATTACTGGTTTTCAATAGTAATCTACCCAAGACAATAACTATTTGGATGAAATTTTATTGAATAGAAATAAGATTAAGTTTTTGTTGGTTGAAATTTGAGAAAATTAAAAAACATAAAAATAATTTTTGTAATAGAAGTCTAGAAAAAGCAATCATCAGAGGACTGACAACATATCTAAAACACATTTCTAAAAGTAAACTGAAGTTGAGCTTCCGACCCAAGGAAAAACTCAGATGTTCAGATACATTCTTAGAAAACCTATAGTGACTTTTTAAGATTATATATTATATTATAATTATATTATACATTTACATTTTAAGATTATATTGTGAAGATCAGTGGAATTCAGTTTGCTCATTGTTTCCAAATCCTTTTTTTTTAATTCTGTAACTTTTCAACCGTTATATTGTCAATCTATGCTTATATGTTTAGGTTATTTCTTGCAGTCTCAGAGATATATTAAAGTCGAAATAAATTGTTTACCTATTTTTACCCTTGTAATTTTCTAGTTTGTTAGTAGACTTAATAAAGGTTCTAATATGTTTAGAAAAAAGTTATGAAATTTTAAGAAATATCGATATAATAACCATCAACTGAATTTGAATCTTTGAAACTAGAAAATTTTTTTTTTTAAAGATGACAGAATTTATGCAATGATAAAACTATATTTCTGCTCAAAACTTTATAATTTGTAATATATAATGCGAACTTATGTACAATATTTATATTAAGTCAATTTATTTAGAATTGTTTTCGCTTTTTTGGAATAATTGAAATTTTGACGATTTTTTATGAATTTTGGAGAAATCATTGCATTGCAATAAAATATTTATTAACAAAGATCTTTCTGGAATTTATAGGAAATGTGGACATTTTGATTCTAAATAAATGTTCTGAAAACAATTATTAATTTGTTAAAGATTTTCATTGTTTTCTCATTTTGTTCTCCAAAATTGAAATTTATTTGAGTCAGGGACAATATTTTTGGATTTGTTTTAAAAATACGGACTCAAGAATTTTCAAAAATTTGAATGTTAAAAATTCAAACGAAAATAACTCGAAAACTGTAAGATATAAATATCATATGTAAGCACTTTTTTGAAACTGAATAAGAAACAAAAATTTGTACACATTTTAAAAATTAAAAACCTAAGATACTCAATATAAGCTTCTATAATGCATCCCATAGAGCCCTAGTTGGATCCAAACTGCTAAGTTATAATTGCGCATTCCTCTGCTATTTATATTTCAAATTATGTAAATTGAACAAGTTGAAAAAAATTTAATTCGCTTAATTATCATTTTAGTGGACAAATTTTGGGCATTTCCACATATATAAATTTTCTGATTTTTAAATGTCAAAATGTTAAATCTTCAAGTCTGATAGTTTTACAAATTCCAAATACTTGTGTATGCAGTTTATGGTTTAGTAAAAATTCAACCTAAAATCGGTCTCTAGTCACGTTTAGGCATTTTATTTTATTTCAAATTTTCTTGGATTCGAATAATAAGTTGGGATATGATATATTCGGTAATAGTTGGACATAGAGAATATATTAAAGCAAAGATGTTCTTTAATGACTTTTTTATGATAATTTTGATAATTTTCCAAAAGAAAACAATTAACAACACTATTAAAATTGGCAACATTGCCCAAAATACATATATAAACGGTTGCGTTTGTTCAATTGTATGTTTATGTGTTGTTTGTATCTCACTTTTAAAATCAAATATTTTGCTTTAAAATTTTTAGTTTTTCTTTTTTGTCTTTTTGTTTGATTATTTCTATTTGTGTTTTTTTCGTTATAGTTTTTTTTCATAATTATTAGTTTTCGTATGCTTTTCTGTCATTCAAAGCTGTACACACACTATTTGTGTGTGTGTCTGTAGATATGTATAAGTTAGTGTGTAATTTTGAAACTATTATCCTGTCATTTGAAATAACATCAAAAAGAGAATTATACACAAACTACAACAAAAAAAAAAAAGAAGGTCAAATTTTTATCTTCAATAGTTAGTTGGTTTTTAATGTGTTTTTGTTGTTTTTGGTTTAATTTTTAGTTTTCGAGAAAGGATGAATATTATTTTTATTATTATTATTACATTTTATTATTTTTTCATATCTTTTGCAGATGAAGAGTGCAGATTTTTTAGGGTTTTTTTCTCGTTTCTCGTGTTTTTTTTAATATCAAACAGATTTATCAAGAAAAATAATAATGTAAAGACTAAAAACAAGATTTTTATGAAAAGATATAGTGAATGTTTTACGTAAAGAATAATATATAGAAAATTTAACATTTTGGTTGACTAAAATATTTAAAAAGTGAATTTACTAGTAAAATGGAAATGGTAAGTGCTATCTATTAATGTATATTATCACAAGCAAAAGTACTGTTATACTGCCCGCGTAGACTTAGACTTTTAAGTAATTTAATTTATAAAGTTAAATTTTGTAATGTCTTCATTCTATGAATACACATTTAGTAGTCATGCTAATAGTAACAATAAAATATAATTTTGTGCCCTTTTAGAAGAAATTAAAAAACAAAAACAAAATTAACTGTTACTGTTTATACCGTTAGAGATATCCAAATGAAATTTCATACAATCAGAGCTGAAATGTTTTTGAGTTGATTTAAAAGAACACAAGCGCCTATATGGGCAGCGTCGATTTGAACGCACTGTTCAAAACTTATGCAATTTTTTTAACATTTCGCAAGAGATAACCTACAACGACGTGTTTTAAGGTATACGCTAGTAAAATTCACTAATATAAAAATGTATATTGTTAAAATTATAGGAAGTAACCTATATACAATGGCCGAGGACATTTTGAAAAAAAAGCGAAAAAATGTGATCTTATTTTGTATTTATTTTTTTTTTTTTTTTCAAAAAGCTGGACTATAAATAAATTTCCACTTTTTTATCCAAATTTTAATTAAAAAAAACTAGTTGATTTTGGGCAGCTAAAAATTCACTCCGTCTATATAAAAGGTTAAAAGCCGTTCTGAGAGGTCTATAGTAGAAAGTATTTTCCCTAATGGCATCGGATTTGCCTTTAAGGTTGAAATTTTTATATAATTTTAAGAAACAAATTTAGTTCTGAAGAAAATTCAGCACATTTTTGTAAAGTCACATTTTTTATAAATTTGTTTTTTCAAATCAAATATTGTTTTTTTTTTTGACCCACGTCGATAAAAAAATTTGCATATAATCCTGCCAGTTATTAAATCCAAATAGAACCCACCAAGATAAAAAATAAAAGAAATTTACTCTGATCTAAATATTTTTATCCTGCATTATCTATTAACTTTCAATATTCGAAGCGAGCAAGCCTGGAAGTCCATCTCCCGTTTCCTGTACCTACTAAGAACTTGTGATTTTATAAATCATTTGAAAAAAATGTGACTGTGAAATATCATCTCGCTGTTTTAAACTCACAAACTCATAGACAATGCCCATAAAAGACCCATAAAATTAATCCAAAATCTTTTCATATATTTTTACATTAAACTTTCTAAAGAATTAAAGGATGAAAAATGAGATGCAAATCTATGATTGTAATTTTTTTAATTATTCAAAATAATTGTAAAAAATAACTATCAAATAAAATTTAATTTGTTTTAGAAAATCCATCAATAATAATTGAACAAATCTAAAAGTTCTAAAGTTCATTTTAGTTTTAAAATCCATTTGCTGCAATAGTTTTTCAAGTACAAGACATTATTTCAATTTCTAGTTTTTTTATTTGAATTTCAATTTTCATTTATTTTACGCTTTGTCATTTAATTGTATTCAAAGACAGTTTTCCGATGGGATATAAATAGAATATTTGTGTGAAAGTGACATCTAAATCTGCTTTTGCTTCTGTGTTCTATAAGGACGTATGTATGTATGTGTGTGAGAGAGAGTAATTATTATTTTTATTATGAATATGTTTAATATTAAAGTGACTGTATGTGAGTGTGAGTTATGTCTATATAAAATGTGAAAGATTTATTTCGTTATTATAATTGACATTTTCACAATGAAATTAAATATAAAAACAAACAAAAAATTAAAAAAAAAAAACAAACAATAAAAAAGAAAAACAATAATTATTTTAACAAGTAGTAAAAACGGGTGTGAAGTTGTGCAAAAAAATTTTAACTACAATTAAAAAGCTGAAAATAAGAGAGGAAACAAAAATAAAATAGAAAATTAAAAATAAAATAAAAATAGTTTTCATTTAATTCTTATTATTATTTTTTTGTAGCAGCATCAATCATTATGATTAAATATAAAAATAATAATTATGAAATAACAAATACGCCATCATTTTATTTTTTAACATATACATACACATACATATATTTATATATACTAAACACACATTCTATATAAATGTATAAATGTCCTATATAAATGTATAATAAATATTATAAATAAATGTTCATGTGTATGTTTATAAAACGGAAACAATCACATTTGTGTGTAAATATGTGTATGTGTATGTCTCCATTAATGATAACAAATCCCATATGAAAAAAACTTCAGATTTAAAATTGTCGAGAAAAGAAATTAAGAAAAAAACTTTTATAAAAAATGAAAAATAAATATATGTATATGTACATTTGTATGTTTGTATATGTACATGAGGCAAAAGTACAAGGTTACATAAGGATTTAAACAATTAACAGAGAGTAATATTCAGTACGATGATAACAAGGATACCAGCAGATAGGAGAAGAAGGAAAGAAGACTAAACACACAAAGACACACTAGAATTTACCCAAAAGAATCGAAGATTTAACTTAAAGACGTTAATACTCATTCTTAACAACGTATGACATTGTAGTAAAACAAAATTTTAAAATGTAGTAAAATTTGAAACTGTAGTAAAACAAAATTTTGAAATGTGAACATAAGAATGCACAGTGGGACAAAATTATATTTTGTTTTGAAAGTAAATTTATAAATTGCTATAAACACAAGAGCAAAAAGTCTGAAGTACTTTGGTTTTGTATTTGGTTCTATTAGAAAGATAGGACCAGGGGAAGGATATATAAAGTAAATATCGAATAGTTAAGAACTATTGAGTGAAGGTATTAAGGTTTTATCTTCGCAAGAAACAGGGGGAAAAAGTAAATCAGTAGAAGTTCTTGAAACGTGTTAGCTTACCGCTAATTGACAATTTAATCTTAGTCGACTTATATTTTTATATGCCATAATATCGGTATTTTTTGAGATTTCTTTATATATAAATTTTAAATTTTAAACAATTTTTTTTTTCAAATTCAGTTATATCGAAAAAATAATAATTTTTGAAATGAAACCAAATTTGAAGACATCATAACTTTTTCCCCAGATATACTCTTAGTATTCCTTTTCAAAATATTAATTTTTGGCTAAAATTCAATCATCTGATCAAAACTTGCAGATATATTTTCGAAAATAATAATAACAGTTCTACCCCAGTATGGAGCATATGCGTGCAAATGAGTGTTAAAATTTCAATGATATGTGTCAGTGTAAACACTGTTTCTAAAGTTGTATAAACAAACTAAACCTTATTTATTCACACACATACACATAGATATTAAGTTTAATTTTGTGAAAATTTCATATGAAAATAATCAAATCTTACAATGTTTATACTTGCAAATATTTTTTTGTGAACGTGTGTTTGTATTAATGTGTTTGTATCTTCATGTAATTAGAATGACGTTTAACCTTAGAGAACAAATTTACAGATATATTTTACACAGATATTTTTATTACAAGAATATATGTAATTTTTATATAGTGAAAATAGCAATAAGATGTGAATAAAACGTAGTTCAAGGTATATCAACTTAAATAAAATATAAATAATATATATATATATATATATATATATATATATATATATATATATATATATATATATATATATATATATATATATATATATATATATATATATATATATATATATATATATATATATATATATATATATATATATATATATATATTTAATGACTCGTTAGGTGCTTCTTATTCTTATTCTTTATTGTTTTTCAAAATTATAATCGGAAGACCAAGAATGTATATTTTATGAAAAATTTTATGATTGAAATGTTAAATGAAGTATTTACTTTATATATTGAATATTTTTCAAGTTTTATATACTAAAAATTTTTTTTTTGCCTATTTCATTATATTGTTCAGATATATAAGAAGTATTTATTTCTTTGCTTTCAGTTAACATAATTGTCATCAACGAAAAAAGCATTCAGTTCTAAAGAATAGGCTTAAATTAATCTGTATTTGTCACCATGAGGTGGTGTTAGTTTAAGGAAATGAAGAAATTATAAAGTAACTGATATCGCAAAATACTTAACTCACGCTTTTCTTAAAACTTTTGATATTTATTTATTTATATGTCATTTATTGTGATTGAAGTTCACAAAGGATCATAATGTTATTCTCATTAAAATGGGTGACCACGACAAAGTGTGCACCAAAAGTATTAATTTTTTTTTTAACAAAACACAACTTTGTCCTACAAAAAGTTTTTCGTGTATTCAAAGATCTGACGTTAAATTGTTTCCAATGTCATTAGACATTTCCGTATCCAGAAAGAGGGAAGGTCCACATAAAAAAGCGTTTTCAAAAGAGCTTCAAATAAATCCGTTGGGAAAGCAGCTCGGTTAGCTCAGTGCAGCTCGGTTAGCTCAGTGCTATTTGGTACGAAAAATTGAAGCTAATACTGGTTTAAAAACATACAAGGATCAAATAGTATTTGACGGGAGCGCTGTTAAAAATTAAGGGGCCAAAAACTAAGCACGGAAATTAAATTCATGCTTTCTAAAACGTATTTTTAATAATTTCTAACTAAAACTAAAAAAACAATAAAAATTTCTAAAAAACTTCTTGGTATGGTGACGACATGCATTTGCGCAAACGAAGCCAACCGTTTGTTACAACGGGTTCTATAAGTTCCGAAATTAATATCAAAGAATGTATAGAAAATAGGCTGCTTCCATTCACAAGACTTAATAATCTGCACACTAATTTTTGTCGTTATTTGGCATCCTGTCACTATCGTAACCAAGCCCTTGAGTGGTAAAAGAACAAGAATGTGGAATTTGTGGAGTTTAAAATCTTCGAAACTGATGTTGCTTTTATTAACATAAATGTATCTTCTCCTCTTTATATATTTTGATAGTTTTGAAAGAGGACAATCTAAATGTCCTAATTTAAAGAATACATCAGATCTTTTTTAATAAGCAAATTTATTTTTCGTTTTTAAATTTCTATAGTAATTGTAAGGTCTTAAAAAATCAATCGATAAGTAACATGTATAAAAATAAACGATTTTATTATTTTTACATTTTCATATCCACTTAAAATTTTTATAAAAAAATTCGTGTTAATAAATATATTTGGACAAGAGGAAATCAAGATAAAAATTTTTAATTTTAGTACATATTTCCAATGCATTAAATATTTAATTGGTACCATACATAATATAAAGATAATCAAACTCCTGGGGAGCCTGACACCCTGACATAATTATAAAGGATAAAAATTAATATTTTTATTTTTTATGGGAAACATTAATAACACTTTTCAATACAGAATGAATTTCGGACTCTTTTTAGTTTTGAATTATGCTCCAACTTGACTAAAGTTTGACTAAGGATAAAGTGATGATTTACAAATAGAATTTCGTATTACCAATCCTGTTATTATTTTGAATGAGTTGGAATTAAATTTAGCCTTTACATCCATTAACATTCCCCAAGTAAAAAAGTAATAAAATTTGTGTCAAAATATTATACTGAAATGAATTTTTTAATTTTTAGATCATAATCTTTCATTTGTTGCATTAAATAATTTTTATATTATAGTCAATTTAGCCATTTTAAAAGCGTTGAATTATATTCAACTATAAAGATAACTTATTTTATAAATTGTTTAAAACAAAAGATAAAAATGAGATAAATAATTTATGTGGAAAACTCAAAAGCATTTTAAAATTGTCCCCTGCATTTTTGTGACAGCATTTCAAATTTGGAAATATAGATTTTTAATTTGAGACTGGTATATTTAGTTCTAATGTGGAAAAGGCGATTGGCATAACACTGTGATTTCAAAACATTTTTTTTTCGATAAAGCTATTTATTTGAGATATTAATATGACTTATATGAACAGATCCATGAATCAAACACCAAAAATCATGTTTAAAAATTTTAAATATTCCACAAAATTATGATCTCACTGTCGTTAAAAATTGCAACACAAAATATATGTACTACATATTAAGGACATTTTTGCAGTTTGAAAACTAAAGAAAAAATATTTAACTTTTTAATATTGACAGGGTTAGGGCTTTTAGGGAAATCTTTGCTCCATATTTATCCACTTTTGGTGTATAAAGTTTTTATCGAGAGTTTTATAACCCTGTTCCAATCACTTCCTCAAGGAACTGTTTTAGTGGACAAAATATGGGGCAAATAAGATCAGAGGGTGAGGTAGCCACCATACAAAGCAAATATTAACTATCGAATATCTGAAGAACTATTACAGCGATAGTTTTTAAGTTTGATACCAATCACTTTGACAATTAACAGTTTTACTAGACAAAATATGGGACGGATAGGATCAGGGGGAATAGGTAGCCCCCGTACAAAGCAAATATAAGTTATTGGTTTTTTCTCAAGAACTTTTGAAGTGGGAGTTTTAAGATTTCATCCCAATTGCTTTTTCAAGGAACTGTCTTACTGGAAAAATTGTAGGAGAGTTAGCCTCCATGCAATGCAAATATCAATTAAAGGGAAGATGTATTCTCTTTTTAGAGCATTATTATTAATCAAATTTCTTAAAAACTATTAACTATTAAAATATCAGTTCCTTGAATTCTTTATTACACGTCGTGATTTATGAATCTAGGGCTGGGAAGAATTTTTGTGCAGCAAAGCTTATCGGGAAGACACTGATAGTTAATAAATGTTGCATTCCTTTTTGGTTTAACTACAGATTAATATAATTTGATAGATTTAATTATTTCTATACAATTATTATTTTATCTCAATTCATAAATGGATTTAAAAAAAATAAAAGAATTAACAGACCAGAGTTGACCATCTTTAAAGACCCAAAAACGATATGTACTCCTCCAAATCAATTCGAAAGCATATCAATTGTAGTCGTTTAGATATCTCTAACGGTACAAAAGTTAAAATATTTTTTCCAAATGCAATCAATTTGAAAACATTGTGCGCTGGAAATATAAGGTCTGCTTAATTCAAATTCACAAAAGAGTTCTAAGTTAACACTAGTTATACACTAAATGCTTGATATTTGTGATATCATTAATACGATTGGACAAAAAACCCAATTCTTGAAAAATAGAGCAGGCTCTCAGAAATTACAACCACTTTGTTCGGATTTCTGAAATGTTCTGCTTTCTGTACGTTTTTACTTGCACAAAAATTTCAAATACTACTACTTTGAAGTACTTTGTAAGTCGGAATAATGGCTGATATCGGCTAAATCAATCTTAAGACTTATTATTACTCTTTTCTACAGTATATCAATATGTATATACTGTAGTATATCAATATGTAAAAAGTACCTGTACATCGCAGATGTACAGAAAGTTCAAATAATCTACACTACCTTAAGCTTACAAAGAAGGAAAATATTCAAACTATTTTTAGCAAGAAACTGCAGGGAATAACAAACATTCAGGAAAATTTCTTAAAATTATTTTTATTAGTTACAGGTTAATAAGGTTGACAACAACAGATGAGCATAATTAAATCGAGTAAGTTAAAGAGCAGGTCCAAGTATATGGTATTTATAAACTTATTTCATGTTTGAGTTACATAAAAAAGGTTTATTAACACACATTTATTACTTAAGGTGATGAAGGACAACAGAAACTTATACCAAAATCATTTTGTGGTATAAGATATATATAAATTAATGATATTAAGTATACAACAAATTCAACATTCAAAGCTCCCCACCTTCAAAGCAAAACTATCCCAAAACATATTTATAATTTCTCTAAGTGTACAATGAATATAAACTTATAAAAAATAGACTTTCTTAAGTATACGAAAAACAGACAAACTCATACTACAATAATGAAATACACACACATAAATAAATGTATGTTTGTTTGATTATTTATGTTAGAATTTCTTTGTATTGGTGTTTTTTATGTTCTTGTTGATTTTTTGTTGTAGTTTTTGTACGTGAACGTGTGTAAGTGGGCTGACTGTTGTTGGGTAGTCAATGAGAGCCGGTGGTGCTCTCTAATATAAACTCACACATACACACACAAACCCACAAACACACAAATTAAGTAGACAATAAGAAAATTTTACGTTACCGTTATATTGCTTGTAATACTTATATATAAAAATGTGTATGTATTCTTGTGCTCATTTTCATAGTCTATTTTAGCGATAAAAAGCAGAAAAAATATCATGCTTTTTATTTGTTTTTGGATTATTAAAGGAGCCTCCATTCCATTTACAATGTATGTGTATATGGTGGGGTGTTTATTTTCTTTATGTGTGTATGCGTATGTTTATTTTATGTGGGCGGCTCTATTGTAGTGTAGATTTTTGTTGCTGTAGGTTGTTGTTGATAATATTTTTTTTCTATTTTTTCATTATTGAAGGTTGTAAGTGTCAATGCGTGCTCATTCAGACATTTATGCTTACTACACACGCATATATACAATATATAGAAATTATACATATAAAACATTTTCAAAATCTAAACGTTTTACACTTGTCCATGCATTATTTAAATGCATGTGTTCATAGTCTCATACATACATGCACACATACAAATTCATACATCTTGTATATACCAGTATTGTATGAAAATATTTATTTAAATGCACATTTATAAAACAACATTTTAAATATTCGAGTGTATGTGTGTAATAAGAATCATATGTATGGGTTTGTGTTATCCTAAGAAAATATTTAACTTTAATTAAAAAAACTGTATGAATCCAATGAGTTGTTATATGATTATTTAAGTATTCAGTGGAAAAAATAAACTTTATTAAAAGTTTGGAAATTATAAATTTAAGTTTTCAAGTTATTGAATGAAAATTTTTTATGTGAAGATTTTATTATTAACTAATTAAAAAGGAAAAAAAAACAGATAGAAATGATAGAAAATTGATGCTTTTTTGAAATAAAATTATCTTAAATTTTTTGTTACCCATAGAATCGATTAATATCTTTTTATAAAATGTACAATAATCATTTACAAATAAATGAAAAAAATTTAAAACCGAACATTTTTAAAAATTTATATTTTCATCGGATCTTTATAAGCTCTTAGCATAAAAATTGTATATGTAGTATCTATATGCTTATGTATATAGAAATAAATCTGTGTTTGTTTGTTGGACCGATTTTGTTGAAATTTTTACAAAATTATCATAATAAATCCGAAGGTAACATAGGCTATAAAAATTTCGGTAAACTCAAGAGATACCTTTCATACGAAAAAAATATTTTCGATATTTCTATGTGAGTTTTAAAGTTTGGCCCAACCACTTTCCCAAGGAACTGGACAAAATGTAAGGCGTAGGGTTAGCATATATTTTTGTACAAATATCCAAAGAAATATTGAATTAAAAATATAAAGATTTCGTCTCAAGTAGTTTCCCAGTAGTTGTACTGGACAAAATGAAGATCGGATAGGATCAGGATGGGAGGAAGTCGCCATATAAAACAAATACTGAAAACATCATACCCTACATTATTAATTTAATTGAAACGGTACTGATCCATACTCATGATTGCAGCACGATTTGAGATCAAACGATGTTCAGATGACAAAACGTAATATTTGCAGTGGTAGTGTTATGATTTGGGCAGTATTTTCTGGAGTTAGCAGATCTAAATTTGTTTTGTTGCAACAAAAAAGAAAAGCACAATTAATAACGAATTGGTAAAATATGTTTTTTTTTCTCTATTTTATAGATGAATAAATGGATGATATAAATCATTGTTTAATAAACAGCACAATTCTGTAGGTCTATCCAACTTGCAGTCGGAATTAAACCCAATAAAGAACTTGTGGAGTTACAAGAAAATTTATTTCGATCTTTTTAGAAAGTCATAGCCAGACCATATTTTGTAGGTAGTAAGCTTTAAGTGCTGTAACATTAAATTTGAGATTGTCTTAGATATATTTATATAACTGTTATCCTTTTGATTTGATGTTGAGGATTTTAAAACATAAAACGGTCCAAGCAGGGAAACCGGTAGACAGACAGGCGGTAATAACTGAAACTTTATGGGATATTAGAAAATTCCCTCTTAGTGTTACAAGGGGAGTGATAACCACAATTAGTGAAAAGGGTGAGTTGGTTTGCTCATTTGATGAATGATAGTCAACTCCAAAAATCTATTTTCAGGAGTTTTTTATTTTTGATATAAACATATTTCAAATATTCAAATAAAAACACTTATACGAATGTTTAATTGCAAACTATGTATCAATCGATAGCATATACAAAAAGCTTTACTGCCTGCATTAATCAATAAACTATGTAATTGTTATATTAAGTTTTTCAGCGGATCTATCTGATATATCAATAATTAGCCTAGATCACAAAATGTTCATGAAATAGCTTTTTTTCTTATATAGTATTAATTTTAAATAGAATCTTAAATTTTTTGAGTTATTACGATCTGACAACTACAGGGATGTATGGAAGTAATAGATTAAATGAAAAGTTCAGTTACTCTAAGTCCAGTGAGATTTCACATAGTGATCCTAGAAATATGAGCAAGTTTATGTTTTAGAATTGCATCACGTAGAAACAACAAGGTCCAAAAGGTTCAGAATCAAGGATTCTGTTATTCAGAATCTATAGAAAACATGTCTACATTATTATTTTTTTCTAAAAGAAATAAAAAAATACGAAGAAGAAGTGATTTCAATAAATACGAAATCCGATCATAAATCCATATACTGTTAAGTTTTGTATCGATATATTTACATATTTATATACATAATTAACAAATTAATTTATCAATTATATAATATTAATTAACTAAAAAATAATAATAGCATAAAATATTAATATTTTAAATATGAATTAAAAGCTTTAGTAAATTAGGTTTAAAACTAAATGAAATATAATTTCCTATCACCAGAGCCAGAAAGAGTCTTTAACGTATTTTTAGATGAAATCATGTGTGTGTTTTATGTTTTCTAATAAAAATCATAATAAATTTCAAATAGTCTTATCATTTTGTCCATTTCAGTTTATGACAGTTTTCAATTATTTTTATTATTGTGGTCATTATTGATGAAATAAATTGAAATCCATGATAATTTTGATGATTTAAATGGTGAATGAATTAAAAATGACGTGGTGGTGAAGTGACTTTTGATATTTTCATTGTGATTTTACGAATGACCTTAAAAAACGATGATGATTTATTTGATGCGTTTTCTACTGATTAAGATGAAATTTTTGTTAGATTGATTAATTGATTGATTGAGAATTTTAAGAGTGCCATTTTGTTTTTTTTTTTTTTGAGAAAAATTAGGCCCTGTTTTTTGCATTTTCATACTACCTTATAGTAGACGTAGGCATTGTCCATAAGTTTGAATTTACTTTATTGGTGTTGAAGGGTTTAAGCTGGAAAATTAAATCCTAAATGTATGCAACGGTTTTGTGTTACTTTTAAATTATTTGTTTTCAATTAATTGCAATATCCTATTGCTTTA
The DNA here is from genome assembly GCA_004302925.2 of Cochliomyia hominivorax. Taxonomy (NCBI): domain Eukaryota; kingdom Metazoa; phylum Arthropoda; class Insecta; order Diptera; family Calliphoridae; genus Cochliomyia; species Cochliomyia hominivorax. The sequence continues at coordinate 42,928,429 of PYHX02000494.1, read as the reverse complement.
ATAGATATTGTTGCTGTTTCTAAAAGTTGTTTGTTGTTATTGCAGCTGCAACTATTTGTTGTTGTTGCTTATGCTGCTGCTGGTGTTGTTGTTATTGTACTGGTAGTAGTTTGTAGTGACCAGTTAGTTACTTTTAAAGGTCACTACTTATTAAGCTTTTGTCGTATGCGTATGTTGATAGTATAAGTTTAAGAGAGAGTAAGAAATTACATATATATAAATGGAGAAAGAGTTAGAGAGAGAGAAGGAGAGTAGTTTGTGATATTATTGTGAATAAGTGTGGGTAGGGAAATTAGCCTACTATACGTTATGAATAGGTATTAGTAAGTTTTTTTTCTTTCTTTCTTGTTCTTATTTTTCAGGTTGTTTTCGTAGATTTTTTCTTTTCTATTTTGAATTATTAAATGTAAAATTCTCTTGTTTTTTTCTTGTTGTTGCTCTATCTTATTCTCTCCTTCTTTGCTAATGGCAAATGTATATGAAGAGGATTTTGTTTTACTTTTTATGCTCCAAAATTTATTTAACGCCTCTTCCTCTGTGTCATTTGATTCTGATTCCGTTGCTCTTAGTGTTCTCCTTGTTAAAGTGTAATTCGATAGCTTGGAATCTCGATTTGTATGTGACGAGTTGTTGTTGTTGTTGTTGTTTTACTTAATACGATGTTTCCTGGTTATTATCTTTTGCTATTTTACTTTTTCTCTTTTTTTTCTTCTGGGGTATTTTGTTTTTATTTTTGTTTTTGTCGTCTACTTATGGCTTTTGGTCATAAATTTATTATTTGATGTTTGATTTGGTCGTTTTTTTAACTCCTACTCTGTTAAAGGGAGCATAAAAACTTAAAAGTCTGTTGGTCGAACTTTTTCTTGTCTGTTTAATTTTGTATGTCAGTTATTAGGCCTGTTTATGTGTGTGTCTCTGTCTGTTTGTTTGTTCTAGTTGGCTTTATTTCTAATTTGTATTTGTTTTCCCAGTTTTTTGTATATATTCTGAAGAATAACGTGTATTTGGACAACGTCTTAGGAGAAATCTTATATATGTTAGTTGGTATCTTATTATTATTATTGTTGTTGTTATTATTTATTTTCGTTGTATTTGCTCTTTTTATTTGTTTTATAATTTTATTTTTTTACATGGACTTTTGTCCCGATTTCGTTGTTTGTTATATTTATTTATTTTTTTTTTGTAAGTATGTACGTTTACATTAGTCTGTATGTATGTGTGTGTGTCGTATTTAGCTTTTGGCTTTGCTTTGTCTTTTAGCTGGCTGGCTGTTAGTTTGGTTGTTTGTTTGATTTGTATTTGTTTTTTTTGTGTTGTTTTTTCTAAAATTATTGATTTTATTTTATTTTTGCTTAGAACAATTTTTGCAATTTTCTAATTTCGGTTTTAGAATTTAAAACTTTTTTTAAATATATATTTCTTTAAAATTTAATTTTTAAATTTATTTTTTTAATATATTAAATTTAATTTGCCACTTGATTAAATTGCTTTTGTTTGTTGTTGCTGTAGTTGTAATTTATTCTTTCGTATGTTGTATAAAGGCACCAGAGGGAATCAAAAATTATGTATATGTATATCCTTTAATAGGATGTATATATTTTCTATATATTTTTTTTTAATAATTGCTTCTAGTTGTCGTTTCTTTATTTTATTTTTTTATTTAGCCTTTAACAATTTTTAATCATTTTTTTCTTTAGCACTTTTTTCTAACATTTTCTTAAACGCGCCGCCGTCTTTTCTTTTTTCTATTTTATTCACATTTTATGTGAAAGAATTTCTTTTAGCGAAAAATTGAAATTTCTATAGATTTATTTTCTTTGGCTTTGAATTTTTTTGTTAGATTTTAATTATTAGAATTTTTTCATGCTTTGTTGCGTCCTTTATTAAAGCTATTTTTGGTACAAACGATTTTATTTTCTAATTTTTTCTTTTATATTTTATGTTGAAATATTTGTATTTGAACGACACACACTCTCGCGCGTTGCTTCGTTTCGTGTTTCAAAACCTTAAACGTTGCTTATACAACTGCCCTTACATACGTAGCTTTTATGCTCGGTAGGCCTTCAAAAGTGCATTCCAATGCAAGAAAAAAAGCTTCAAAGCTTATTTCCTCTCCAAGTGCATATGTTTTGTTTCCTTTCTTGTAGTATGAGTTTTATTTATTTTTTTTTGGTACTTGGAATCTTTAAGCTTTTTTGGATGTTCTCTTTTCTACCTCTCTCTCATTCTCTTTTTTTAGTTATTATATATTTCCTCTCTGTGCGTATGAAAGCTTTTTAAGGGTTTACATTAAAGCTGTTGTAAGTATTGATTACTTTTTTTGTTTTTATGTAAACTAAAACGTACTATAGCTTTTAATTTTTGTTGTTTTTTCTTCGTTTCAAGAATAGATGATGTTACGCGGAACATTAACGACTTCTCTAGTTGTTGTTATTTTTATTTTTCTTTCTGTTAATTCTTTATATCCTTGTTCTCGTTTAACGACATTTAATACTTTTTCCCTCTCATCTTGTTTGCTACTCTGGTGTGCATTTTTAAATAAAACGGCAAAAGGATTATAGACAGAATGGCGACGTTATGCGTTATGCAGTCTTAATTTAAATAAAAATCCTTAAAAGCTTAAGCTTTGTTATTATAACATTTTTTTAATTAAATTTTTTATAAAACTTAATAAAATTTTCGATAATTATATATAAAAATGATACTTATTTTTGCACATATATGAAATTAAATGTAGCTTCTTTTCTTATTATTACATAGAAATGGGGATAATTTAAATATATGGTCCTTATTCAATATAGAATTTTATTTTACGCATTGCAACAACTATTTCTAGACTAAATGGCTCCAAGTGGTAATAAAAATGTTTTCTAAACTCACATATATTGATTTATATGACCTCGTTAAAGTTGTAAATATTTTTTTTCTTTGTTCTTTAGTGTAGTTTTTAAAACTCCATTGGAACATAACTAAGATTGGATAGTAAAATCAAAAATTTCAGTATTGTTAAGATAAACGTTTAGTAAATAAACAACAATAACAGTAATGCAGGTTGCTTTTTTGTGAAATATTTAAATAATGAAAAATAAAATTAAATTAAGAATTTTAAAACGATTATCTCTGTGTCCATTAGATAATTTAACGACTTTTTACCACCACCACTTGTACGTTGTAAATGATTACTACGAAAGATTTATAAACGATCCTCGTATAATTTGTTTTTATTATTTATGCGTATGTGTGCAATAGATTGTTATAAAATTAACATTCATGTCAAATTTATGCGTATTCAAAGGAATTTTTCTGGAAGGTTATGAAGGAGTTAGAAAAAATTATGGGCCGACGCTCGTATAATTTCGCACAGCGGTTTTGGCTTATATTTTGTTTTAATTTGACTTAATATTTTTAAAATACCTCCTATGATGGTGTAGGCTATAACAAGTAAGAATGACACAGTGTTATATGCCGCATCGTTATTTGTTAGTAGCAGCTGCGAAGAAAGTATGAACAACTACTTTCTTTTCTATTTTTATGTGAATTATGCGGGTTTATATGGAAGATAATGGACCGATCCATATTCCATTTAATTTGGAATATTGATTAAGAATATCATCATTTAATGATTTGTTTGTGCCAAATTCGGTTAAACGTATTGAGGTCATAAAAGTTCAAAATATAACTTTTATACCTCAATTCTCTTTGGGGGGGGGGGTGGTGTGGGTGATGGTGGTGTTTGTTTGGGACTAGCTGAAATAATGCACCAAACATCTCCATTTTCAAGTGGCACCGTCTTTAGACTACACTTTTAATGCGTATTAAATTCAAAAAGATATCCTTTAAATTGCGACCTACATTTGTTCACAATATTAACATAGACAATCAGCCGTCCAGACAGTTACAAATATCTGCACAAACGCTAACTATCTATGGTGGTGTAGGGTGTAATAAACCATTTTAGCAAATATTGGAATTATACACATTTAAATAAAACCTAAAATTTAATAGAAAATTTTACATGTATTTAAAAAAATGAAGGCACCATGATATATAATTAAAACAATATTTAATTGTATATATAGCGCCAACTATAGTGCATTTTGGTGATATGTCTTTTAGTAATCATCAGTCCTCATTACTAATTGCCTTTATAGGTCTCCTAGTATAAGATACACTATTTCAATTGTATCAAAACGCTATTTCTGTGATGTTACTTTGAGTTTTCTGATTTGTTAGGTAAATACGAAGAATAAGTAAGAGATCTGAAGGAATGATAATCAAGAAGGAACTGTGTTTTATTGCGCTTTCTTTTTCAGGAACATAGAAAATAAAACAAGTATTATTTGGATTACGATTTAATTAAAAATAACGTTTCACAAAACAAATTAATTAAACTAAATTAATATTTGTATTTTATCATTTGTTCTGCACAACGTTTTATAAAAAAAATTAAATGAAATTTTACTTAAATAACGGACACGGCGGATTATCAAAGTATTCAAATTGATACTTAACTAATTTGAATTATTTTTTATAATTTTATATTCCAAAGAACATTCACAAAATTTTTCGTTTCTTTTCCAAAAGCTTTTTTAAGGACTTTAACGCATATTTTTCATTTAATTAATTATTTATTTATTTGATTTCTTTTTTGGCCAAGTTATCTTTTTAATTATCAGATTAACACTAAATGTGTTAATTAGTCGGATGAAAATAAGTGAACAGAAAAAAGTGCTTACTAAAATGATTAAATATTTTTAATAAAACAAAATTCTTACTACATAAAGGATTAAGAAACGTATGTTCTGGCAGATTTTTCGTAACGTCCTGGTTAAAAATTTTATGTTGGTGATCTTCGAGAAAATGTTAAGGAAAAGTTTAAGACCCAAAAGCAGTCAGAATTTCCCAAAAAAATTTGGTATGGCGAGCAATATGTAGTAGAAATGAATCATTTGTTAAAACTGACTCCATAAATACCGAAGTTTACATCAAAGAATGTTACAAAATAGCTTCTTTCCTTCATAAGACTTCATAATTTGTCCATTTATTTTAAGTCTGACTTGGCATCCTGCTAATATGGTAAACAAGCCCTTAAGTAGTATAGAAACAATAATGAAGTAATTTTGCATGAGAGGCAAATACATCATACTGCCCGGAGGTAAGGGCAGTGTAGAAATATGAGGTCTTGTTAAAAGAGTATAAAAAATGTGTCCAAAAGTGTGGTCGATTTTACACGGAGAATGAAAGTACCATAAAAATCTTATTGGTAGGGTTTCCGCAAAAGGTTCAAAATTGCGTCACTAGTGATTAAAACTATAAAATTATTTTTTATTTGAAACAATAATCTCAATTAAACTGTAAGTTTAGTGTTTTCGTTTTTATTAACATATATGTACTTTAAGAATTTTTCGATCTCACTTCTTAATGCAAAATATATTTAAATGTTTTTAAGTATTTTTTGCCTTTTTCCTAGACTTTTAGGTAATTTACTGTAATGTGTGTCAGTCCATTATCTGCTGTTGGTCGGATTATTTTTTTTAAGATCATTTGCGAAAATTGATAAAAAATAAATATTTTTTATAATCTTTTAAAATTAAATTGAACTCCCTATAAAGTTGCATTCGAAGTTGATCACCGAAGCTATATGTTATATGATTTTACTCTGCACACGAATATTACATTTTTTTAACTCCTGACTAAACGATCTTACAAATCAATAAGAACGCAAAAATACAGAATATATATAGAATTCTATAATAAAATGTCAATGTTAATTACCATACTTTAAAAGTTTGCTAATAATAATAATAATAATAATAATAATAATAATAATAATAATAATAATAATAATAATAATAAATCCTGAAGGATTAACATATCACAGCTAAAAATGTGTGTATGCAGGAATGCAAGAGTATTAATGCCGTACATCCATTTGCCATTTTTTAATGGGATTTTTTCTTTATTTTACTTAAATCCATAAGACTTACATCAATAGATGTATGTATGTGTTATATACATACAAGTATGACTTTTAAACTTTTAATAAATTTGAAACATTTAAGCTAAAATTACGGAAATTGTTCATTAAACTCGAGTAATTGAAATGAATAATGGGAAAAATGGAGAAAAAATTAAACAGAACAACAGAATCAGAAGCAGCAGCAGTTGGCATAAATTTCTATTTTGTGTGCCAAAAAAATCAAGAAATCTACAACAATAACAAAAAATGAAATGAGAATAAGAAAAAATCTTTAAGATTAACTTTTATTTAATGTTCAAAGGATTAAAGAGAATTTGATAGTTGAGTTGAGTAAAATGGAAAGTTATCTAGGTTTATGGATCATTGGACGAAATTGACAAGACGTTAAATTATAAATATAAAATGTTTATAAATTTTTTTGTTGTTGTTGTGTTTTTTAAATACTTTCATTATTTAAATATTTCTTGTTTGCTGCTGTCTGTAATTTGCTAAATCACAATAAAAATCACTTGAGGTAATTAAAATCTACATATTGACGGTATATACTTACAATTGAGGTTATGTAAATATTTATGGTTCATTAAAAATGATTTGTGAAAAAAGAATGAATTATTTTCTATTTTGTGTTTATTTACCGCAGTTTTATATAATGCAATTAATTTATAAAATACAAATTTCAAAATGCAATATATTTATATTTACAGTTATTCGCAGCATGAAACTTATCCAACGTATAATATAAGCTTTCCAGTTCGATTTTAGTTCTACAAATAATTTCTGAAGCATTGTATTTAAGTTACCTTATTACTAACTTCAAAGAGATTATCTTTGAGATTCATATTAGGAAACCAAGGTGGGTTACCCAAAATTTGTATCCCATTAGATGATAACAAATCTTTGATAAAGTTTGATAAATATTTCAGACCATTGTCGTGCTGAAACACCCATCGAGTGATATTTCTCATTTAACTAGTGCAACCTAGAATGGCATTTGTTTGTTTTCTATAAAGGGACTAACTTCATGTTCCATGTTGGAATAGTCAAAATTTAAATTATATTTGAAAACATGACATGAAAACTCTAAAGTTGTAATAGACAAATATGTTATTTTGCATAACTGGAAGACATTTTTTTATTTTCATTAAAAATCGTTTTGGACACACTGTGTTCCCGAAAAAATAGGTGTGCAAATATCTAAATTATTTAAAGAAAGCTGATAGAACGATGTAATGAGGATACAGTTCGTCAGTCAAATCCCAAACAAAGGATTTTATACTGATAGAAATATCACATCCTGCGGTTAATGGCATTGACATAATTGTTGTTACACCATGTGATATTAAAACCGTTATTTAGGATAAGGATAACGCAAAAGGGTCACCGAGTTATGATCTTGTAACGCCATCGATGATCAGACATCTAGCTAGCTTTTGACAAAGTTTTCGATTTCGAGATAATATATAATTCCTTTATTACAGATGATTTTGAAAGTAATATTGTAATAAAGCCAATTTGGATATATTGCACGCAACTATCAGGAATGGCCAGAAGCACGAGCATCGAAATTATACAGAGGAGACATTAAAAAACATAACTTCTAATCGTATATGATTTGGGCACAGAATCGACATACCATTCCCATAATATGAGGTCCCACGTATTCTCTCCTAAGAGAGGAAATGGATTTAGTTTTGAATAGGGCAGATACAATAACCATATATAAACGCATAAAAACTAAATATGATTTATTTTCTGTATTTGGTATGAAAAAGTGGAAATTTAAAATTTTTCTCATTATTCATTTAATTCAACTTGAAGACACATTTTCTCAAAATAACATTAATGGTTCAAAACTTGCAGTCTTTAATTATTTCAGATATAATTTGCATTATATTTGTCTGTTACTTTATTACTTTCGATATGTGATTGAGGTATTATATTATTCTGTCCAACAGTATTATTCTGTCCCACTGTGGAGTATTCAATATTAAACTTAATGTGTTCAAATTATATAGAATCTTATTGTGTTATGGAAAGTCGAGATAATATTTTAAATCAAATTTGTTTTATAATTAACAACAGATTTCATTTATAATTTTTTTACATATTTTCAATTTTAATTGAATAAAACGGAGAAATTAAAAGTCGAAATATATCCAATAACAACTTTTGCTTCCTATTTGATTGTTTATTGTTTGCTTCATCGATTTTTGAAAAAAAACTGTTATGTCCCACAATGTTTTGTTGTCCTGTGGATAAACAAACAAAAGAAATAGGAAAACTAAAAGATAATAATTGCATTTGATACTTTCTTTATTTTAACTTGTTTAATTTTAGGTCATACTGTGGAAAACATACATGTACATATGTATTTGTATCCCTATTCATATCCTTTAACATATGAATTTAATATTTACAAAAACTTTTCAAATACAGTCAATAGTTTAACATTTTTTAACTACCAAATAAAACTTAAATAAGTAAAAGACTAAACAAACAAGCTACGAGGGAGAGCGAGAGAAAGAAAAGAAGAAAAAAACCTAAAATTGACATTATTCTTAATTCACAACAGGCACAATTATAATGTCCTTGTTTATGCTCTTACGGGTAAAATATGTATTTCTTTTTTTTACTTATTTCTAAGGGAAAATAGTAAATTACTTTTTTATACATTCAATTTACTACACATACACACTAATATTTAACCTTTATCATACCCATACATTGAAACATTTACCTAAAGAGATTAGATTCCAAGATGTCAGTTGCCTTCATTTTGTTTCTTTTCTTATGGTTAAGTTTTCGTTTCTTTAAAAAGGATTTTAATTGTCTTTTGTTTTATTGAGTTTTCATTTTTTTTTGTTTAAACTTCTTTTGAAATTTAAGATTTAACTTGAATTGAACATAAAAATATCATTGATGCTTTTCTTATCCTGCTTATAGATGAGTCAATGGATGAGAGTTTATAAGTGTGTGAACTGAGTGAATGTGTGGGTTGAGAGTATTTAGCTATTGACATTTGTAGGTCTAGGTTTCACCTGCATGAATCAATTTCTTTTTTTCTTTCCTTTTTCTGTGTTATACAAAGAATTCTCATGTGGGAGTAAATACATCTGTGCGAGTCTTTATATTGTTTATTGAGTAATTGCAATATATTTTATGTACTTGTGTGTTTATATGTGTGAGGTTAACATACAGTTAAATAAAATAAGTAACATACTGTTTTATATACAATCATATAAAGTAAAATATTATAGTATGGGAAATAAGTATAACAGTAGACTACTCACTCACACTCACTTACTTTCTCTACTGCAGTTTACACTCGTGTAAACTAAAATTAAAAGCTTAATTAAAAACTAAAAAAAACAAGAATAAAAAATGTACAAATGAAATTACACTCAAAAAATGTTTACATTCACTGTTTGTAGTTTATTCAAAAGTTTTCAGTTGTTTCCTAAAGAAAATTAATTTTCAACTATTTCTACATGTTATTCAAAAATCATAATACCAGAAAAGAACGATTTTCAGTTACATTGAAAATTCTCAGTAAATTTTTGTATAATCAATACATAAAATATTTTTGTAGTATTTTTTATTTTAGTGTCAAAAAATACAAAATAAAAATATTGAATATTCAAGAAATCAAAAATATATATAAATATGTGAATAAAAATTGATAAGTAAACTGAATGTTACACGAAATGTTTATAATTCAGATCATTACTTTTGCAGTTATTGCCTGTACTATGTCGGTCACAAGAACGTTTTGGAAGCAATCTTTTGTTACAAGAGAAATGGTAAGACATATGGACAATTTAATTATATTTTGATTTATTGAGAATTGCATTTCTTAGATAAAGGTCGGGTGAGATATAAACAAGGGAGAATAGTTATACTAGTGGCTTTGTTTTAGTCATTTTATTTTCTAACATGGTAAGATATGGACGTTATACTAAATTATTAAATAAACTATTTATAAACTCTTAAAATCTTATGGAGATCATTGGCAGCACATAGATGCAATCCAAATCCAAAAAATCTCATTAGTGAAAATTGCAATTCGGAAATTGAAGGTTTATGTATTTTTAATAAATAAGGAATAATTTTTCATGTTATTATATGTTATTTGCAATAAAAATAATTAAAACATTTACATTTTTTATTTAACTTTATTAAAAAAACATTTCCAGTGTTAACAAATGAAAAAACGGTAATTTTTACTGTCAATGTGAGTAATTTTTTAATAAAATAAATGAAAAATCAGTAGTTTTTACATTTTCGTAGATTGAATTTTTAATTTTGAAGTAAAAGAAAATCATTTATTATTGAAACTGTTTGTTTGTTGAAAAATTAACATTTTAAAATTAATAACAAATTTACTTGTTTCAAATGAAAATGTAAGTAATAAGCTTTTCAAAAGAAATTTCATTTATTTTAAATGTGTTTTTCCTTTGAATTTACCTACATAATTTTTTGAGTGTAAAGTAAAGTTCACAGCTTTTTAAGAGGAGAGGCGGTGAGTGCATGTGTGTAAGAAGAGCACACAAATTTTATTAACAACCTGACCCAATAAAGTAATGTTAACACAATAAAATTAAATTGCGTTTTTATTAAGCAACAACGACAATATTTGAAAAGATGATCACTACTTATGTCATTAATAAACATACACATACATTAGAAGTCTGGAAAAGAGTCATTACGATATGTTTACAAGCACATTGAAATTTTCAAAATTTTTGGGCAAAATTGAAAATTTTGATTAAAATATGTCAAATTAGAGAGGATCTCGGATTAGCCCCATAGTGTAATGAAGTCTTTTAAAAAGAAATAAATTGTATTAACGTTTTGAAGAAAAATTTTAGATAAAAATGAGTGAAGACACTTTTTCAATGAAAAAAAAAAAAAACACAAAAAACACAAAAATTCTAATTTTTTTAATTTTCCGATCGAATATTGATTCTTCAACGTGGTAGATATATGCATTAACCTCCATCTATTTTAGTCAATAAATAATTTGGCTTTCTCATTACGTAATTAAAGTTTAACATGATTGGGTAAACGTCTTCGGATATGTATCCGAAGATAAAAGATAAATATCACATATTTTTTCAAGGCCTGTGGTTATGCTATGTTTTTGCTGTGCTGGGATATGTGTTTTGTACTAAAAACGGATACAGAAGATCTAAACGGAAGACAATTGTTTAGTTTGGAAACAATCAAAAAAAAAAAGACTGGAATATTCTACTAGACATAATGCCACATTCTTCCATCATTTTAGAAAATAATAAATAAAGAGTGGATGGAATTTTTGCATTATGGACGACAACTTCTTTCGATAGATGTGGAATGCCTTTACTGAAATGTGATTCACATTAAATGGGGTGATAGAAATTAGCTTCATTCATTCTATACCTTAAAACTGGAGCAGTTTTTTTCATAGAATCTGTTTGGCAGCGAAAAGATGATCACTACTTTGCAAATAGCGTACAATATTTCAAGTGAATATATTTCCTTTCAATTTAATTCTTGCATTTGTGAATTAAATTTTAATCAAGAACTGCTATTTCATTGTTATTGATTTTTTCCTGATATCAAAAAATTTTAGAAATTAGTTTAACAGTTTGATTTTGATGATGTGATCCTAAAATCTGATAATGATAAGTTATATCTTTACCTAATTATCTGAAAGTGCAAAGTTATGTATAGTCCTCTATATTCTCTTCATACAAGCAATCAATTAAACGAAAATTGTTTAAATCTTCTGGAAATTTGTTTTTTTTTTTTTTTTTTCAATTTTGACCACAAATACAATGCAAGTTCAGTGAACCGAGCATGATATACATTGACATCAACACTTAAATGTCAATGTATATATAGTTATATAGTTATATTTTGTTATTTTGTATAGTTATATTTTGCTTTAATAAATCTTTTAAAATTTTTTGGCAATTAATTTTAGTATATGACGCAATAAACGCAACTTCGAGCCAAAAAACCACTAAATTGGCAACAATATTTGCGACTTCATGTCTGCTTTCAAGTGCTTTAGTTATTTCTCAGTATGTATGTGTGTAAGGAATAGAGTATGCATATACTCATACATACACGCACATAAATTAATCTTTATTTATTTATATACATACAAAAAATACATAAGTATTTGAGAAAGTATGTTTTTATGTTTGTTGTCGTTTATTAAATTATAAATAACACTGTGTAACTGTAAACATGAAGGGTTAATTTTATAATATTTTATTCATTCATTGTTTTCTGCTTCATTTTCCTCTCTTCATTTTATCATTTTATAAAAATATTTATGTTTCTTTTTTTAAATTGTTCCACAAGCATTCATTTTGTCATGAGGTCGGGATTTTTTAGTCGTTTAGCAAAATTCACACTTATTGTTAAAGAGGCTATCCATATATATGTATGTATATGTATGTACATACATTTATATATGTTTATGTTTGTGTCACACATTTAATTAAATCCAGAAACGCGAATGTAAAGTTTAAAAAAATATAAATTAACAAAAACATTTAAAACAACATTCATCTCTTTAACTTCTTGTAAATGGTAAATAGAGAGCAACTGATGTTCAGGCTATTCCAAAAGGCCTCAACTTGAGATATTCTATAAGCGATCAGGAAATAATACAAGTATTAATGAAATTTTAATTTACGTAAAAAAATCTGGACTAAAAAAGGTATTGAAGAAGAATTGGAAGTATTTGGCAACACATTAAACTTTATTACTACTTATTAGCTACTAATGTCATTATCTTAAGGTCAGTAATGATTTATGCCTTAATACCATACACCACTTAGTTTCCTAAGTTCTCTCCAGTTAATAGACATAATGAAATGCTTAGTAAGCAGTTCCTTCCAGGATGCTATCGGATAAAGAATTTATATTTCTTTTTTCATTAAATTATTTAATTTTTAGTAATTAAAGGCTAAGAACTGCATTCTGGGATTAAAGCTGACTACAATAGGCTTCGTCCTTAGAGCAAAAACTAAAACTGCGATATGCACTTAGACCACAAACAGTCAGATGGCTGAACAGACACAATTAAATCGTGCCGAGAATTATTTTAACTTGTAATTTTTAATGGATCACTCTTTTGACATCCTATTGGAATCTAAAAGACGTGGTTTCTTTTAAAATATCCTATCAAAGCCTACATTCATGGACGAGAGAAACTAGAACTCATCATGTTGGGATAAATTTATATTTAGCAACAGTATGTATATGAAATGTTGTGAACTTATTTTTTCATTCGTTGTATAATTATGCGTAATTAGTTTAAGCCATAACCTAATTGTTTACATATTCTAGTGTTAGTTAATTGCATTCGTAGATGAGAGACACATACTTATACTCATATACTGATATGTTAAGATACCTTTTGATATAGAAACACACATAAAGAATATAAAAATAAATCATGATAAAATTTAAATATTTTATTTGTAAAACGACTCTATTTTAATCCTTAAAATAAATCTAAATTCCTTGTTCACACAAAATATTCATGTAAAAGCTAAAACTTCATTACAAAAGTAACTGTAATATTGTTTGACAAAGAAACCATAAATCATGTTTATGAACAATTTAATGATTAATTAATTACATTATTTCGTTTGATAATACATCACTTGATGTAGAGTGTTTTTAAAAAGAAAGTTTCATTTTTTATTATTTTTATTATTTCTTAACTCAACTCTGTATGGCATTTAAGCCAAAAATAACTTTGTAATCTTTTCGAAAAACTTTCAATAACATTTTACTCGACAACAAAAGAATAATTTAGTTTTATGTGAAAAGTTTGCAAAAAGTGGCAAAAACACCAAAAAAAAAAAAAAAAAAAAAACAAAGAGAAAATGAAAAATAATAAAAAAAGAAATTGTTGTTGTACAAAAAATTATTTGTTTGTAGCATGAGTTACTCAAGCATATAGAGTTTTTTTTAAGGAACAGATACAAATACGAGCACAAATATATACATGCATATAGAGTATGCGAGGACCACTGAAAAAGTTTGAAGAATTTTTAAAAGGCACAAACTCCTGGTAGATTTAGATCACTGCAGTATGTTGTCTTAAAGTATTCAGAAGGTTAAAGTGAATGTTATGTTGGACAACGATATATTCGGCTATTCTGTTCTTCAATATCCTCCAATAAAATGCGTGTGAAGAAGTTCGTTATATTTCGTATATACAGACTCACACATACACTTGAAATACTTAAGGAGTAATAAATATAACAGATTTTGTTAATTTTGGATTGGAATGATAATGAAGTACATATAACCTAATATTATGACAAAATTTAATTCAAATTTGTCGATTTATAATTGACAAATTTAGGAAAAATATTTGTTTGAAGTAAGAGGATGTCCGATTAGGCCAAATTTCATTGTTAATTATTGTGAATGTAGCGTACCAAAAGCAGACAGACATACCCTCTTCACCACTTGTCGTGGTGGAGGGTATACAATTTTTTAAGGATTTTAACAATATATGAATGATTTTATCACCAGATGATAATATTCGTTTGAATGCGGGGAAAAAATTACTTGTTGGTAAATAATTCCGTAATTTTTAAATCGTTTAAAAAATGAATATGATTATAGATGATGCAATTAAAACTAGAACTGATCAGAATACTGTATGGATATTTTAAGTTATTTACTTTTTTGAAAAATGAAAACTCCGAAAAAGAAAATTTATTATACAGTACATAACCATAGAAAAAATACTCCTGCCACAAATTTTTTAGAATACCGTTCGACTCAGAATCACTTCCTTTGTCATTCTAAACAAGACCGTCCGTCCAACTGGCTGTACATTCCCCTTTCCCTTCATATACGTGGGTATTGGAATAACATTTATGTTTAAAATTAGCTCTAAATAATTTAGTGATGATTCTTAGGGACATAATCCTGTTGCTTTTAAACCCCTGAACAAATTAATGAAATTTCGCATGATTAGAGAGGAAATATTTTTTAGTTGATTTGGTGAAGTACATGGCGTTATCTAGACAGGGACATAGGAGGTTATCTTTCTTAATGTAGGTTTTGTACATTAAAAAGATATCTTTTACATGTTCGACGACAATCAAGTAAAATAATATTTTTATTTTTAAATATTTATTAAAAATTATCCTTAATATGTAAACATCTCAAAAATATTTTCTGTTAGAGAAAAAAAGTAAAATTTTTAAACATGTTTTCTTCGGATTTGGGGTTTTGGATATTCTAAAGTGGGTATTTTTTTCTGATTCGAAGTCTTCAGTTCTTTATAAATTCTTGACATTAAATGACTTTTTCACTATTAAATCTTCAATTTCTAATATTTTCATAGATTCCAAATTCTTATGATACAAAATCATACTTTTGCTGAAAATCCAACGCAAACTAGAATTCCTGTAGTTTCAGTTTGTAGTTTTCAGTTTATCTAATGGTTCCATTTTTTATATATTTTTTAATATTTTGTAAAGTTCAACTTAACATGCAATGATTTTCTATAATCTCATCCCTTGAAACTTCATTCCAATTATTTTTAGTTCAGAAGAATCAAATGTTCAATGTCTCTTGAAAGGCGAAAATAATTAGTTTACTATAAGATTTTTTCTTGATTTTTTTCTTTTTATAAATTTCATTTAAAATTTTTAAATAAATTTTAAGAAAAAATATTTGGATCATTAAATTTAATTATAATATAATTGTATTTAAACTGAAAAACCTGCTTTAGTGATAAAAATTCTGGTAATAACATTTATTTAACTGTCTGATCTTTAATAAAAGATTAAATGATGAAAATTTATGATAGAATTTGAATTATAACATTTAACATAAAATAATAAAGAGATTTCCCCACAATTACAAATATTGATGAACTTTAGCATTCAACGTTTAACGCCTACAGTTGTCGCACAATTAGCTTTAAAACTCTTCAAGCAACCTACACACAAGCAAACATGCAGGAAACATACATACCCCATCATACCAGCACCGCATACCAATACCAATAGAAACAACAAACAATTAGCAATAAACATTAATACGAATATATTTTGTTTTTGTTACAGTTTTGGTTTTTAGTTGTCACAAGTACTCTCCGGAAAAAACAAGAGTAAGAGAGGAGTAGAAGTTGAAGTGAGGAAAAGAGTATGAGTAAAATAATAATATAAGAAAACGCAGTATTTCCAAATCGTTTTTTAATAATTCTGTAACTTTGGAAATGTAGAAAAAATCTTTATTTTACTAGAGGAAGCCTGGTTAAGATTAATATTTTAGCCAAAGTTGAACTTTTGACTCAAGTATCTTTAAATGATCTAAAATTGGATTAAATAATATAAATCTCTTCATAAATCAGAGATCTAGAAAATTTAAACCTTTTTGAAATCCCAATTCGAATAAAACATGTTTAAAAAATTTCTTTTCCTCTCAAAAAGATCACACAGAAAATGCTTTGGGGGTGTTTACCTTGTATACAAAGTTATATATTAGTAATTCATCCCTTTTTGAAATTTACAAATTTTAAATATGGATTGTGGGCAGATTTTTGTCCCAAACTCATTCGAATAGGATAGAATTACTCACAAAAAATCGATTCGGAAACACTGTGTAGCATCAAAGCTAAAACCATAAATGCATAACGAAGATGGCGTATACTTGATGTAAAATATTTCTTCAGTTGGTTTCAATTACTCATACGCATTGTGTGACCACCAAAATGAAATTTATATTTTTATTATTATTAAATCATTAATTGTTTGTTTGATTGTTGTTTTCGCTGCGTTGGTTTGTTTACAAATAAAATATGTCCGTATGTATGTATGTCTTTCAATGTGTGTGGGTATATGAAGTGATTATTGTATTTATGCCATAGTTACATTCGTTACTCATTTACAATTTTTTCTTTTCTATAAATGGCTGGTTTAAAGTGACATTAAACATTTTACATTCATTCATTCATTCATACCCCAATTTCCCTAGAGTACAGAATTGTCGGCAAAACGAAATTGAAAAAAGAAGAACAGAAAGGAGAAACCAATGTGTGTAATGTAAAAATATTAATGTGTATTTCAAGTATATATTTCAAGGATAACAACTAAAAATTGGGGTACCCACTTGTTTCCTTTTTTTGCTGTTTTTGTTCTCAGTTTTCAGTTTACTTTTTTTTAACATAGAAGTGCTATTAAAAGCGCACCATGAAAGTTTATTACAAGCCAGCAAAAATACAATATTAGAAAGCAAAAAAAGAAAAAACTGGCATAAAGAATAAAATCTCTATACTCACAGCAATAACAACAGCAAGAATTACGGAACAAAAAAACGAAACGAATAAAGTTTCATTTATTTCACTTTATAATGGAATAATATGTTCTTGTTCTTTTTTTTTTGTGAGCAAAAAAAAAATATATTTATTTCTTCATAAAATATACAAATACAATGATGCGTGTTTCAGGATTTTGAACGCAAAGAAAAGAACTTATTTACCCATGTATACACACGCAACACACAGATAGACGTGCTGCAAGAAAATCTAATAAAAATGTTTTGAACACAAAATGAAAAAAAACTTATTCATTCTTTCATATAAATACGAAAATAAACATATAAACAAACCTCCAAATGCATTTATTATAAGTTTACATATGAATATACATATACACACATACATACATACATACATACATACATACATACATACATACATACATACTTATATTCATATATTTCTTATAATATGTAAATATATATTTGTATGCGTATTAAAATATTTTGTTTGTATCAGTGACTAAAATAAATATATATGTATATAAGGATGTATGTGTATATGTTACCATGATAAACTGTATATTTAAATGGTCATTTTGTTATTTGTTGGAATGTTTAAACACAATCAAATGGTTGGTTTAATGCCAACTTTTACTTGGAAGACGATTACGATGAAATTGTCATGAATGAATAAAACATGTAATAATAATCACACATTTCAAACATACATATGTACATACATATGTATTTTTATTTAAATATTAAGCTGGAACCATAAACTTAAATAAGTTTTTAAAATTAAAATTAGGAAAGTTTTCAAAGTTTTTTAACAGATTTTTTTCCAAAATGCATTTAATGGATACAAAAAATGCATTAGAAATTGTTTGTCCTAAATGTGACCAATATTTATTCGAATAAATCACAAATGTTACTCTACCTTTAAATATACGTTCTTGTTTTATATATGAAATCTACTAAAAAAACATATTTTTAATTTTGTTTATTTTGACAAATATTTAAAATTTTAAAAAAGAATTGATTCTTTACTTTTTTTTCTTTTCTTTACCCCTCACTACCGAAGAAATGTAATGTATACTTCAAGAAGGTAACCAATAAGATATATATATATATATATATATATATATATATATATATATATATATATATATATATATATATATATATATATATATATATATATATATATATATATATATAGTGCGTGTTTCTGTTTATATCATTCGCGTAGAAATGTATGAATATTAACTGAAATTGATTGAAGGCCATTGACCTGGATATTATACGCATTTCGTTAAGATTTTTCTATAAAACAATAAAACATTATAATTTCTGGACCAAACAATGTGTTTTATAAGTAAGTAAATGTTGTAACATTTATGGAAAAATCACAACTATTTTCGTCATTTCAGCTTTAAATTAATACAGCTTTTAAACGGGTTCATTTCTTTAAAAATTTTAGAAACTAATGGAAGAAAGTTAAACAGAGCAAAATGGGGTTAAAAAAGAATTTCGACTTAAATATCTCTGAACATAAGCATAATTTTTGAGAGATTAAATAGGACTATTTATAACAGTTTTTCGGCCAATAAAAGATTTGTTTGTGTTATATTTAATTAAAATGGTTTTAAAACTATGCTCATTCCAAGAGGAGTTACTTCATGAATTTCTATAGGTCAACCCAAACAAGGTTAGTTGGAATGTTTTATTGTATTTCAAATTCAATTTACTCGAAAACTATAAGTTATTAAATACACTATAGTAAAGAACTGGCAAAATCAAGATCTGAATCGATTTAGTTATTCAGGCTAATTATATGAATTCAATGAAATTTCTTTATTATTGTCTTATGCAGTTTTTATACCTAAAATCAGCAGCATCGGCCAAATAACAATATGATTAAAAACCCGATGTTTAAGGGACAGTAACTACTTTCGTTTTGCCTAAGCGAGGATGATTATGTGTTTCTTCAGTGTATGTATGAAGTATTTGTTTCTATCTACATGTGTGATAATTTTGTTGTTACACAGAATTATGCGGCATAGAGTATCTAAGTTGTTATAATACTTAAAAAACTTAAAACTATATGCCTACAATAATTCAATTTTTGAAAAAAAATATCCCCAGATCTTAATCATACATTTTAATTTTATTCTAATTTAATTTGATATTAAATAACATGTTATTGTTTCCGCATAAGGTCATGTTGACAATTTCTTCATTCCATTGAAAATAAATAATTACAAGGAAAACATAGGAAATAAAATAATTTAAATTGTCTGTCACATTTTTCTACACCCTCCTAATGTAGAGATCTAGATAAAACAAATTTTTGTATGAAGTCATTCTAAATTACAATTCCAATTAAATAGTTTATTGTTAGTTATTTTCTTTAGAAAGCAAAAACTAAGGCCAACAGTTGACAAATAAACTGACAAACAGCAACAACAAAATTTAACTTTAAAAATGATATGACAGACTAAATTTTTATATAAAAACTATAATGAAGTCATTTTTGAGATTTTAATGACTTTTCAAAAGAAAGAAAAGAATTTTTTCTTTGAAATAAGAGTTTTCTAAGAAAGTTTCTTGGTTGAACTTAGATATTTTTTCAGATATCTTTTAATATGCTGAATCGGTTTTACTTAGGATAGAAAACTTCTCAGAGCTATTGCAAATACTTATGGAGCTCTGTCAATTATTGTAGATGTGAGCTTGCCAATAACAAACAGATAGGCAGACGGACATAGCTAAATCGCCTCAGATTTTGATTTGATACAAGAATATATTTACAGTATGGGATCTGAGATGATTCCTTCTTAGCACAACACACGTAATGACAAAGTTATTATACCCTCTTCACCACTTATGGTAGTGGAGGTTATAAAAATATTAATTCTGGAAATGATTGAATCCATTTATTAAAAAAACTTCAATCTCGTAATTTATTTGTTTGCATAGCAAATCGGAAATTTGTTGACCTTGTTATTAATAAACAATTAAGTGAAGAGTTAGAAATATGACAAAAATTCACTCTAAACTTTTCTTTTATAAATAATTGTTTTTTACTTAAAAATTTCAAAAATAATAAAAAATACCGCACATATTTCCCCACATTTTTTTCTTAAAGCAGCTAATGGTTTATGAATGATGTAAATTTTATTTGTTTGTATTTTTATTTAAATTATTCAATTCAATTCAAGAAAAGTGTCATAATAATCTGTGTATAAAAGAAATTATCATCTTCAAATGAAAAAGTAAAAAATAAAACAACAACGGAAACCTATAAAAACAATAATGTATAAGAACATGACATTAAAGATGTTAGAGATTAAAGTGCACAATGGGATGAAAATTAAGAATTATTTGTTTTTATTATTATATAATTAGCATACAAAATATTAAGGTTTCTGGCTGATCACCATTGCACAGTTTAAATGGCTAGAGCACAAATTTCATATCATTTTCTGCACCTTATATTTGAAAGGTGAAAACCAAATCATAAAAAGTACCAAATTCGAGTTATAAATGGTACCTTTTTAGAGAAAATGTATTTGATGATGACTTGAATTGTTTTGATCAAATGTGCAGCCATCATATTTAAATATGCTGATAAAACTAACTTTGGTACTTTTTTAAGTTAAAACAAGAAAATGAGTGTAATAAATGTTGAGGATATTTAATGGTGATTTTTGAAAATACTGCATGAAACCAAATTCATGTGATTTTATTACCATGGTCTCTATGATTATCCCCTAGAACTTCCGTCCAAGCTAACACTAGATTGTGGCTTTACAATCTTCGGGGAACTTACTCTCGCAGTAGCAATGACAATAGGTGAATTGAATGTTACTGAAACCTTTACTAGTCAGGTGGCAACATCGGGTCAGGATATTTCAAAATCAACTAGAACAACAGAAGTGAATTGTGGTAACTGGACCAGAAGGGGGATGTAAATCAAGTACTTCAAAACCCCTTGAGGTCCGAATCGAAAACAAGTCAGTTTTGGTACTGCCAAGGAGGATACATCTGTCGATCCAAGCGCCAGTCGTCAGTGTGTGTATTATGGAAAAGGGGCCAGTGATGGAATTCACTTGCCACACTTCGCAAAAAGAAGTTGTGCCATAAATTTATTAAGTTATTAGAGTCCAAGAAGGTCGAAGGCAGAAATACCCTTGGAGTGTACAAGATATGAGATGGCGTCCCTAAATGAATCTCATTTTTCAGCTCCTGCTGGAGGTTAAAATTTGAATGTAAACAGTTCAAATCAGCGCAACCGTTGAGTTAAGTGTATTAAAGAAAATTCGTTAGTAAAATCCAGGGACACAAAGGCCTAGATTAATCATCAGTCGAAATTAAGTCACTCGTGGATATCCTAAGGATGTTTCATTAGTATAACCGGGAAAATATTCCCTCTCAAACTATAACTAAAACTTTATAATTCCAAGAAACCCGTTGCTATCCCATTGTATAAAACTGGTAATGGAAATTCAAGAGAACAATTTTATTGCAATTTTTCAGTTCATAAGTAAAATGTGCGTTTATTTATCTGTGTATTTGTATGTATGTTTTAAACAAATTTTTCTTCTCTTACAAGAATAATGACAAAAGTATATATTTGTTATAAAAGTTTGCATTTCAAATATTTAATTTTTAACAAAATAAAAAAATAAATAAATACGTAAACAATTAAAATAATAAATATAAAAATAAATTCCTACGTACATACATAAATATATACATACATACATACATTGAGAAAAATAAGCGATAGAGAACAGTTCTAAAACAGTAACTAAAGCTGAAATTCAAAGTAGCTTTTTCAAAAAATAATTAATAAAAATTAAAAACACAACAATAAAACAATAAAAATATTTAATTTTATTTTTTTATCTCAAAACAAAATCAAAACTATTTAAACTAATTTTGTCAACTTCTACAATACGAGTGTTTGAATTGATCTTTTTGATAAAATAATTAAAATTTTTAAGTTTTTGGAAAAAATTGCATAAGAAAAAAGTTTTTTTTTATCTCATTCTTTAAAAATTTTCAATAAAATTTGTTAGATAATTTTTTTGGAAATAAAAATGTTTGTTATGTGATGAAAACAACAGATATGCAAGATTTACTGAAGACAGTTAAGAAAATAAAGAAAAAATTATAAAATTAAAAGATATAGAAAAATAATGAGTAAATTAAAATAAAAATTATAATTTTATAAATATATTAATTTTTTAAAATTAGTGTGAGAGGATTTAAGATGTTTTTCAATCATTTCGCTTAAATTTGTATTAAGTTTTCATATTTTTCTATTTTTTTAATTCTCATGAAATTGTTTTATTCTTTTTTTAAAGAATTTAAATTTCAATCGGAATTTAAATTGTTATATTAAATTTAATGTAAATTACCTGTTTTTGGGCCATGGCTTGCATTTGTTGGAACATTTGACGCTCTTCTTCTTTGCCTAGATTTTTTGTTGCGAAAAAAATAATAAAAATAAATATGATTAGATTATGTTTAGAATATTAGGTATGCAACTATGTTTCTGTCAATTGATTCTAGATCTATGTACCATTTTATTTCTCGTTTCTCTCCAAACATTTCCTTCTCTATCACAACGAACAATAAAAATTTGTAATTAGTTTATGATAATTTTACAAAATGTTATTTAAATTTAAATTTAAATTTAACCGATAATGTAGAACCCAACCAGTGTTATTGCAATTTGACATGGTAGGAAATACGGTATTTGCGACATGAAATTTTGAGGCTTTACCGACTACGTCCCTAACTATACTTGAGCCTGTCTTTAACATAATTTTAATATCTGATTCATGCAATTAGTCATATTTAAAGCTTAAATGAGTTATTTAAATTGATCAGTTGTAGGATATCTGATGACCTCCTCAAATACTTAATAAATTATAATTTTAAATATTTCAAACTTATCTAAATTAATACAACAATCAGCTTTATAACTTTTTCTTTATTAATCATTAGTTAACATTTTAAATTAAACTGCTAACAGGAGCGCTTTCATTAAGGGGGATAATTGATGTTACTCAACTTCTAAATTAAGAAAGTGAAGGTAGACGTTCAAATAAAGGTAATTGCTATCCAATAGAGCATAATCTGGGTTAGTTTTAAATTATTTGTTTTATCAGGGTATAATTATTTTCCAAGAACTATTATTTTGGGCTTCAACCAGTTCACTCATAGTCACTTGTTAAGTTTATTCATGTCATTTATTTGTTTCGTATCTGTAAGTAATTTCATTTAGTTTTAATTCGAGCTGATCGATCCAAATGTCCCACCAGAATGAAAGTATAATAAATATTTAATTTAAAAATGAACAACAAGTGTTTAAGTAAACTGTGTCTATAATAATTTTATAAGAATTATATAATTTAAATTTACTTTGTATGACCCTGGTCTTAACCGCTTAAAATTGTATTCATTCAATTAGTTTTTTAACTGATTTTATAGCCTACGTTACTTCTGGAGATATTGGGATTATTCTGTAAAGATTACAAGAAAAAATTGGTGCAGCATCTAATAGGTCTATATAGTTCCGTCATAGTCAAACATAGAAAAATAAACCAGAAACTCTGCTATTACTGAGTAAAACTTTACGTAGATGAAAAAGTCGGAATAAATATAAATATTCAGATAAAGGTAAAACTCGAAAACTTTGAAATTATAGATAATTTCTTCAAAATGCATTTTTATCGCCTATACAAAATACGATTGATAGGAATGGGTCCCTAGGAAAATTCTGAAATTGAAAGAAGCATTATCATTTAATAAAAAATCACTTCATTCAAGAAATTTACATTTTTTGAGTTTTAGTAAAATAATTGTTCATAAGGATATATTTCTGAATTTCTTGTGATTTCAAATTAAAGTTTTGAAAATAATGATCAGTCGTCGAAGTCGAGGGTGTTTTAACTAGGTCTATAGGGTTTTCGAATACAAATTTATATTAGAATTTTGTTTGCAGGGAAAGATTCCAAAAATAAGTAAATTTAAAACATGTATTTAATTTCAAAATAATATTTTAAAATAAGTATAATAATAATAATAATAATATTTTTAAATTTTTGGATTGAGTAGATGTATTGACCCCAATCTTTTTTATTTAACTTTAGGTATACATAATTAATGTCTATTTACATTTAAAATATTTAAGATATGGCAAAGTTTTTAAAGTTAGAAATTCAAAAACATATAACTGGAAAACTTTCAAAGATAAATAACAATGTCAGTTTGTTTGGCACGCGGTTTAAATATTAATGTATAAGTTAAACCACATTTTAGCACATTACTTTGCCCATAGAAATCCGTTGGGTTCATAATAGTTATCATTAGTTATCATTAAAATTTTAATTTCATGAAAATCCATCCAGCCGCTTAAAGGTTAATGATTTATTAAAAAAATATTCTGCCCCACTGTGTATAATAATTTTCTTTGTACAAATCACTTAACGATAATATTTTTTAATTAAAACTAAACGAAAGAAAAATTTCCTATTGTTGTTTGAAGTTGTGTCAGATATCGATCTATATGTTTTTTCTACTGAAGCATTTTTTGATATGGTATTTTCTCAGGACAGCAACCAAAAATTAAGCCAAATTTTATTGAAAACAGAATGTGGATGAACGGTTAGATGAATTAAGGTTTTGATTTGGTCCAATATTATATATGCTTTAAGGGGACTTACATGAATTCTTCTTATTGTTGTGAAGAATACAAAAATATCCCATGGGTTCATAATAGTTGTCATTAGTTATTATTACGTTAAATTTCGTGCAAATCCATACAGTCGCTTAAAAATTAATGATTTATTTAAAATGATTCTGCCCCACTGTTTAATATAATTTACTTTGTACAAATCACTAAACGATTATATTTTTAAATTAAAACTAATTTTCTATTGTTGTTTGAAGTTGTGTCAAATATCAGTCTATATGTTTTGTTCTACTGAAGCTTTTCTGATATGGCAACCAAAAATTAAGCCAAATTTTATGAAAAACAGAATGTGGATAAATTGAGCTTTTAATTTGGTCCAACATTAATTGTTGGCAGTGAAGAATATAAAAAATTATATTATATCCTATTTTATTTGTTTTAATACAAATTTTTAAAGTTACTAAAATTTTAGTCCCTTCCACATAATTTCATTAGAACCGCAACTGCCCACAATTCTTATTGCGTGATTTAAACTACAAAAATAATAAAATAAAAAAATAAAAAACTCAAGAAAGAGCATGTTTAAATCAAAAGTTTTCCATAAATCAACATATTTAATAAATTTTAAATAAAATGTCATTATATTTGTAAGTTTTACATATTAATCAATGGCATGAAATTTATAACACTAATGGATTTTTTTTATTGGAATATTAAACTTTAAAACGCTACATGAACAAGTGCAGCTTAATACTGATTTAATTTTTAATCAAGCATTTTAACATTAAATTATTAATCGATGGAATTTTTACAATTTCATTTCTTAAACATTTGAAATTTGTTTCCTCTTAATTTAAAATTTAAAATCTTAAGTTGTTTTAGAAATTTCTATAAACAAAATATTCATTCCTGTTTCTATTGAATTAAAAAATGCGTGTTGCGTGCAATTAATTGTAACTCTAGAAATATTTAAACGCAAAAATTCTCAATAAATTAAGTTTTAATTAATTTAAGTAGAAAAAATTGAAACTATATTACATTTTCCCATAACATTTACTTAGTTAGTTATTATGTTTTAAATACTACCTATCACTCTGTTTTTTATGAATTAAGTGAAATAATAATTTTATTTAGTACTTAAATGAAATTGTGTCATGTAATTAAAATTATTTTTTCTTTCGCAAATGCCGAGCCTTTCAATTGTAATTTTTCTATATTTCTATTGTTGAGGACACGTAGTAATAAAAATTTTACTAAAAGAGATAATTAAATATAAATTATTATTATTTGTTAAATTATCAGTTACAAATTTTTATTCGAGAAACTTTTTTAATTTTAAAAAATTTTTAATTTTCTTAAGTATACTTCGTCCTTTCATTTGAAAATCTAATTCAATTTAGATTTTTGTACCCTCCACCACCACAAATGGTTTATATACCATAACTTCGCCATTCCTTGAAGAAATCTTCCAAGTCTTTATAATTTATATATACTGAAAGAAATTTAACTCTGTTATTGTCCTGAATAGTTTCCTATTAAAAATCAGCAAAATCGGTTCAGTATACTAAAAGATATGAACCGATATCTGAACTTCTAAGTCTAAGTGATGAGCTTTCAGAAATTTTCGAATATAAATCAAGAGATTAGAATAAAATTTCACATAACATTAAATTATATATAAAACCGACCCAAGTAAAATTTCAAGTATAGATATCTGCATCAATCTGTACTCACATATACAAATAAGAAGAACTCAAAAACAAAGAAGTGAGTTTTGTTTTTGAGTTCTTGTTAAAACAGTTATATATTTAGGTATTTTATGAAAACCAAAATTTACGGGCATATTCGTATGTGGACAAGACCAATCATATTCAATTTCAATCGTGATCGTCATAGGGTCAATATACCTTCTTTGTACTAAATTTGTGATTCGATAGTGTAGTTACTAGTATAAACACAAACTCATATTTCAACAATTATCTATGGTTTTTGGCTCATAAGTGATTTGAATCATATCATATATTATAAATCATATTTCATATATCATATATATAAAATATGATATATGATATCATACATCATATATCCTGATCCTGAGCTAAATCCAACCTCAACAAGGCTTCCATAAATAAATTTAGCTATTTTCCATATATTTCTACCACAAATATACTGTGCTTACACAGTTTGTTTATACACGCACATGTTATGTTTAAATCCGTTTATTTTTAATTAAAAATAATTTAATTCTTTGTTAGAATTTTAAGATTGTCTCTGATATTGATAGGAAAGACAGAAAGACGGTTATAGTTAAATAGACTCAGAATTTGATTTTATATACCATATGGAGTCTTCGATAACTTCTTAATTAGGAATTCCCGAAATCTATTCTTTGTTAGAATTTTAAGGCTGTCTCTGATATTGATAGAAAATGCCGACAGACAGACAGACGAAGGGACAGATAGATGGACATATATAAATCGACTTAAAATTTGATTCTTAATATTACATACAGAATAACAAAGGTAATATACCCTCTGCACTACTTCTGGTATTAGAAGGTACAAAAACAATCGCTGAAATTGACCATGATTTCTAGTCATGATCGGAACAATTTTGTAGATGATATGATTTTGTTTCTATATTAGTTTTTTTGTTAAACATTTTCTAATAAAAAATATTGAATTTAAAACTTTTCCTAATCAAATATAATTTCTTAAGTGAATTTTAATATTAAAAATTTTTTAACATTTATAAATATTTTATTATCATTTTGTTTTTAATTTCAAAATTATGGTAACATTGGTAACCTAAATTTTATTTATGCAAAAACATTTTAAATATTTACAATACTAAAACTAGTACATATGAATTGTCGTTCACTCATTCTTTCATTCTTTCATTCAAACATACATATTTATATATCTATATTGACAGGAACTTTGTTGGCACTAAAATTATTCACAAAAAAATAATAATACAATAAAAACAAATACATAAATAAAAACAAACAAAAAAAACAAGAAGAATGTATATTTTTATATAGGAATGTATGTAAGACCCACTTACCCATTCCTTTGGCTTGCAACATTTCCAATAATTTTTTAATACTTTCATCGCGTGCAATCAAAGTTTGTTTTTGAGTTTCGACACGACATTCTAAATCTTTAATTGTTTCGCGTAAAATGCTAATTTCACGTTGTAAATGATCATTTTCAGCATAAACAGCTTCAATTTGTTGTTGCATCTCAATATTTGGCTGACGCATACGAGCACGTAACTCTTCCTCTAATTGACGCACCAGCATCGCTTGTTTCTATAGGTGATTTGGAAATGAAAGGAAAGAAGAAAAGAATTTTAATTTAAGAAAGCGGAAAGAAGAATAAAATAAAGTTTAACATGTTTTAATTTTTCAGTTACACAACTCGTTAGATACAACATGTGTTTGCTGTTTGATGTAACGATGTTTCATGTTTAAAGGAAAATAAATATTCTTTTAATAGCTTCTGATTTATTAGACTTCATTTATTAAATATATATATATATATTAATGCTTTCACACTTTTCCTAGTGGTTACAATGACATGCCTGATAATAGATTATATGAATGTGTTTGCAAAATGTTATGGAGTTTGAATTGATATTTTATAGCTTAGTAAATATCATAGATTTTTTATTGGCATTAAATAGCAATCCAAAATAGTTTTCCCATAATGGATATCATGTAAGACAATTCATATTGAGTTAGAATTAATTTGTTTTTATCAATAAATGGCCCCCACCTACAAGAGGCCTTACATGGAAGTATAGTAGGAAAATAGAAGCGAATGTCTATAATATTGGTTTTTATTTAAGAGTTTTACAAACAAACATTGTTTGAATATTCGTAAAAAATCGGATTTTTTTCACTGCAACCTATCTATGTCTCACCATGGTTTGGGGCGTATCAAAATTTGCCATATTTTATCTTTAACCTTTTAGCTTCAGATCTGATTATGATTATTTTTGGCAAAATAATTATATATGTGAAGCTGTGTTTTATGAATAAATTCTGTTTAAATCCAATTAGTTTCTATTGGAAAAGTTTTCTTCTGAATTTTAAGGTGACCTCAGATATTGGTCTATATTTTATATTTACTAAAGCAAATAGCAAACTGAAGAAAACTATAACAATCATCTAGGAAAAATTTCATTAGAATCAGTTCGTTATTTAGGACGTGAGAATTTTACCAACAAACAGACAAGTGTACAGATAGGCGGACATGAATAAATTGACTCTGCTTTTTATTTGACGTAAGAATTCTTTCTGGGGTCTTAGACGTAAGAATTCTATGTGACTTAGACTTTGCAAATTTTTAAATAGTTTGGGTAGGGTGTCACTCTGGCAATGCCGTCAATATTGTTGTGAATGAAATGGCATAAATAGAGTCAATTTTCGGTGATTAAGAAACGCAACATCTAGTCGAAGAACCTTTTGTATATTGTCACACTTTTTGTTGTTGGCTCAGAAAACACATCAAATCAATCTACTACAATAAATCTTAGCAATTTGTTTTTATTTTAGTCTGGTCTGGGCCTGGAGATTTAGTCTGACTTTTAACGGATTCTGTAGAATTTGTAATAACGAGAAGGTAGAGGACTCTTTTCGATATTCCCACGGTCATTGTCCCTTACTCTCCGCTTTGTGAAACTCCTTTTTTGGAAACCCCGATCTTCTTGACTAGCTGGACTTTAGAATCCTGATATTGGTAGATCAATGACTTCGTCATCACACCTGCTGGTTCAATTGTAGCCTAAATCAAAAGCTAAGTTTTAGCCTCGTCTACAACTAACACAACTCTTCACGTTTGTATTTTTTAAAAATGTTTCTTTAACTATATGCCCACAAATCTAATAGAATAAACGACTCCTTCATAGTTTGATTGAGAGAATATCACTTAAACCAAATCCATAACATGAAATATACTCACTTGATTTTCAGTGCTCAATAATTTTAGTTGATCATTAATTAAACTATATTTAGCGCTCTCTTCTTTACGCAAAGCTCTTTCTTTTTTCAGTTCTGGCGACCAAAAAGTCTTAATGCTGTGCATGGAACTGCCTAATTTTTGATTTGTCAACTCTAGTTCACGTTTCAATTGTGCTAATTCCCGTTGTAAATCTGTATTCTGATGCTGCAAATCGCCTAAATGATAACCTCTATCCACCGTCGGCATTCCGGTATTAAAACCTATAATAAAATTTATTTAAATATCAGTTAAATTTATATGTTTCTAAAAAAATAAGATTAATAAAATATTACCTAAAGGATTTGGACTCTGCCTAGCCGAACGGCCATATAATTCATCTTCCAAATAGAGACCTCTTTCCAGAGATCTGTCACGAGAACGATCACGTGGTTCACGTATGGGTATGAATTCACGATCATGATGGTCTACTAAACCACCTCTATCCAAGGACTGATATCTAGGGGCTCCTAAAGAGAAAAAAGTGATATTTAAGATTTTCTCAAAAATAATAACAGTTTTTTTAATAAAATTTAAATGCTATTTATTCGATCATTATTCCATTTAAAAATTTAAATTAACTTACTTGGATAGTCAAGTCCATGTGACATTACTGGTCTACTGGCACTTCGACTTCTATGATGTCCCGCCCCCGCGGGACTTGTTGGCTCATCCATGTCTCTGTAGTATGGACTGCCCATTGCTGAAATTCATATAATTATGGTGATGATATTATGAGGATGATGGGTTGATCGGCTTGGGTATTTTTGAATAAAACAGTGCAGGGGGGATTTTGTATTTTGGAATTGCTAGTAGCGTTTTAAATTGAATGCTTTCAAATAGTAAAATAAAATAAAATCAACTTAGAATAAGTGTAGAAATTATAATTAAAACAAATAAATAAAATAAAATAAAATAAAATGAAGAAAATTTAAAAACAAATCAAAAAAGGTGATGTGATTTCTAAACTGTGAATTTGTTATTGTGTTAGTTGACGAAATTTTTATAGAGTATTAAGTGATATATTTTCTGAAGTTTCAAAAGTTTATATTAAAATTCTAGAAAAAATATTGTGATTTTTTTGTGAAAAAATCGAGCGAAAATTTTTGTACAATTAAAATCAGTGTCCCTAGAGAGGGTTTGAAGAATATGTTAAATTATTTAGACCTGCACGTGCAGATTATTCTGCGAAAAAGTTGATGTCGTTCGCTACAATTTCGCTAAAGATCTGTCAATCCTAACTGGTCAACACTTATCGATTGACCAAGACTAGAAACCTTCTCTAATTATTTAATCAAGAAACAATAGAATTGGAAATGTGAGGGCAGAATTTTTGGAATGAAGCTTTTTATGGGTCGTTGAAATTATTTCGTACTTTCCTTGAAAGAGGTACTAATTAATATGGCTCAGAATCGAAATTTCTGAGTAGATACTTGGACACTAAAGGAGATTTAAAAAGCTTCCCTAAGAGGAGATGATGGATTACATATAAATGAATATTTTCTTCAAAATTTAATGTAAGAAGCTCTCAAATGATTATAAAATATTTTAAAGACCTTTAATAGTAATCTTGCTTTTACTGAAGTTCAACAAAATTGCGCAAGATAAGAAGTATATAAAAGTGATCGAAAATTCATTTTATTATTTTTACTAGGCCCTGAAGTCTTGACCTTATATCAGAGATGATGTAATATTTAATGAATATTTAGGATCTAGAAAATAATATAATAGAAAACTCCATCATATAACATCCCAAAGTCCCTTAAGATATATAATTGTCACAAATTCTCCGCTCACTTAAGTGTCGCAAATGGTTCTGTTGAAATCTAGAAACCTGACAACATATTATCATGGATATAATGCTAACAATCATTCAGTCATGTGAATTTTTGAAATGAGCTTAATGATCGATGATCGATACTGCAGCCGTTTAGTTCACAATCTTTGATCGGATTGTTCTGGTGCGAAGATCGACAATTGGATCTCCGAATATGCAATATTAAGAGTTAAAAATATGACGCTTTTTATTAGATAAACCAAATTGTTGTGTATAATTATTTAATTTTAATTTACAGTTGTTGAAAGAACACTTTATTATGCCGACATCGTGTGGAATCTGTTAGGCCTCAAGCAACTCTTTTCTTGATTCGATTAAAAAATGCATAATATTGGTAACGAAACTTTTGGTTGTGATTGGTAACATGAAAGAAGAACTTCAGGCTTGTCCAACACAGGGTGAAATAAAGAACCAATTTCTATTCACGACTTCTACCTCATTGCAGTAGAAGAATCTGGACTCGTGCTCGTGTCTCTCTGAAGAGCCTTTTCAGCTACCAAATACACCAGTGGCTAATGTTTATTGTATTACCAGCATTTTTATTATGGTAAAAACTCGAAAATAGGACGGATGATACAAATCCTCCAGATTCGTAAAAGTTAGCAAAATCTAATTCCCTCAATTTGAGTATATCA
Source organism: Cochliomyia hominivorax (assembly GCA_004302925.2). Lineage (NCBI taxonomy): Eukaryota > Metazoa > Arthropoda > Insecta > Diptera > Calliphoridae > Cochliomyia > Cochliomyia hominivorax. Next base: position 42,895,974 of record PYHX02000494.1, on the reverse strand, counting down.
GATGATATTGCTTCAATATTAGACAAAAGTACCAGGTGTTCCTCATAGGTGGCATTAACATCCTCTACGTAGCATTAAAAGTAGAACTCATTTGTTTCCGAAAAATGCTTCTGCTGTGTTATACTTAAAGGAAGAAAAGAGAACTCTTATGAGAGACTTAAGTACTTTGGTTTCTTAAACATTTAATTTATTTGGGTCAATTGCTTTTACTGTGATAAGTGTTTTTTAATTGACACCGGATCTTTTGTATTGTATTTCCTAAACAGAATCTGAATATTTCCTTTTTCTGTTTTTTTAACTGACAAATGGTGAACTACATTGAGAAAATGAAAATTACAATTAAATTCATAAAATAATGAACAAAAAAAGCAGAGTGCAGATTGTGTTTTTGCAACAACATTTTGTTGTTGTTATTTGTTATAGCATTTTCTTTGTTTTACCATAATTACAATCCAGTTTGAGGCCTTTTAAATGTTAACTCGTCAGATGAAAAGCACAAATGATTATTCACCCAGAAAGGTGAATCAACTAACAACTATAGCTGGTGTTTGTTGTAGTTGCTGCTGCTAATATTGCAGTTGGTTAAATTTCTATTACTGTTGTTGTTACTACTATTTTGTAACTACAGATCTAGAGGTGTTTAATTTTGTTGTTACAATTATTTTGTTTTTTTTTTTTTATTTTTTCAGTTGCCGACGTTAAAGCGAAAAAGCAACATTTGACAGTGATTTTTACATTTTGTGTCAAGTGATTTTTTTGTAATTGTAGTTGTTGTTGTTTTTAAAAGTGATGTGTGTTGTTGTGTTTATTTTTAATTTAATTTTTTGTAGTTAATGTTGTTGTTTTTTAATTAAAAAAAGAAATAACCAAAATGAAAATATTTTTTTAAGGTTTTTTGTTTTTGTTAAAAAAGCAACAAAAAGAAGAATGTTTCATGCGCATGCGTGATGTAAGATAATAAAATTAGTTTAGGATAAATTAGTTATTTTGCACTCTTAAAATTAAAAAAAAAAATAATAATTTAAATGTTAGTTCAATGATAATAATAAATTAAAATAAATAATAATAACAATAGCAGCCTTATTGCAAATTTATTACAAAAATAAAATAAACAAATAACTATTTATTGACTGTTTTTGTGCATTCATTGTTAAAATTTATCCCATTTTTTAATATTTTACCAATTCCGTTCCCGTTTTGCACTTGTTTACTAAGCTTAAGTTTAAAAAAATAGTTTATTTTTAAATAAAATACTTTTAATAGATTTTTAACAGAATTCATTTGCATGTTTTTAGTATTTTTTGGGTTTAAAGAAAATAAATAAAATGATTTATTCAAAACTTCTATTTAGCACTTAACGATTGTTCTAAAACCATTTTTTGTAAATAGTTTTGTAACTTTTGAATTATTCGATATATTAAAAAAATATTTTTTTAAAGTTTTGGATGTCCTTCTGTATGTAATAAAATCGCTTATAAACTTATAACACCATTGCACAGTGCATTTTTGGCAATAACTGTAACTGTAACTTTGGAACTATTGAACTATTGAATACTAGAGAAATTTCACATGGATATTTTTGAGGTGCTTTCCAATTGATTTTAAGAAAACCATGTTTTTAGTGAGTACCAGAGTGGATATCAAAAGTTATACATGATGATTAAAACAATTTTCAAAATTTTATTTATTTGATTGAGAAATATTTTACCTACATATTGCTCTTATAATTCTTTAAAAAAATACTCTTACATAGCGAGATAAAATTTTGAACAATTTTAGACAGTTTTGTTTTTAGTGTTTTTGAACTTCTGGTTCAAAAAAAAATGTTTTCAATATTGTTTTGATTCTGCAAAAAATTCTAAATAATTTTTGTGCAAGAATCATAAACCTAAAACCTATTCAATAAAAAGTTATATTATTTTGAAGAAGAAATTTAGAAAAAATATATTTTCTTCTGTTTTTTACATTAAAATCAAATATTCCTTCCGGACTATACAGTTAGCTACAATTGTAATGGGCCAAACCTCTTAAAACTGCAGGGTGAGCAATAAACTTAAAAAAGTGAACTTTTTAAACAAATTTTCACTGGATTGAAATTTTTGGCAATTTTGAAATAAAAAGTGGAAATTTTTGTACTCTTACATTAAGGACAACTTTTTCCATATTATATTAAAATATCATAAAAATAATTAAAATATTTTTATGATAATGAATTAATTAATTTAATGTCAAATATTACATTAAAATATTGGCGATTTTTTTAATATTCAATATATCCAATGTTACAGATTTTTTTCAAAAAAAAAAATGAGTTTTAAACCACTGTACATCGATGATTTAAAACATAATGACATCTAAAACAGGTGCCGACGTAGGAAGTAAGATCGAAAAATTCTTAACACACGTTTTTCATTACAACTTTAAACTTTTCATTACAACTTTGCAAATCATAATAACTTTGTCAGTTGTTATGTTAAATGACAAATTAAATAAATACATTGATAATCATTGTTCCTATAAAAAGTTGGCTAAGCATTCACAGGTCTGCCATAAAATTGTTTCCAATGTTATTATACAGTACCGGAAGAACTCGTCATTTGATAGAAAACCTGTTATATGTAGAAGTAACGGCCCATACGATGCTTCGAAAGGAAAGCAGCCTGGTTAGCTTAACGTTCGGACAAAAGCAAGTTTAAAAACATAAAAGGCACAAACATTCCAAAAAATAGCACAAAAGATGAAGTCAAGTTTTCTAAAAAAATCTTGCTGTATAATGAATGTTCTTGCAGATTTTTTGTAATATCCTGGTCAAAAATTATTTATTGCTGATGCTCGAGGGAGTATTGAAGAAAAGTGTAGAAAGCGTAAAGATTTACCCAAAAATTGGTATAACAGATATAACAGTATATAATTGCGTATTAAAGAATTTAATTATTTGTTACAACGAGCTCTATAAGTACCGAAATATACATCAAGGAATGTTTACATAAAAGGATGCTTCCATTCTTAAGTCTTCATAATGTATCTACATATTTCTGATCTGACTTTGTATCTTGTCAATATAGTAAACAAGTCGTTGAGTGCTAAAATAATACCACGAGTGGCAAATCCTCCAAACTGCCCGAACCTAAGGAGAGTGGAGAGATATTGGGCTCTTGTTAAAAGAGAGTTGAAGAGCACAAAAAAGCTCCCAGAAGCGGAAGGTTTTCCGAAAAAGTTTATAAATTTTATCACTAGTTTTGTCTTAAATTTTATAAATTGTAGTAATTTTTTCTATCAAATAAAAAAAATTAAAACTAAGTTTAGTGGTTTCGTTTTTATTAACATATATGTATGCTAAGAATTTTGCAATCCTACTACTATATTTTTTATACCAGTATAATGTTTAAAATCGATTTTTTAATTTTCAAAACATTAAATCAGGATTGAATCCAAACTGATACGAAATTTAGTTCTTTTTCAGCGAATTCGTATATTCAAAATCTCATTTCTCGTTCGAATTTTTTTGGATTTAGGAACTGTAGTGCTTCCAATACGAAACAGTTAAAAATTCTCAGGTCTAAAAATGTGCAAATGAATTTCTTTATTTTGTAATTAATAATGAAAAACTATTCATTTTCAAATTTTATATATTTTGCAAATTTCGTTTTTTTTTTCTGCAAGAAAAACCTTTAAAATACTACAATACAGAAAATATCTTTAATTCCCAAATTCGCAGAATGTCATGATCTTTTAAGGACATTTACAGGAATATGTATTACTTTAAATTTCTACATAAATAACGCTATGACATCAACTATTCGCTGCTGTATCTTTCATCCATTATATAACTGCAACTGGTAATTTTTTTATTCTCAGTTTTAAGAAAAATATATATTTATTTTATTGTCATTATGCTGTTAGAATAACTGATGGATAAAAATAAATTTTAATTTTTTTATGGACTTAAAATACAGCAGGGGCTGCATGATACAAAGCTCTCGCAAATGAGCCAGAAAAAATTTGATGATTAGAATTGACTGTCATTTCTTTATGAAAACTGACGTCAGAAACGTAGTTGAAAGAAAAGAGGAAAAACAAATATTGTAAAATAGAATAATTTGACATTAAAGCAGCAACTGAACTTTGACATTTAAATAATTGGGAATAAAGAGAGAAATAGACAAGTAAAAAATATTAAGTTTCAGAAATTGTTGCAAAATATTTGAAAATTCATTTTATAATTATTTCAAAATTTGCTTAATTAAAATAATAATAATTTTATTAAATTCTAATTAATTACAATAATATAATTATTATATATATATATATATATATATATATATATATATATATATATATATATATATATATATATATATATATATATATATATATATATATATATATATATATATATATATATATATATATATATATATATATATATATATATATATATATATATATATATATATATATATATATATATTATTTATAAAAAAAAAATTAAAAAAAGATATTTTATTTATTCAATCCAATTCAAAGCCAAAATTTAGTCAATTACTCATTTCTTAATGAATATAGTGCTTTATTTTTGGTATATAGTTTTGTATGAGAAGTATTTATTTAAAATACATTTTTAATTATATACAAATTTGCACAATAACAGACAAATTATTCAGAAAATTAAGCCTAAAAATGAAAAAAAATTTCATCATAAAAATAACTCTGAACAATATAATTGCATTTGGCTGATTCCTTTAAAAATTATATATCTTAAATTTTTTGAGGTTAGTTTTTTAAGCATTAATAGAAAATTAAAGAAGTTATCAACAACATAAGAGAAAAATATGTATGTATTAAATATAATTTTATATTAATTCATTCACCTAAAGGACTTCCACGTGTACCGTAATCCCGTGATGGTGAACGATCAACTGTTGGTAATTCCGTAAGTCGTCTGTTACGACCCGGGCTACGAACACCAGAGCTTGTTACAGGATTGTAATCGTCTCGTGACATAATATGCCGCGGTAAAGCCGCGGTTTAATTCTCAATTTTTAATACTTCTACAACGACTGAGCACACACTCGCAAATATCGAAATGTAACGTTCTAAACACTCAACAAAACACTCTGTATTTGATTTGAGGAGGAGAGTGTGAATGAAGTAGCATCTGTAAATGCAAAAGAAAGAGAGATATAGACAGAAAGTCATATACATTTACATATAAAAAAAAACATACATACACTTTGAGGGAGATACTTAGTTAAACAAATTTTTAATAAAAATATTATTATTAATATTGAATTTATGTAAATTGTTTAACAAAATTAAATTATAAAAATAACTCGTAGTGGTGTTAGTTGATTGCTTGTTTTGTTGGTTTAGTGGTGGTGATAGTAGTTGTAGTGGTAAATGTGATGGGTAATGGTAAGGTGAAAGAATACAAAAGTGCATTTAAAAAAATTATATATATGTAAAATGTGCTCAGTGAAAGGTTCTAAATTTAAATATTTATTATAATTCACTTATCTGATATGAAATAATATTGAATAAAGTATTGAAAATTACAAACATGTTTATAATATATAATAATAAAAAGTAATACAACTTTATGTGATTTGGTGTTTAAACATTTCTACATCATTCGTCCTCCGAATATTAGGAGAGAATATTTATTCATGTTTTTGATATAGAAGTAGGAAAAAGTTCTCTGTTTAGTGCTCTTTTAAACAATACCATTAAACATTATACGGATTTTCCAAAGCGACTTTTTTTAAATAATCCTGTAACTTTGAAACAGTTCTATGGTTAGAGTAGAAGTATTTTATTGCGAAGGTGTTTCGGTCTCTAACTGTGCAATTGTACAGGTGATGTTTCCCTGAAGTTAAACATAATATAATTATACATATGTAGGAAATAAGTGTTTAACCCAATTTTGCCAAGTGCTTTTACTTTAAAGTACTTTCTTTACTACCAAATATTGAATGTCTTTCGATCGATCTTGTAACAACTGGTATTACCTAAAATGAAAAATTAAAATTAAAGTGAACCAGATTTTTCACATTCTTATCGATTTTAAATATTTGTATCATTCTGATATAGATTTTGCTGGTGGAGAACTAGATAATAGAATAGAAGTTTAACGAATTGAGGTGACACGCATTCACGTTTCTATGAAGGTTTCTATATAAAACAATCAAAAATATTTACAAGGACTATTTCTACATACAAAATTTATTTTGTCTCAGTACATAATTTTTGTCAAATTTTAAATAAACAATATATCCGAGATGGCTAAAGTAAGAGCATCACATTTATCAAGACATCTCTAGCGGTTTAAAAATACGGAATTATTTCCTAAACTTCAATTCGCAAACCATGTATCTGAATAGAAACCTGGCGGGCGTTATGCCCATTACGAATAACTGTTATACAGTAAAAATATATATTGTATATTTTGTAAAAGTGAATATAATTTTCTAAACTCTAATATTCTTATTCACAACATTTAATGAAATCAAACTAACCGTTCGGAAGTACAGCTTATTTTCCATTTAACTTTTCATTTAAAACACTGCGAATTATTCTATTCAGCTTAATTTTTGGGGGACTTGCAACATCTAATCAAGCATCATCAATATGTTTATTAACAAATTATAATACATATACACATATGTATGTACACATAAATTTATTGAATAGCATTAATGTTATCAATATTCAATGTCAAAAAATTAATATCACTTAAATTCAATTCAAACAATTTTAATTTTTTAATTTCCATTAAAAATTCTTTATTTTGATAAATAACAATAATTCATTGTAAAAGTTTTAATTTCTATAGTTGAGAATTAGAAATGTTTGACTTGTTGTTGCTGTTGTTGTTTTATTATTATTATTGTTATTATTCTCATGGATATCAATGTATGAAAGATTGAATGCACTTCATTTACATGCAATTCGAAATGTATAAAATAATTTTCGAAATATTATTTATTTGAATATGCAGATACATGCACACATACACACACACATGTACGAACATTCAAATACGCTTTCATTAATCTATATATTTGAATTCATAGAGAAATACGGCAAAATTGATAACGTGTTGGGAAATTGGTACAAAGTCGATTCCATCATCGATAACTATAGACACGACATTGCATGTTGTTGTGCCGTAACCAATGAATATTTTACTTAAACAATGAGTCAAACTATAGAAAAAATATAAAAAATCTAGACAGATACAGACTAATCTGACAAGCAGACACTGGGACAGGCGGACGAACAATAATACAGAGAGTCACGATTGTAATATAAATACTATTTTTTGCCTAAATTTTTCTTTCTATTTTCGTTTAAATGTAACAATAAGTGACTGACTAACTGAGTGAGTGTACGTGCGTGTGTTTGCCTATTTATTATTATTTTTCACCTGTTTTTTTTCTTTCATTTTTAACTTTTTCCTCTTTGAATGTATTTTTCCATTAACTTTTTTATGGATATAAGTATTAAAAGTATTTTTAGTTAGTTGGGGCGTTTTAAAACTCATTGATCGTTTAATGAAACCGAAGAGTTTGACAAATATTTAATTATAAATATTTTAGAGTAAAATCAATATGAAATGTTGAAATATATAATTCATTTGTTATCTATTTCAATTTATAAATATTCAATTAATATTGATGTTTAATTTAAGTGTTATTTTCAGTTATAAGAAAAAGATGTTTTATTTGGAAAACATTTTTAAGGAGTACAGGTAAACTTTCTTTGATAAAGAAATTGTTAAATTTTTTGAATTAAAAAAGGATTGTTCGGAAATATTTTTGGATCGAGCAAACTTTTGATAAAATATGGAACTCTCATATAGTGCAAAGTGAATTGAATCTACGTATATATAGTCCAGAATTTTATTGGAGGAAAATATAAATATATTACAAAAATTTCTGCCATTTAGAAACAAACGAAATTTTGACTGATTACTTTCAAGAATTTTGGAGAAATTAAAAAAATTTTAATTTCAATAAAATACTAAATAATAAAGATATCTGTCCGAAATGTTCGAAAAAAAACAATTATATTTCGTGTTTAAGCTCTGTCTTCGGGATTTTATAACATTGAGTTGAATTCAAATTTCAATTTCTAGAGGGTCTGTTTAAGAAACCGTTCAGAAAAATATAAATTTTATATGTTTTCAAGATTTCTTTTTTACACTAAAAATCGTAATTATTTTAATTTTGAAATAAAAATTTGATTAGTATTGAACTGGGTGGAGATATTGATAGCATTTTTTTCGTTTGATAAATAATATTTTTAGCTAATTTCGGAGCGATAATGAATTACATACATAAAAAAACTTGAAATAAAATCAACGTCGAATATTTTTGATTTGAGATTGAATAATTTTTTTTAATTTAGTTTAAATTAAATGTTTTTAAGTTTGTGGTAAAATAGTATTGTACATGATATGATAAATTTTTAAAATTACTTTTAAATAGTAAAATTTCAAATATTTATATTTCAAGAATTTTCTGAAGAATCTGTATTTATTGTGAAACAATGTTTAATTAACATTTTTATCTATGAAGTATAATCATAACTAAAAAAGTTAAATTATTTCTACTTTAATTAAGTTTGTTCGTTGTAATAAAAAACTTCTCATTACCATAAAAAATACTCAGACTAAATTTCATTGCGGTTTGTCAATTACTGTGGATATGAACGTGCCAAAAACAGGCAGACAGACGGACAAAGCTAAAAAAATCAATGCTGGCTTAAATCCGGGAATATATATAAATAATTGGATCTAAAAAAATCACTTCTTAGTATTACAAGCAGAATAACAAAGTTAATATACCTACTTGTGTTGGTGGAGGGTGTAAAAATAGATTTTGTCCCTCTGTATATTGTTAGAATCCTGTTTGGTTGATCGACATTTCAAAATATTAAGTAACGATTTTTAAGTGAATATTATTTATATTTATTTATTTATTTATTTATTTATTTATTTATTTATTTATTTATTTATTTATTTAAATATTTATTTATTTATTTAAATATTTATTTATTTATTTATTTATTATTTAAAACGCTTAAAAACATGGTTAAAAAATTGAAGAATGAAAGCAAACTGTTCAATCGTTTCTCTTAATTATGGCATCCCTCAGATGATTATGCTACAGACCTTTGTATTCATATCGATATAAGAATCTTCATATGAAGTTAAAACCGAAATAATGTAATTAACTATTAATCTAAATTAAGTCAAGCTAAAATTCTACAGATTATATCCGGAAAATATTGTATATAACAACAACCTTAACATAACTTGGATATTCCATTAGTAGAGAAAGAGTATAGAGACGTATGCAAGAGATATATAAGGAGGCTGAAAAAATTGTAATTTGCTTGCTATACATCTCATAGTCAAAAATAGTTCCCTTTAGATAAGATAATTTAAATTTAGTTTTTAATGTTTATTGTGTTGCCTCAAAAGATGCAGATTCAATAAACAAATTTTCTTTTTTTTAATAGAAGTTATATTCCAAATGTTCATTAAAATTGTTTAGTTTTAAGAAAGCATATAGGAAATATCGGCATATAATTTGAGATGTAATTTCCTACGCAAAAAAGGCTTTCAGAGAAATAAAAACTTGACTCACATTTTTATAAAAAAACTTTGTTATAAAAGAGTATAGGCAATTGTAGACAAAAAAATGCAATGATTTTTGGACATTTTTTTTAATAATTTTGTTTCAAATCAATTAAGAACCCTCGAAAAAATTCAGTGGTGCAACGTTTTTCAGTAAGTTTTATTCAAGGTAATGAAGCTGATTAACTTAAACTTTAAATTATAATCTTATAATATAAATCATCCAACAATTTTCACTAGACACAAGCTCGTAATAAAAAAAACATTTGTAACCTCACCATTCAGTATCACATCTTCAAATAAAAATTACACAGTGAGACAGAATCGATATATTGAAAAAATATAGTTTTCACAATTTGAATTTTTCAACTTCAATTTTTAAGGTCTTGAGTCAGTTTTGTTAAAATTTATGCAAAAATATTATTCTAACCTTGTTAAATTTCTTTAATCTGATAAAAACAAAATTATATATCAAATAAGATTAATATTGAGGAAAATATCTCATTCCAGTTCAAAAATAAATAATATTTAATTTTAAAATTTTGGCCAAAAAGTGTCTTCTCTCATTAATTATTTTTTATATTTTTCTGAAAGGTTTCTTCATATAGAAATGTAATGAAATTTTGTATCCAAAAATCCTATCGCTCTGAGTCCAGACTGTCTTCGATTTAATACTTGTTTATTAAATGTTTATATGTTCTGAAATCCCAAATCCTGAATCTTGAAAAGGAATCCAGCTTTGTTTCTAATAAAATTGAAACGTCATTTTTCAAACTTTCAATAATTGTGGACACTATAATCTATAATCTGAATATAAATCCAAAAGGGAACTTCAGGAGCTAAATAGAAAATGGAATTAAACATTAAATTATTGCTGTATTTGTGAAATTTCATTCCAATTTTCCATTAAGAAACCATGAAAAAAACATGTCTTTCTTTAAAAGCAATTGTATCTCAAGCTATCGATATCTGGTGTAAATTTATATTTCGCTTTTTTATATTTAATTATAATATAAAACCATATTTAAACAATCGCCAAAATTTCTACAATTTTGAAGGTTTTACACACATGTGTTTGTTTTGTATATTTCATAAGAGTTGAAACTGAATTCATGAGCATCTTTCCGCACAACCTCCATCCACTTTTTTTACATAAAACCAAAAAAATAATATAAAACATTTTGTTTACAATTAAATGAAAAAGGGCGCAACAAGAACAATTTCAGCATTAAATTAATTTAAGAAATGTATGTTTGTTGGTGTAATTGAAGGACATCCCCTCAAACAGTGCTATTAAGCAATGAAGGGTATATTAATTTCGACCTCGCCATAAGTAACACTCATATTTGGTTTTTAGTTTTTTTGTTAAAAAAGTTATTAACGCAACAGCAAACCACCAGCAAACAAACAAAAAAAAAAAACTAACTACTTCTGCTGCTACTTCTCTACAACTGGAACAACAACAACTATGAAATGAATAAAATATACAATCAAACAAACATGGTTTGCTTTAAATTAAACCTCGTTTTTTGAATATACATAATTTTCAATTGTTAAAAAAATGTACATATTAAAGTATGGTCCAAAAAAAAAAAAGACATATGAAAATATAGATAAAATCTGTGAGAAAAAATGTATTAATATATAGAGATATTACTGTCATCTTTAAACCTGTTCTTTTCACTTAGCTAAACGATTTAAAGATATCTTGATGGAATTTATTGATAATATTTTATCTCACATGTATACTTTCTATGTTCAATGGTATTACGGGGCTGGAAATTATTAGGGTATTCACACGGTAGTAATAAAGTCAAATGTCAAAAAATAATAATAATTAAATAAATCTTAAAGTTATATAACTATGAATAAATTTATAGCATGTTTTCATACATATAACGATTATACAATGACGCCAACTTTTAAATATTATTACGGGCTCGACGAAGATTTTTCCTTTTCAACTTTGATTTGACAAAATATAAACATAGCAAAAAATTTATTATTATTTATGACTTTTTAATTTGAAACATAACAACAATTTTTTAAGACAATTGTTAACCTCTTTTATGACAATACGATATTATGGCTACCGTGTGAATACCCCATATATTTCAGAAAGTAAGAAGTGATGCATAATCTATTATTTTAGAAAAATGTAATTTACCCGTATAAGTGTTGCTTCACTGTGGGCATTCGATAGTTAAGTGTTGATATCGAATCCACTGCTGAACTCTTATAGTCTGATACAGGTTTCTGATAAAATAGGAGCTGCATAAAGCAAGCTAAATCTACCCACTATTTACAATTCGTAGATTTCGGTACAACTAGAAAAACTGTTATTCTTAAGCACTGAGAAGAAATAAGGTACCTCACAATACACTACAAATCATAAAAGTGCAAAGCTGCATAACTCTATAATTTTACTCCGCTGTTACCGTAGCTCTTCGCTATCGAAAAAGAATTTTAATAGTGCGAGAAAAATGGAATTTGTGTTTAAGCTGCGATGTTTAGGCAACATTTATACTCCAAGATCTAGTTCGAAACAATCATTACTTTTCAAGAGAGAAATGCTTTGTGGAATGCAATTGTTCACACGATAATAGAAAAGTATTTAAATTGGAATCATTATATAATACACTATAGCAGTGAAGAACACGCACTTTACTATATTTTTGTTTCTCTGTATTAATTTTCTCTACATTATATTTATACTAAAAATTGACAAAGGAAATCTTGAAAATTCAAAGTACTTAAGACTCAGTTGAAGGCGCTTTAAGCATAGACATGAAAGGTCGAACTAATAGGAAGTCAATCTGACTACTTTAAGGGTAAATCTACGAAACAGCACTATACAAGATTCTGGGAGAAATATCTTGTACAAAAAGTACTTTCAACAACATTACTGCAAATCGGTATATTTTAGTCAGTCTCTGTTTTTTGCTTGCTAAAGTTAACTCGGTTCCTATTGAATTTGGACAGCAAGGACAAAAAAGAATTGGCTAATGCGGATGAAAAGCTTCTGGACGTAAACAGATATATAGATCTACTTATTAACTAGGACTTTTTACAGCAACATTTCAAGTTTCAGAATGTCACGTAACTACGAAATACCTCTTTTATGAAATGCCAACTACTTTGGTATCATTCTTAACTTAAAGTTATCATGGAAGGAGTACAACTTTAATGTTTCTTTTATGGCCCTATTTTGATAGTTGCTATAATGTGCAAAAACTTTTTACTGTCTCAAACTTTATTCATATCTTTTCACTCATACGCAAAAAATATTAATAAAAACGTTAAAAAACATATATTCATTCATAAAGATCTAGATTCAATACTCTCGTACATTTTGCTATTTGGCTGCCAGTGGGAGGAGGGTTGGATTTTATTTTTTATGGTTTTTTATTAACAAATATTTACAATAGAAAAAAAAACAAAGTTTGAATGTTAGTTATAGTTATACTAGCAGTTGTTGTTGTAACGTTGTTGCAATGGTAGTGTAAGTAATTGCAGTTGCAATAGTAGTTATTGTTATTATAGATGCTGTTGGGATGGTTGAATGTTTTTTTGTTGTCGTTGTTAGATGTTGCTATTGTATGATATTTGCTAAACGATATGCAGATGCAACGATAACAACAACCAGCACACGTATTTGTTTCTATAGTCATCAGTTTAATATGATGTGAATTGTGGGCTGTGGAGATACACCCGTCTCGTCAACTTTATTATCATCATTATTATAGCTATAGTTGTTGTTCATATTATTATATATATTATTGTTGCTATAAAGGTGGAAAAGTAAAGAATGTAAGCAAGTAGTCAGGAGGAATTGGCAGCGTATAATAGCAGCAAACTACCATTGATGGATGTGGCAAGAGGAAAGTTGTTATGTAGTTGCATTGAGTGTAGGTGATTAATGTACATAAGTGAGTAGATATTCATATATTTATACATATGTGTGTGTTATTTACTTATTTAAATATACATGTATGTTGCACTGCAACATAATGGTTAAACTTTTTTGTTTAGGGAGGTTTGCGTGCATTTTGTTGTATACAAATATTGAAACAAAAATATTTCGGCTTTTGTTCCTTTTTTTATATTCAAACAAAAAAGTAAAAATATTTGGGAAAAAACTTGAATCATGTTTAAATATACACACGAGTGCACTTTGCATGCGATTTGCTTGTCAAACAGCAAAGATGTAGAAGAAGGTGTAGGAGAAGTAGAATAGGAAACAGAAGAGATTGACGATTATTTTTGTTTCGAATAATTCGGGTTACATTTTCAATATTGTAAATGTCTTTTTAAATGTAACTAAAAAAAACAAAAACTAAAAATAGTTGAACTAAATATTTACTAGCAGAATCTTTTAAATTGGGCTACTTTTGATATGAATAAGAACGAATGTGCATTTTTTGGTTTTGTTGTTTTTCTATTTTTGTTCTAGTTACATTTTGTTTTCCGTTTAAAAAAAGTACTTCTGTAGATACTTTTACAGATAGACGTTTGATGTTGCAACATTTAGGTATTTATGCATTTTATACATGAATGCAAAGTGGATATCAAATATTAAACCCAAAATCCTGTTGTTAAATATTATTAAATTTAGAAAAGGATTTTATAAATATAAAGGAAATATTGCATGGATTATTTCTTTTCATAAACTGAAGATAAATAAGCATATTCAAATACATATGGCTTAACTTATTGTTAAATCCTAAAATAATTTATTTGTGACATTTTAACTAGACTAGACTATTACGAAGAAGGCTCTATTGATCTTATTAGGATAAAAACAATAAATGATTCAAAAAATTTCAAAATGAAATATTAAATGGAGAGACACCTTTTCTAATATAGACAAACTGGGATGACATTTTTATATTATAATATTAATTTAAGTTATATGATTAAGTTATATGTACATTATCGTTCCATAAATTATGAAAATAGATTCAGAAAAAGGAAACTATAGTAAAAAGTATAACTAATTTTGTGACTTATTAAGTGTTCCTGTGTTATATTTAAGAAAACCTCTTATATGCTGAATGCGTATTTGAAATGTATTTACTTCGCATGTATTTGACATTTTTTAAGGTACCGTCATTAGAAACGCACTTAAGTTTTCAGTCTCTGTAGCATTGTAATTAACGGTCCTTTGTTGTGGATTACCTAAAACAACGGCTTGATATTGATGCCACCAATTTTTAAAGAAAATCGGAATCAATTCCCTTCGAAACTTGCTGAATATGCAATCTTCATCCATTTTGCAGCATCTTCCATCAATTCGTTATAAATTATGCTTTTAATTTTTTCTTTTATTATTATTATTATTATTATTATTATTATTATTATTATTATTATTATTATTATTATTACTATTATTATTATTATTATTATTATTATTATTATTATTATTATTATTATTATTTTTAACAAAACACATTTTAGATTTTCCGACTGCGAAAAAGCGCAAAACTACCCCTGCCGAAATTAGTCTAAAACGTCTAAATTCAATTTTTCATTGCAGAAAATTACCTCTTTCCACTTCTCTGCCCATTTTATGTTTTTTCATCTAAAATTTACACGATTTTTTTGAACAAAGGTTTGCACTTTGGCTTCTTCCATTTTATCTTTTCATCACTTCGTAAAATTTTAACAACATGTTTGAATGCTGTAGTTCGTTCCGTATTTGGGCAGAATTCAATTTGTCACGGGTTACTTTTTATTTTATAAGATTAATAAATTTTTTGTCGATTTTGTTTTTTCCTTGGTATGATTTCAAATACCACCCCTGGTACCATCAGAATTTTTTATGAAATATTTTATACTTTATATTTATGTATTATTTTTTATTATAACAATTTAACGTAATTCTTTCCTCAATTTCACAAAAAATTCATAAATTTAACTTATAACACCAATATAAAGAATTTCTTTTTGTTAAATTGAATAATGTATTATTTAAATTGAATAATATTTATTCAAATTAACTGCATTTTTATTAACGAATTCAAATAGTCATATTGACAATTTTTTCGTCAATATGAAGAATTTACGAAAAAATAAGAAAATGTTCGTTATAATAAATAAAGGCTTCGTTAGCCTTTGTATATTTACTTCCTTTTTTGTTTAGTGTGTTTCGTCTTATTCCAGATTAGATGAAAAAGTTTCATAATTAGAAAGAAATTAATTACAGACAAGAATGCATGTTTGTATGGTGGAATCCTACAATCGTTAGTTACTGTTACTGTTTTTAATAAAATGCAACGATTTCTGCAGAAATTATTTTTATAATCATATTCACTTCTAAATGACTTAAATTATCCAATTTACTAAATTTCATATTCATGTCTGTAAATGCTAAGTAATACAATTCTAAAACTAATTTTAGTGATTAAAAAAGTTCTCCTGTAATCAATAATATAATTTTTTAAAAACCTTCAACTAGTTTTTCTAGTAAATAATTCTCGTTCCTTTTACTTACTTTTTACTGTCAAATTTAATTAAAATCTATCTGAGAATATTTCCCGCCAAAAAAGAAAGGTGCAATAATGTCAAAATGCCAATAAATTGTAGCATCACCACCATCACTGAATAAATAAAGCAGGCATAATAATAAAATTGAAAATAAATAAAGTACTTTTTAAGGTTTATGCACTCAAATACAACAATTTACTTTTAAAATTTTCGACAAACCTCAAAATTTCAAATAATTTATAAAACCTCTCAATAGACATGGAAAATTCTAATGCAAACGAAAAGTGTATGGGTGTAAGAGAGTACTTATGTATTTTTGTAAGTATGTGTGTGTATGTGGTATATAAAGGGTTGGGAATTAAACAAAAATTCGAACAATAAAAAAAACATATATTTATCTTTACAAATTTGGAAAACTGTTTATTTGTATGTGTGAGTGTGTATAATTTGTAGTAAAACATTAATGAAACGTATTGAAAAACAAATAGCCAAAAATACAAATACATATAAGAATAAAACATAAAACTTTACGTTTTATACCACCCTCACCCACTTAAATAGGTTGCATATTCACCACACACCACTACTTTTATATAAAATACCATGAAGAGGGAAAAATAATTCAAAACTTAAAGAGATAGAGAGAAAGAGAGAGAAAGACAATGAACTGGAAATAAAGGGCAATAGAGAATTATCACACTTCCAATACATAAATACTCTTGACACCGACAATTTTTAGAGTCACGCTCTTATTTCACACACATAAATTCACTCTCTTAGTCTGGCCATCTCTCTCTCTCTCTCTTTCTCTCTTTCCATTCTCTAAAACTACTTTTAGTACTTTTAGTCTCTCTTACTCTCAACATGTAATGGACTTCGTTTGGTGACGATTGAACAATAGCGTCATATATATTGTATACTATTCAAACCATCATACTCACACACATACCTACATAGCTAAATATATATTTACATTCATGCAACATACATAAGTATTACAACAACCTTCCTACCTATCAACCTACCAACCTACACTTATTCATTATCATTAGCATGTTGTGATACCTCAGACTGTTCATAACGTCTGTTTTATTTCACATTTTTTAGTTTTTGTTTTTATGCTGAAAAGGAGGAGAAGATGAAGAAGGGAAGACCCTCTCCAATATCTTGCAACATAAACACTCATTGAGTTAAAGAAATAAGGTTAAAAAATTGAAATCAATAAAAACTATTGGACTGATCTAAAATTAGACGTATGCAAGAGAGTATTGTATAGTCTACCACTATTTTTGAGGCCTCCATCTTCACCTCCCTCTTTTCTTTAACCCTCGTCCATACGTTAAGAAAAACCTACCACCAACTAAAAACAAAAAAGAAAAACAAAACAAAAAAAAACATGATAACTGTTAACCCATATTGACTTAAGAAGGTTGACTTTTACCACGAACATTATAAAAGCCGTTGAATTTAAATTACACACTAAATCGACTATAATTGGTTAAATTAAAATGAGTTAATGATTTTTCCTTTTCGGTTAATGACAAATTGTCATTATGGGTCACATTTGTAAACTGGAACTTTATTTAAATAATGTTTATGGTTACAAAAGGACACATATTGTGTTTATTGTAATTACATGAAGGGAATTGAAAATAATGAAAGCGATTTACACTAATTTAAAAATTAAATTCAAATTTGATTTTGAGAAAATAAAATATTTTAATTTAAAAATTTTTGTTTTTATTTAACATCGGTCCATATTTTGCTGTACCTCTCATATAAAGCCCCTTCCCGGAAAATAGCTCATAAGTAACTCCGAATTCCATCGAAATTCTTTATTATTTACAATTAATTTAAACAATGTCAGTCTATAGTTTGGTTCAACTCCCGTATGTGGCCCCATCCTAGAAAACGGTGTTGAGCCTATAAAACTAATAAATAAAGACCAATTTGATTAAAATTCGACTCATTCACTTTTCTAAATTCCCTGAATTTTATTTTCATAAATACAAAATACTTGTGTAATCATCCTTGAATGAAATACCAACAAGAATTAGGCATTTTCAAATCAAAATTATCTATTTTCCATACATTTTACAAAAACTCGATGACTTTATCAGAGTGGTCCAAAAGGAAAACATTAGCATCAGTTCAAGCTTTCTGGCAAAATGTCAGCTTTTTCAACAATTTTTCCTTTAAAAAAATGTGATTCAAAGTTTTAAAGGAGGGAAATTATTTTCTATAAAAGAAGGTGGTTTTTTAAATAATATTTTTATAGCCTCCACTACCACAAGTGATGAAAAGGGTATATTAACTTTGTCATTTCGTGTGTAACACTAAGAAGTAATTATATAATATATATAATATATTAGTACATTGAATCAAAATCTGAATCGACTTTGCTATGTCCATCTGTAAGTTGTTGTCACATTCATATCCGCAATAAGTGACAGAGCTCATTGAAATTTAGCCTGAATATTTGTTTAGCCCTGAGAAGCTTTCTATTTTAACCAGCAAAATCGGTTCAGTATAAAGATATAGACCGATATCTGAGGAAAACTCCAGTTTCTAGAGAAGAACTTTCGTAAAATTATCAATTATAAATCGACAAATAAGAACGATTATCAAAATCGGTTCAGTAGAAAATAGCTATAGCCAAACATATAATCGATTTTATTACTCATGAAAGGTTTCTGCGTTATATTTAAGAAAAACTTTTATATATACGTTTATGAGTATTTGTGTGCGTGTGTATGTACGAACCAAATGAATTTACTTCACACGCAACCGAATAAAGCATTTTTATCTGTTTATTTTATATATTTTTATGACAAATAAAAAAACTATAGATTATAAGTTTCTTCGTTAAAATAATCTCTTCCCTGTTTAACATAACGTATACGTAATTTAGGAAAATTAACAATTGTTACGATTTGTACTTTGTAAAAAAATATTATTTTCTACATTAACAAGAAACCAAGTGAGAATTCTAAATTCGGCAGTGTTGAATCTGCAATACGTTACACCACTTAAAGTCTAACTATAGCTGTAGCAACAATAAACAATATTGACCAGCAAACCAGTTTAAGGTATCTGAAATTATGCAGAAAAAGCTACAACAGTTTTAGAAATATATTAAAATATTAATGTCTATGCGAGATATAATTTCCCTGCATTTTATATAGAAAATATTTGTATTTAAGGTTTTCTAAAAAAATTATATATTTATGCTTTCAGAGTCGTGCGATATACAATATTATTATTAGCTTTATATCCCGTATTACCAAGTGTATAAGGATATAAATAATTCAGAAATGTTCGATTATGAAAGATATTCTAAATATTATTTGTCAATCATCATCGTAGTATTTTTTAATTAAGCTTGGTATATTTGATTTACAAAAAAGTGGAAATTATCCAGTTGTCTGTTTCATATTTTATACCAGGAAGTGGAATTATAAAGAAGTCATATCTAAATAAGGCTGATGATTGGCAAACTAGCTTCATATGTAACAGCTAAAAAGCTTAAAAAACTTTATTGATATAATAGTTTTATAAGATCGAACTCGTTTTCCGGGAAGGGGCATTATGTGGGAGCTTTATCGATAAATGGACTGAATAATAATAATAATAATAATAATAATAATAATAATAATAATAATAATAATAATAAATTAATAAAATAAACAACCGTCAGGAAATTAATTTTACCACATTTCAATAGAATTTGTTCATATATATGAGATTTATAAGCTATAAACCATATTCCGGGAAGGTTCGTTATATGGGAGCTGAGTTAAATAATGACCCAAGTAAAATCTTGTTTTTTTTTTTTTTTTTTTTTTTTTTTGGGTTTAGTATTGTATCAAAATAATGAATGTGGCAAAATTCATTAAATTATCTTAAAAATTGCGATCCATATTACATATAGATTTTGGGGTGTACCAAAATTTTGCATATTTCAGCCTATAACTTTTTTCTATTGATCCGACTTTGATGATTTTTACGCGATGATGAGGAACATATGTTAAAGTTATATGTTAAAGTTAAATTTTTTTTATAAGTTATAATAAAATACAAAATAACAATTTTAGTAAAAAGTATTTTAAATTAGGTCTTTGAGCCAAATCCGAAAACAAAGCAAGTGTGGGAGGAATTGATTTCGATGTATATATTTTTTTAATTAATGATTGTTATAGGAAAAATTGGAATTAAACTCTAAAATTAAGTTAAAAACTTAATAAAATAATAATGAAATACATATAAAATTTTTAGTTAACAGTATTTTAAATAAAGTTTTAGTTGTTTTTACTAACAAAAATATTATTTTCCCAATAAATATTTACTTGCGTAATTTCTTTAATTCTTTAAACGAAAAGTTATGTATATTTATAGGTTTATGCCACAGTGTAGATAAGTTAATATACATGGACTTATTTATAGTGTATTTTTTAGTGCAAATTTTTTTGTGATAACAGTAAAATAATATCACTAGTGTATAGTGAATAATCCGTTTTATCAACCGAACAAATTTTTATTAATAAGCTTTGCATGTATCCGAGAGGATTCCACCCTCAGGGTTTCAAACTCCCAAAGCTATAGTGCTATTCTCCTGCTATCATTATGCTTAATTTCTTGCAAATCGATCTGTCTAATCAAAAGTTACAAATTTATTTAAGAAAAAGTACATCGATTCTGTTCGATGGTGCTTTGAATGTCTCATCATTTAATAAATTACCAAAAGGCTAAAATATGCTTTCGGCAAATTGAAAGCACTTGAATGAAACTCATGTAGATAATTACGAGGTGTAGTCGATTTAATTCTCATAATAATTAAATAATAAAGAGTTTTTTATAGCAACAAGCTTTTCTATATAGAATCTAGAATTCTAGAAAAAATATAATTTCCAATATTTTTGCATATATACATACTATATATTTTCATTTTTTTCTTTTTTTTACAAAAATGTATTTTCTCTATCTTGTTATCAAATGGTTATGAATTGGATGAATTAAATTGTAAATTTAATAATTAACTAAAAATAAAAATAGTTAAAGAAAAGATTTTATGTAACACTTACCTGCTTTGCTTAGCCTGTGAATTTTGAATGTTTTCTTTTAAACTCTGGATCGCAAAAAAATATTTTTAAGGATCTTTTTTCTATGTTATTTTTGATGCGTCGTTCTTTTTGCTTACTTGTCAAAAACGTTGCGCGTTTTTTTTTTTTTTTTTGTCAAATTTTAATTTTGTTGATAATTTTGAATAAATGAATCTTGATTTAATGGTTGTATGTGATAAAATGCAATTTAAATTTAAGCATTTCCATTTAGTAACTATCTGAGTTGGGTTTTAGATATTTTTGTAATTTTGAGACGTTGTTTTCCTTCATACATCGATAACCGAAGATAACACACAATTTTTACAAAAAATAGTTTTATTTTGTAAATTTCATAACGCTAAAAAGAAGAATTATTATTGGTTTTTTTAAATTAAACACTTGACACAATTTACACCATTTACAAAATTGACAAAAGAAGAATTTTTGAACTGCAATAAGTACATTATGCACAACTTTAATCTTATTAATGTCTATAATATTTAATCCTTTTGCTAAATTCTGTTAAATTTTCTTTAACAGTTTTCGAAGTTTGTAATATTAAAAATATCGTTTCTTAATAAGGTTTTAACTGCATGTCCAATTTCAAGAAATAAGCTTTTAAAAATTAAGAAATGCGATATTAAAAGTTTCTTTTTTTTGAGGGTTTCAACTTCCCCATGCCCTATCCAAAATTTCTGCAACCTATAATATTTTGTTTTTAAAGCACTCATGTGAAAAATATTAACATATTTCCAGTATTTGTTGTGAGATTTATATGATATTAAATATTTTGTTTCTATGAGGTACACCCATTTCTTTTTTTCCATTTAAGACAATATTTAGTCATGATCGATATTAAAATTTTTCAGTTGTCTGGGTTGTTTCAGATATTTTAACTACTTTTTGGTGGTAAAAGGTTATCAATACTTCACTCAGTCTAAAAGTAAAAAAATTTCAATTTGAAAAATTTTCATATTGTATGTCTAAGCCTATTTAAATTTGATTTAATCTGTATGTTAAAAATCATTTAATCATTGAATAGACTGCAGTTTTGAAAACCCTTATATCTTTTTTATAATCAGCCTCTTAGCCCTTCAATATTTTTGGATTCTTAAGATCAAAATCAAAAAGCAAAATTTTTCTTCACATTATCCTACCAAATCAATAATACTCTATAACTTTTTAAAATGACGACTTTTGTAATTATTTATTTTCAATGCATCTGATATAACCAAAATCTCCATGATTGGAGTTCTAATACATATCAAAAAAATTAAAGAAGATATGATTACAAAGGACCATATTTTCTTTATCAGACAAACTTTTGTACAGTTAAGTTTAATATAAACAAAAAACTCTGATCCAATTTGTAATTACATCGTTTGTAATTACATAAATATAAATTCGATTCAATCATTGTAAAATAAAAACATGTATGAGTTATGGCAAATTCACATTAAGTATACGTCCAGAACACTAACTTTGTAACTGAAAAATAATTTAAAAACTTTTATTTTTGAACCACTTTGGCGAAATAATTTAACATATAAAAGATGTCATTAAATTTTATTTATTAACAAAATGGACGTATTGACCATTAGGTCCATTCGTCTTTTACACTTTAAATGTTATAGTAAATATCTCAAGACATATATTTTCTCACCTACCTTGGAGAAGATTTTATGCAGAAGCGGTTCCAAATTTTGGCAATTTTATTATATAAAAAATCTGAACTGGGAATGCCACATAGGACAAAGTACCTTAGACCGATCGAAGGCCGATTGGACCAAAGCTTATTTCTCATCTTATTTCACTAGAAAATTTTCAAAGATATTAAATTAATAATTATGGTTACAATTTCATAAAAGATTATAATTCGTATTAATGTGAGATTTATGCCAATGAGGCGGTTTTCAAAAGAAATCTTAAGAGATGTAGAAAATTCAAACCGGGAAAGGACAGGAAATATTGGCTTTATTTATTAAATTAATTTTAAATTGAATACAAAGAAAGGTCATGTTTCCTATATGTTGGTCGCAATACTATTAAATTCGTGTAAAACATTTGTTGTAGTCAACTATTTATGTTTTTATTTCAGTTTTCAATACATTAATCAATTCGAATTAAACCAAAAAAGGATTCAATATATATGTGTATTTAGAATGATGATAGTGAGACAACCATATTCTGCTTGTTGAATTCGAAATATTATATTGGAACGACGACCATAATAGTTACTTCTCGAATGTGTTTACAACAACCAAAAATTAAAAAAAGCAAAGAAAAAATATAAAATAATAATTGGGTTGAAAGTTTTAATGAAAAATCTATGTTTAGATTTTTTCATCACACTCATTGCTTTTGTTTCAATTCATTAAGGAATTTTAAAGAATTAACAAATTAACATACACAAGTGAGCCATCTTTGAAGATAGGGACTGTACTCTTCTCTAAACATGTAAAATTTCATTTATATATCTCTTATGGTTGAAAAGATACTGAATTATTAAAAAAAAATAGATTGAACACACTGTCCAATGGCAGTAGTATAATAATCGTACAACAGATGAATACTTAATGCAATTTATTTATGTTACTCATACGCCTTAACAATGGAGAATTGTAGTTCTAATGGTGTTTCTATCTCGTCATTAGTATATAATTAAATTAATTTCGACATCTAATTCGCAGAATGATTTTTCCATAAATTAATCCAATTTAAAATTTAAATATAAAACTTTTAAATTTATTTAAAAATTCCTAAATTCGCTTTATTGAATTCCCTCTTTTATACATTTTCCCAGATGTATCACATTTGATGTTAAAACATACGCAAGATTATAAATATAAAGGAAATAACTTTCATTTCCGTTGTATTGATTATCCCAGCCAAAAAATATACTTTACTATTTTTATTAATTCTCTTTTTATATTGAGTCATTTATACATTTTTGCCTTTGTATTAGAATGTATCTGTTGAAAAAATACATCTATTCTTGACCTAGCAAAACTACGAAAACAAAAAACAGAAAAAGGAAAACTCATAAAACGTTCTTTGTCACAATTGGAAATGGTGTATGTGTGTATTTTTTTGCACAATAAATGTAGATTTAATTAAAAAATACAATCTTTAATAAGCAAATTTTTGTTGTAGTTTAGTTTTTTTGCTTTTCTATTTTATTATTGTTGTTGTATAAATGTATAAATATTGATAAATATTTTTGAATTGCAAAAGATTATATCACTTTTTGTTGTTGCTATTGTACACATAACAACATGTATATTGTATTTTTATTTTCTTTTTTTACAGAAAAACAACAAACAAATTTGTATATACGATTTTTTCTAATATTTTTTCTTTTGCTAAGCAATTTTGTTTCTACGATTATAGTTGTTTAATGTTTTATCAACAACATTATTATCGATGTCGATGTTGTCTTTCTCTCCATCTCTTGATTTCTCCCTCCTGCTCTCTTTCCGTCGTTCATGTTGACGTTAACGTTGGCGTTAGTATGAACGTTAAAGTTATCATGTTTTCCCTATAAAGCCAATGACATACATTTCACTTGTTCACCAAGAAGAACCATTAACAATGACACACACACTCACACAGTCATACATAAGCATTAAACAAATTTTGTTCAAGTAGAAACACACGTATACACTAATACATACATATATACAAATAAACATAAAATCTCGAGTGCATAAAAATACATACATACATACATACATACATACATACATACATACATACATACATACATACATATACACTCTTAGAAATAATGTTCCTGTTTTCAAAACTCTCCTAGACATGTCATTTGTCTTTGTCAATGTATGCGTGAGCGTAATAATGTATGAGTAAAACTTTATTTTTTTATTTTTTTTTTTAATACTTAATTTGTTAATATGTATGTGTGTATGTTTAGGCGCCTTATACACTACGCACTTTTAAGCAGCGCATCGAGAAGAGTTTTATACGAAAATGAAGGAAAAATAGTTCAAAAAGAAAACTTAATGTGGTACGAGTTTAGTTTTTTCTTCTTTTCATGCTTCTTTCGTTTTTTTTTTTTGTTTCTTGTAACTTTTTCGTGGAGCTAACGAAATGGTTCAACAATCCTACGAGAAAAAAATAATGAAATTTTACAATACACACAAGTACATTTATATGTATGATTGTATATGTATGTCGTAATTATTTATAACAGGGATGGAAAATTTTTAATGGTATTAGAAAATTTTATTAAAACATGTGTTATTTGAAATTCGACAATTCGAGACAAAAGAGCGTCATGATTCTTATCTGTTTTAAGGATAAAAATCATAATTTATGTGAGGATTTTAAAGTATAAAAGAATAGAAAATTGGGGCAATTATTGCTTTATTTATAGAGTGGTAATACTTATCTAATCCCTTCAGAAAATACAATTTTGCTAGTTTTAAAATGTGCTGGATATTTCTTATGACATTTATCGATAGACTATTTAATAGTTTGCTTAAGATATCAGTTCATAAAACTCTTACTACTGAGATTTTTAGGCCGGCAATAATAAATAGTTCATAATATTTTAGTATTTTCATAGTAAATAAAAAAATTAGTGTGGCATTGCATAGTGATGCTTGATGAAGGTATATAAGTTGATTATCAATTAACCAATATTTAAAGAGCTGAAATTTAATACACATTTAAAGAACAAAATATTATTTGTGATTCATGTTTTAATGTCACATTTTTCATTGTTCAAATTCAATCACAGGATCTACCCTTTTGCACTTTGTATAGGCAGAATTGAACAAATATGAACAAATCGGTGTAATTTTGTACTGAAAACAAAATACGTATTTGATTCTGAAAAAACTGATGTTATTCTCAATGTATGACAGAAAATTTATAAATATAGATTGAAATTTACACGCTTACAAAGTTCAGTAACTCAGGAGCTGAATTATAGAACACTTCAAGCATTGTCAATAGACTTAAGCATTTTTTCAGTGCACAAGCACACGCACTGAAAAAAATCAATGTTTAATTAATTGAAGCAGACATTAAAATTTTTCAGCTATAATTTAGCTTCATACAAAATGTCAATTCAACATTGTTACAAAATTTTTTTTAGAATTTTTTTCATGAAAGTAGTTTAAAAAATTATCGTTTTATAATTTTATAAATTATTACCGAAAAATTTAAATAACCACAAACATTTTATTTAAACTAAATTAGAAAAATGAAAAAAATAAAACAAATTAAAAATTAAGTTGATAAAAATTATTCAATCTCAAATCGACTATGTTTAACATAGATTTTGTTTTCAGGTTTTTTTTTTGTACAGAAAAAATCATTGTAGTAATAGTTAAAATAGAAATAGCTTAACTTTTTTCCAATTTCGATTTTGCTTCATAAATGAAAAATGTTAATTTAACATTGTTTTACAGTGTATATGGTTGCTTCAGAATATTCTTAAAATTTTTTATTTAAAAGTAATTTTAAAAGTTTACAGTTATATACTATTATATTTTAATATCGAAAGATTCTAATATGTGCAATATTATCTCATTACAAATGTAAAAAAAAATATTTAAACTAAATGAAAAAAATCAATCTCATATCAACAATGTTGAATATTGATAAACCACTTACACCACCCCGAATGGTGAAAGATTCATTTCAGCCATCTCCGTCTGGCTGTCAGTCCATTCGTCTGTTAAAAACATTCTCACGTTCACAATCATAATTCTTTTAAATCTAAACAATAAATAGAATTGTCTTTAAAATATTATTACTAAATTTTCAAAATTCACTAGAAATTCAAAGTACATTTTTGAATTTCTTACTGTTATCAAAAAAGGATATTTAGAAACAAAATTGGACCAACACTCGATTTTGTTAAAAATGTCTTTTGAATTGCTCAAAGTAGTTGAAAATCAATAACAAAATTCTGCAAAATACGGTTAATTTAACAGAAAAAAAATATCTCTATATGTCGAATTTAATATTTGCAAATTTTACCATATTTAATAAAACTCAAGACATTTAAATAATTTTTTTAAAAAATCAACACAAATTTATAGTGATTTTATTCGTCATAATGTTAATTTAATCATGTCTTCTTTCTGGACACAGAAAAAACACTTGAAGCAAAATCATTGTTGTGGCGAAATAATATTAGAATCTTTCGATATTAATTTATTTTTTAAATTATTCTTTTTTAAATTAATATTAGTGAAACACTGTTGAATTTACATTTTTATCTATATAAATCGTAACTGCATAAATCTTAAATTAACTTTCATAGATTAAAAATATTAATTCAACATTGTTTCATAGCAAAATTCAGTTTTTTCTTTGAAAGTTTACTGCTAAAAAGTGATTTAGAAAAATTATTTTTGTAAAAATTTATAAATTAATAACGAAAGATTTAATACGTACATTATTATTTTTTTTTTTTATTTTTTTAAAGGACTTTGGAAATTAGAAAATTGTCTCCTGTCATAAATAACTTTATAGTTAACATGGTTAACTTTAAAAGACTTTGGGGATAAGAAGATTTGTCTCTTGTCATGAAATATAAAATCTTCATAGTTAACTTCACTACACCCGCTATGTGAATTTCATTTGGATTCTGGTGATTCATTCAAACACATGTTTTAATACAAATAAGTGTGTTTCCCATCCCTGAAATAAAACTTTATATTTCATGTACATAAATAAGTAAGTATGTATAAATAGATGTAAGTGTGTGTTCATACATAAATATAGGTTGGTTGGTACATATACATTTTAGTATGAAAAAATTTAACATCAGAGAGAAAACGACCTTTTTTCACTTTATTCCTTTAGTTTTTCGCATAAAACATTAATCGATAAAATGCCGCTTATTAAAAAATATTTTCTTCTTTTTTGTTTATTAAAATAAAATATTTTTATTTATTTAATGAAATATATATTTTTTCATAATTTATTTATTAACTGTAATATTTTTTTCTTTTTAAATTTTCCATTAAAAGCTTTTTTTCGTTTATGTGATTTTTTTTCAAAATCACTCCATTTTTCTGTATCTATAACAGAAAATACGTGTGTTTTTTTGCTTTTATTCACAACACTTTTTCACAACCGTTATTTTTTATAAAAAAAAAAACGGAAAAAATTTTAATTTATCGTGTATGTATAAATATTCTTTTAAACCGAAAATTTTCTATATGTAATATTTTCCATTTTGAGGGTTTATATACCTTTTTTTCTTCTCTTTTTTCCTTTTTTGTAATTTTTATTTTAGTTATAGTTGTTATATGAATAATTTTTATTATTAATTAATTTGGTGGGTTAATTTTGGATATATGAAGATTTTTCTTCTTTTTTTTAATATTTTCGTGCTCGTTTGAAATTTTCTTTTTCTTAATTTTATTTATTTTTTCTTTTTATAATTTTCAGAATTTTTTTCTTTTTATTTTGTTATATTTTATTAATTTTTTATATGTTTTAAGCACCAAATATTCCGACGTATACACCTTATTTTCTTCGATTTCTATATACTTCGTCTAAAAACTTCTTCTTTGGAACTGCAATATATTTAATTTTCTTCTCTATCTATAACAACGTATAAATACAATTTGTATATATTTTCTTCCTCTTTTATTGCTGCTCATCTAATTTAATACACCAGAAGAAGTAAAAGAAGCAGCAAAATGAGGAAAACAAAAAGAAGAACTTTTAGAACAGAATAAAAAAAGATACAAATTCAACTAGAAGACAACTTATAAGAAGAAAATTTTGTAAATGTATATGTTATAGTTGGGTTTGTATGTGTTATGTTTTCTATTCTTTTAATTAATTTATTTTATTTTTTTGTTTTCAAATACATCTACACATTTATATATAAGTATGATTTCTTTTTTATCAACCCAATTGTGCGGCACTTTTAGCCAGTTTTTTATTTAACGCCGTTTTCCAACTAACTACCCTTAAAGAACTGATTTGTTAGCCCCATGTCGTTTGCTTGTTATACCTCGAAAATATTTCAGACAGTTACAATTCCTTCACTTCAAACACACATAAACGCACAAGTATATTACAATGTTTCATTTTGTATGTGTTAAACTCACCACTTTGCTCAGTGTAACGGTTTTCGTCTCTATTCACATTTATAATCAATGAAAATACCGTTCTTTTCTTTAGCGCCCGCGCTTTCGCAATTTTTAAACATCATTACTCTACTTTCTCTATTTGTATGGAAAATATGGAGTACTTGATTTAGTAAAAGGGAAAAATTCCATTACTATTTGTGTTAAAGAAAGAAAGAAAAAAAGAAAGCAAGAAATAAAGTAAACAGAAAAAAAATTATTGCCTGTTTGACATATGGAATGTTGGAAATGTCATTTTATGAATTTGATATAACACATTTGTAAATGACAGGTTTGTCAAAAAAGCTGTTACTGTTTTTAATGACAGATAATGTTCAAAGTTGTAAATAAATGTAGTGAGAAAAGTAATAGTACCTTTATTTTAAAACAAGTGGAAAAAATATATTCGCTAGTGTGGAATTTTCAATAGTCTTTCTCGAATTTTAAGAATATAATATTCGAAAGTAAAATAAGTTTTATAAGAATTGGATAAACAAAATATTAACCTCGATTTGGTACAATTACCACACAAGTTTTGTGACAAATATAACAATTAGTATTTTTGAGGGTAAACATATATCAGTATTATCTATACGTATCAGTTTCAGTATCATAATACGTATAAAAGGGATTGTTTTTTAATTAACCGCTATTTACAAGAACAGTCTTTAGGCCCTAAAAATATGAAACCCATATAAAGCTTGCTAACTTCATATAAGTTATAAAGTATATTTATCTGAAACTAAGACAAATAACCCATAACAACTACTTATAGATGGCTAATTTAATGGAGGGTTTCCAAATTATGTCCCAATAACATATTCATGGATTCTTTAGTGATTTTAAAGTTAAAAAATATCACCACCTTCGATTTCTATTTCAAAATAATATATCTTCTTATTATATCAAAATAGATATTTGATTGATTGATTGATTCCACTGTGCGTAGTGATTACTTAAAATTTCTTTCGAGATCTTGGACTGAAGAGAATTTTTGTGAAGCAGACAACATTAAAATTAAAATTGACACACACACTCAAACATACAGTTTGGTTTGACCATATAATCTACAAATGAAGTATGTTTGGAAACAAATATTGAAATAACTATTTGTCAATATACCACTTTTAAAAAACCCATATTTTTGCCAAGAAACATTTTCTTGTTTCCAGTGTTTTTATGGACCAGTTTAATCATTTGTGCTTCATATTTGATTTTATCCAACATTCTTAAGCGTTCTTTCAACGGACTTTACGCTTTTTTTGTACACCAAAGCGGCGTCTTGGGAGCCTTTTTTTGACCAGTATTGAAAAAAGCCACACTAGGAGGAAATCTTCATATTTTAAAATCAAAAGTATATTTTCATTTTTTCTCAACTATTTACGAGAATACATACATACAGTGATATTAAGAACTGAAAACATTTCTTTTTTTTACTATAATTCTTTTTTCACTTATTCGATATTTATGATTCTTAGAATTGTAAGTGTATGTTCATTAATTTAACCAATATCGGCCCATGATTTCCCACATAAGGTCCCTAACTGAAAAACAAATTTTTGCATACTATTAGTGATAGAAAGTATTTAAAATTCGGCACAGCCGAATATAACATACCTACTTATTCAGTATAAAAAGTTTTGTAAAACTTAAAATCAAATTATTCAAATTTTTAATATTAAAATATTTTAATTAAATCTAATGCAAATAAATATTTTAGAAAATTCCTGGATATCAAACCGTATTTCACTGTATCTTCTATTGAACACTTTTTCCTGAAATAAAGGTTTATGGTGACATATCTTAGCATTATCCAATATTCAATTGGTATCCAATTGGTAGACATCTTTCAAAATGTTAGTGGTACATTATTGTTCCACAGGCTTAAAATTGCATCAGATTTTTTAAAAATCTTTTATTTCTATTTTTCAAAAAAATTGTGATATTTTGCAAAAAGTTTTTACGTTCTTCATAAGTTTTAACATATTTTTCTTAAATATCCTATACAGAATTAATATTTTTAGACTACTTTTTAGAATTTTTTTAAATTTTCAAATTTTCAATTTTTGGTAAACCGTTAATTTCTCAATTCGCAAATTAAATTTTTAAGAATTAAAATAATAAGAATGTTATAGTCGGTCAAGCCCGACTACGTAATACCCTTCACCACAATGTTGGTTATAAATGGCAATTAAAAAATGTAAATAACGACCCTCCTATAACTTTATTTTTCCTTTATTCTTAAATATGCAGTACATTATTGTAAAACTAACATTTGTGTGAAATTAATATGTGTTAAAATGAATTTGCTTATATTTATCATAATTTGAACAATTATTATTATAATATCAATGTGTATGTGAGATTTATGCTTTTCAAAGTCATATTTGAAAGGGGGATTGTATTGGACCTACTAGAAGCCCTCGCAAAATTTGGCTTATCAGTTTAGAATATCATAAAATTTCCTGCGGGTGTTCACAACGTTTACATGAACAGCCAGCCGGACAGACAGACATCGTTAAATCAACTCAGAAAGTGATTTTGATTTCCAAATTAAATTCTTGCTAGTCAACCTTTGTAAATAAAATGTTGCATTAAGTGAACAGATTTTTTGATACCTGACTGTAAACTACATTATTTTGTTTATATAAAAAGTAATCCCGTTATAACCAAAAATCATTGGAAATAAAAATTTCCAAATAATTTGTAAAAACCTTTCAACAATTTCATTTCACTTTTCCCCAAGAGATCTGCGACGACTACACTGATATATAATTTAACTAATTACATGCATGCATAGTGGTCCCAAAATGCTTTTACTTGATGTGTTTTCTAATTGATTTGAAAAAAGACATGTTTCTAGTCGGTCCTGATGCCGGCATCTCAAATTCAGTCACTTCAGATACGAAAATAAAAAAAAAATGTGAAAATTTTATTTATGATTTGATCGAAAAAATTTTAATACATATAGCCGTTAAAGCTATATATCAAAAAAGCTTATGTGCGTGATTTTTAGACCAAAGTTAAATTTTGAACCATTTTTAAACATTTTTTTTTTTTGTTTTTTGAACATTACAAATCCTAGTAAATATTAATATTAAAATCAGAGTAGCCGTTCTGAAGTTACAGTTGGTAGACCAATAAGCTCAGATTGCACTTATGGCTTCACATACGTGAGAACTCTTTTTTATAAAAAAACTGTATCGTTTTTTCGTATAATTTTAATAAATTTTCTTTGTTCTTTATTTAATATCCTTTCTTTTTTTAATTTGTATTAACTGTTTTACATTCGTTTTAGTTATCATTATTTACTTATTTTTGTGACAGAATCTAAGAATTTAAATACTAATTATAGAAAACAAATAAAATAAGTTAATTTTTTTTACACTAAAATGAACTTAAAAACAAAAATAGCTTCATTTAGAAAATATAATAAATTTAAAAATTAATAAATAATTAATCGTAATATATTTATAATTAAAGTACATAAGTATGTAATAATTACAACCAAAATTTAATAAGTTGTATTAATTTTGTATGAGTTTAAAAAAAGTGAAAGAAATTCTATTCTATTTACAAGTGAATTCTTCGTAATTCTCTTCACAGACATCACATTGTACCTGACAGCACCATTTGAATTGACAACGACACTGAGTGGTGCGTCGTATTGAGTGTGTATTATAGCCACGCCCACAACAAAGTAAATCACAGCTTTGAGGTCCATGCAAGGTGCGATTGCAAACACGACCCTGAGTACCCTGTACACCTTCTTGCACGTTACGTTCACAATAATTCGGTGACATTTGCAAATAAACCAAATCCATGCGTTTGGGAAAATTCATAACCTTTCCGGCACGATTTTTTCTAAAAGGAAAAGAGAGAGAGATGAAATAATTAATAATTTTTCTAAATGTGTAAATTTGTTAAAAATTGCGGTTACTCACTTGCTTAAAACTAATTTCAGTCCATTTTTGCCTTTGGTGGCTTGAACAATTTTGGCTTTATTATATTTTTTCATTAATACATCGCCTACTGTACGAAAAGAAGGTAAACTTTTCCAACAGGTCTTCATAACACAAGATCCCGAAACACCATGACATTTACAATTAGTCTTTAAAAGATTTTTAACAAGCTAAAAATTAAATTTAATTTAAATAATTTATTGCAAAGTATTACAGTGACTTTAATTACCCTTCTTCCAGCTCGATTATTGTGTAAATTCATTAAACTTCTTGCATCACCTTCAATTTCACGAGCATCTAGAAATTTTCGTGCAAATTTCATACCAAACTCAATATCCGCCGAACATCCACCCCATTTCCAAGGCTGTTGCCCCTCACCTGGTGCGCTATCGAAACCGGCATGTGATCCCTTGCGTGACGTGGGCTTATGACGAACATCACAACCACAAAGTGAAATATTACCTCTGGCACATGCTGCCGTTACAGCATGGGCAGCTCCCGCACTTGCGATGGCATATGTGAAAGCTGCCTCTCGAGATCCTATATGTAAAGAATAATAAAAATTAAATTATC
Organism: Cochliomyia hominivorax; assembly: GCA_004302925.2. Classification (NCBI taxonomy): domain Eukaryota; kingdom Metazoa; phylum Arthropoda; class Insecta; order Diptera; family Calliphoridae; genus Cochliomyia; species Cochliomyia hominivorax. The sequence continues at coordinate 42,862,091 of PYHX02000494.1, read as the reverse complement.
CTTCTTGTAAATTTCCACTTCCACTTTTTCTACTTTAAATGCCAAACAATCAAATAAAGAAATCCACCATTAAAGTCCAAAACATTAAAAACTTACCAACAAACATAACATGAGCAAATATATCCCTCTTCCATACTTGTGTACAATTCCAACGATGACCTCTGAATTGATATTGACATTCTTGTGCACCTAATTGATGACCCTCGCCCAAGGCAATCAAAGCATCTGGTGATTCAGTGCAAAGTTGTCTTTGCTGGGGCGTTAAGCCAGGTATACGGGCACATAGAAGTGATGATGTAAAACTGGATACTAATCTGACAATAATTAATCGAAATAAAAGTAATTTGTTAATAAAAAAACACACATCAAATAAATAAACCATAAAAAAAATATTCAAAAAAAGCAGAAACATCTCCCCAAAAGAGATACAAATATATCTTAGATCATAGCAAAACGAGTGAAAAAATACTTATAATAATAAAAAATACAATATTATCTATTGATATTTAGATATAATAAAAAAGCGAATATCATTCATTTAGTGATAAATATGCCGTCAAATAATTAAACCCACATACAATTTATACAACAATTCAAATGATTATTTATTATAACATTATATTCATTCGATTAATAAATACACTGAAGGGAATTTATGATTTTTGTATAAATTTAGATAGTTGTTAATGATTAACAATTTATTTTTTTTTTTAAATTTAGAAATAAAATATTTCACAGATGTGTTTTACTTATTATCTATACATTTTTGAGATAACAATCGTCAAATATAATATAAAAATTATATCATATTATTTTTCAACTGCAACTACGACTTAGATTTGATTTAGTTTGGCCATATAATTACATAAATGTATAAAATATAACTCATTTTCTGCAAGATAGACATAACTCACTTTTTTATATTGCTTGGAATTTATGAATGAAAACCTAAAAAATTTAAATAAAGTATTATTTCTAGCAATAACCACTAAGCTATATATATGACATAATATATTTTTATCGAAGTCCTGTCCATATATAATTCTTTCGTTTGCAAAAATTTGACCGCTAACAAAAAATTTTATGTGCTATATTCTACTTAGAATTTTGACCTATGATTCAAATATATATGATATGATTCAAAATATTTTTTCTTAAATGTTGGTATTCTTAAATTTTAACTTCTTTAATTTGAAGTCCTAATTTATACTTCTTATAAAAAACTATACATGTTAGTTTATAGTTTAAACTTTAATTGAATTACGATAAGTTAGTGTTATTCGGTTCTTATGTATAAATGGGTGCATTGTATTATATGGAACCAAGAATATTACGATAGATTCTGATTTAAATTACAATCAAAGTAACCAGACGCATTGTCATTGTTAGCGATCATTCTAATGTTAATATTCTGAATGTCTACCGACGTAATGCAGATTTTAACAACAATCGGTAGATTTCAGAAGGCACAGAGGAAGAGGTAAAGGCAAAATAATGTACAATAACAATAACTTTGTGTACAAGTACAATAACTTTTTTAAATTATGACCAGCCTTTTCTTCTTCCTTTTACAAAAATTCAGAATATGTTTATTAATAATAATCGCAATTATGTTTTTCAAAAGGACCCCAATAAATGAGTGGTATGCAACCGAAGAATACTCTATCACAACTAGACTGAATATACAAATATCTATTCTATTTCTATCATCTTTACATTTAAATCTGATCTCTGGCAGTAGTGATAGCAGCAGTTTAGTAATGTTGCCATCATTGTTGCACAAAGAAAACCTCTAATTGGCTGTGTGGAACCTTGTTAAAAATTTTATGAAAAGTTGGTTTCCCTAAAAATTTTTGCCATGCAATTGCTGCATTCATAAGTATGTCACACACTCATTTTCAGTTTATTGAATTCCCTAAGAAGTAAATATAATAATTTTAAAACAGACTAAATAATTTGAAGCTCTTATCATATTTTAATCCGCTGTCAAAATAGTTGGCTTTTTAATACCCACGTGTCTAAGTAAATACCATATTTAATAGAAGTAATTGGGAATTATCTCTAAAATCAAAATTTTTTAGCTTATAATAATGCAGAACACCCCTCCCTACCTTATAATATTGTACACCATTTTGTCGTGTAAACCTGTTTCACGCTCAGTTCCGATCACATAATCTGAACTTAATAAATTTTTTCTTATCGAAAATAACAGGTTCGGTATATATATATATATATATATATATATATATATATATATATATATATATATATATATATATATATATATATATATATATATATATATATATATATATATATATATATATATATATATATATATATATATATATATATATATATAAAATTATATGACACTATCGTTTTTCTATTATATGTGTATGAGGAAAATTTTTGCTTTTATTTTTTATATCTGTCAATCAAACATTGTTCATGTCAACAAAAAAAGTTATCGATTGTTGACAGAATCTTAGAGAGAAGATTGTGTATACGACAGAGTATCTATCACTCATTTGCACTAAATGGTGACACCTTCGTTAAGTTCACCAGGTTTATAAATGTATACGGTGGAGGGTCCATGCACTTTAATTTAGTTTTGCTAGAGTCTCGGCAAATGATAAAAAGATGTTCCGAAATTTCCTCTTCGTTTCATATCAGACGTGCCTGAGACTTATTTCAGCATCATCCCATGTGAATTAAAGCCGAGAAACCTTTATATATGTCTTTGCATGTGAGAAATTGAGCGAAAGGACTTGATTTTTGAATGAAATTATAACTAGTGATCAAAAATTCACACGTGATGTGCGTTCAACGAATAAAAAATGCAAATAATAAAATAAAATACTTCAGACTGCCAATTGTTTCAATCGATGTAGACTTAATACTTATCTGATTCTTTAATTACTGCAAAACTGGATCAGTTTTTCCTTTTTTTGGAGTCGAATCTATATGTCCAACGATAGGCAATATTCTGAATAATGTATTAAAACACTGTTATGCCCTACACAACCATATTTGTTTAGGGTTATATGCGTTTGTCCTTATGTTTGTATCACACAGAAAACATAGAATTACACCCACTTTGCACTTTACCAATCTAGAAAAACTTTTTAATCGATTAAACGACGCCCATTCGTCCGTCCATCTGTCTGTCACAATTTTAGAAATATCTTCATGTTACATAATATAATTCATCATTAAGTATGAAGCTTCGATTTAAGATTTGTACAACAAGAAACAAGGAAAAATGAAAAATTTTTCTGGGAGATTATGTCAGAGCTAGAAGAAATGATGAATCGACCCTCACATAATTTCGTTAATTAACTTTAGATTTGACCAGCCATTACTACAATAGCAACGTATATGTGAGATTGATGCACTTCAAAGTAATATCTGAAGAGGATTTGTATGGGACCTATGAGAAGTAATGGACCGACGCTAGCATATTTTGACACATCGATTTAGAATATCATAAGACGTATTACTGTTAAATTTCGGGAGCTTATATAGCCAATTTCAATAGGCTTCGTCTTTGAGCTGAAAAAATAGAATTTTTCAAATTTCATCAAGATATCTAAAAAATTTCGACTTGTGGAACGTTTACATGGACAGCCAGCCGGATAGACATACGGACATCGTTAAATCGACTCGAAAGTTTAAATCTCTCATGAGTGAAAAGAAAATAATTTAAATGTGTTTATTTTATATAACATCAAATCAGAAAATCTAATTCCAAAAGGTCGGTCTATAATTTTTCGTACCTGCGTCGTGGTGTAGAGAAAATAAATGTATAAAAATATTTATTTACTTATAATGATTTTGGATGGCAAAATTAACATCGTGGAATGGAAATTAAAAAGAGATCAAATACATATTTCTATAAAAATCATTGTAAATTATAGTTTCCCTTAAAATCCTCTTTTTCTCTTAGTGTATTTAACATATTAAACAATTGTAAAAAATAACATTTTCATGTGTGTTTGTATATGTTCAAATGGTTTTTCCCAAAAAAAAAAAACTCCAACATTGTTGTTGGTGGAGTTTCATAAAGTATGAGTGTGTATGTTTATTTTTGAATAACTCTTGGAAAAAAAAAAAACAAAAATAACAAACAAATAAACTGACAGTCAGTAAGTTTGGCATAAATGAACGACTGGCGGCATTTTAAAATACAATGCAATTGTATAAGTATAATACTATTATTGTTATTATGATTATTATTAAATTTATTAATTTTTTGTTTGTTATTTTTTTAATATAAAAGAAAAATACAAAATGGTTATTTTGTATTTGCAGATTTTATATTTAATAACATTTTGCCGCCTTTTCGTTCTTAACTTTTTTATTTTCTATTTTTTCATTTTTTAACTAAAGTTGTTGTTGTTGTAGTTGCAATTGCTGCACTTAAGATCTTGTTGCTTGAGATAAAATACAAATACAAACAAAAACGATAGTAGTAATCACAACAAAATACCGTAAATAATCGCTAATAAACGTTTTAAAAAACTCTTAAAGATTAATGCGTTAACATGACGATTTCATGCTGTGTCAAATGTGCTACCAATCTATTGTCTTTAGGAATAAATTAGAAGTGAATAGATTTAATCATTTGAATATATGTATGTGTGTATGTGAGTGTCAATATGATTTTTCATTATTATTTGTTGTAATTTATGTAAGCAGTTAATTACATTAAACTTACGATCATAATCGTGTAAATAATACACAATTCAATTTTGTTGTATTCTCGTCAATTCGTTTACAAATAAATTCAAATTGACTTTAATAGCATTTCAATCGAATGGATTAGAATTAGAAAAATCAGAGACAAAATCATATATGAAAAATCATCAATTGAAGGTGGGGGAAAAAGATTTTTCTTGCAGGGAGAAATTTAATTTTTGTTATTTACATTTTATAATTGTTTAGTATTTTAATTTAGTATTTTAGTTACAACACGAAAACTGTAGTAATTTCCTAAATAAATTCATCGTAACACTTATATATTCGCGCGCAAACATTTATTATTATCTCCAACATGTTATATGTTCGTCTTTTTCGTCTTTGGTATCTGTTTAATATTAATTTTCATTGTCGTTTATAAAGGGTTAATGCTAAATGAGAAGTTATTTGTGCGTCTTTTAATAAAGCGGATGACTACAACATATACATATTTAAATTAATGTTGTCATTAATTATAATTTTAAAAAATTAAACATTATATTAAATGAAAAGTATATTAAAATAATTTATATATATTTTTATTCAATACCAAAATAATGCAAAAAACTAAATTTTTTATTGAACTAACAATATTTTTATTGAATTAATAACAATACTTTAGTAGCGATAGAAATAACTGTTGTTATTAATGCAAAAGCAAATAAACATGTTTTTTATCTGCAGTAGTGTTCTCACAGACATTAACATGCAGAAAAGAATAATTATTTAAAAGACTCCCGAAGTTTACCATCGTCCTCACTAAGAACCGTGTTGCAATGTTAAGTGATCTGAGAAATCGCTATATCTGTGTAAAATCTTATTAGAATTAAAAAACGGAACTCTAAGTGCATAAATAGCATAGAAGAAATTAAAAATTTCTAATGAACTTGGTTAACAGCAGCTTGTTGAACCTTGAGGATTTCATCATTGTTATACTGCCAAGAGTTTTTCTGATTGTATGTATGTTTTTTCTAGCTTCCTCAATTGAATTTTATAGAGTTCAATTTTTATAAATTCACTTAAATCTTGCACAGTGGGATCGGTTTTACATGAAATTAAACACAATTATAGCAAAGGTATGTAGATTTTCAACTTTTGGAGTTTCAATCCTATGGGTCTAAATGGGCGGATTTATTAAGTGAAAAATGGTGTGTCTCAAACATTCTTATTGCTTTTAACTTTTTAACTGCCAAATTTTTTCATTAAATATCAAATTTGTTTATAACCATATGGCCCTGATAAGAACTTTTAAAACTAAGCTTTCATACAACTCCGCACGTGGTGCCCTTCTGGTGTTAATATTACAATGTTACATAGCTACGCTCCTACTATCATTATGTATCATTATGTTTAATTAAACTATCATTTCGGTTTTTCACAGTGGTTTGGTTCAGTGTCGGCATTTTCTGTCGCTATACTGCCATCACAGAAGTAGCTAATTTGCAGGAACTGTGAAAATTTAAATTTGTGAGTTTTTCTCTCTACGAGAGTAGAAATGCCATCCGCATAATCCAAATGCGCAAGTTAGAGTGAGAGATCCATGTAATACATTTTCTCTTTGATTATGATTCTGATTATTATAATAATCTTCTGGGATACTTCATTTGGATCACAATGTCGAACATTTTTATAAAATCTATGGAAAGTAGAGAGGTATACGCCTATAAAGAGATTGTCCTATAATATTGATCTGAAAAATGTCAGTTACTCTCGTAGATTTTCCCCTATGTTAATTTAAAGAATTCTCAGTATAATTATTGTCAGCGTTAAGCAGACTGAAGTGATGTGGGACTCAAAAACGCTAAGCTGTAGCTTTTAAGTTTGCAAATAGTAGTTTTACGGGAATTGCATATTCGCCAGCTTTATGTTTTCTTAACAACCCAAGAATTGTTTTCTGTTATAAAGCCTTTCATAGGAGGAAACCACCCATGTTATTAACTCATTAAGTAACCTGATAAGGATCAGGAAAGTTTTTTTTTAACTAAGACTAGTAAAGAGATATTTTACATAATAAAAATTTTTTATAAAAAGTTCTTCTTCAATAATACGAAATTCCCTTTTTCTCCGTTCAAATAAGTTTTATTTGACATGAAAACAAAAAACAAGCATTTTGCTTAATCCAATCAAACAACCAACCCGCTGCCTGCCTGCCTACATCAAACTCATTAATTGTATGTGGCACGACTTGGCAGTTAATTGTCTTAATTCCGCCATAATTACATAAATCAAACTGAATTTAACTTCAGGTGGATTTGTGTTTCAAATCTCTATACATCATTTATGCTTTTATGTATGTGAGTTATTGTTGTTGTTGCTGTTGCTGTGGCTGTCCATGTCTGTCTGTATATTTTTTTGCATGTTAACTCATTCACCCATGTAAGTAAATTGTATAGTTTTTTGATTTTGAGATTTTTGTAATTTAAAGATCATTTAAAGATCATGATGAGATTTTTTCAACATTTTCTTCTGTGGTGATTCATAGGCGGTCTAGATTTAAAAATATTTGAATGATTTTTTTACTTTTGAGGTCAGTTAAATAAATAAAAAAATGTATTATAAACTCATAGAAAAATATGAATTAAAAAAATTTACAGCGATATTCTGTTTTTATTTATTTATTTATTTATTTATTTATTTATTTATATTTTATTATTTTCTTTAACCCATAAAAAACCCACTTGGCAGGATATGATGTACGAAACATAACATCACGTTACTTTTTTCACTTACACACTCACACATAGGCTCACAAAAGTATATTATATAAAAAAGTTTTTCGGAAATTTTAAGCATGAACACTTAATGATTAACAAAATTAGTTATATTTTTTGCTATAACTTTTTTCTATTCAACTGATTTTGATCAGATTTGATAATTATGTACATATAACCTTATTTTATGGTAAAACTCATTTTGTCGATTTATAATTACCAGTTTTACTTAAGCTCTTCGTTTGAACTTAGAGTTTGCTCTATATAACGGTCCTTATCTTTTATTATACTTGACCAATTTTGATTATTTTAAGCAGGAAACTGCTCTGGACTATAAAATATACTCAGGCCAAATTTCATTGACCTCTGACAATCTTTGATTTGATGCTAGAATATGATGCTAAAATTTGGCATTAAGACTACTAATAAGATTACTAAAATTACTATTTACTGGAACTAGCAGATGGTTGGAAGAAGGGGTTGCACAGCACATAAATGCAGAAGACAAAATAAGACAGAAGTAAAAATCTGTGACAACCGTTGGGGGAAGGTTAACCAAAAGTTAAATCAAAGATGTTTTTAAGCTTCTATACTCTTTCTTTTAGAAAGGATGAGACTTATAAATCAGTATTTGTAGCCATTTGGGAAAAATATACTTTATGAAAGAATTAAAGCATTTTATATAAAATCCCCCATGAGCTCCTTCTCAAACACCTTAAAATGAAACAACATTATTTTTTATTTGCCATTTTCCATTTCCATTAAAATCCTCAGTGGTACAAAATACAGATTTTAAGCAATTTATGATGTAAATCTTAGATAACACTAAATTTAACAAAATGTTTGTATACATTTCAATTGCAACATAAATTAATAACGTTATGTTGCGTGTTATCATATTTTTTTCGTTTTGTTTATTATTTCCTCCCAAAGTCCATGTGGTGTCATGTGAACATCTGTCACTCTCTCTTTGTTTATTTCTCTATGAAAAGTTGCAAAATTTAACAAATTTACTAATATTTATAGCATTTCTTCTTCTGTCGCACTCAAATATTTTAGTAAAATGCAAAAAAGGAATACAATTGAAACTGGTGCAACATGTGATAGATCATACGTGTTGTAGGTAAGTTTGAATGTTTGTTTTCATGTTTTTATAGTTGCAACATAAAACGCCTTAAGTATATTTTTGTTTATTTTGTGTTTAAACAAAGAAATAAAATCCTGATTTTTATTTAAGATAAGAAAGCGAAGAAAGAGATAGATGGGAACAGGATATCAGTTCACAATTATTACATTAAAAACAAAAATATAATTTCTTTTAAAGTTTTCACGTAACCACGAATAAATATTGAACTCGTTTATATATTGTTTTTCACAAACATGTTCCCAGCAAGCAACTGGGGAGTATTTTGAATCAAATTGGTTGACATTATGATACTCTTTTTTATAATGGTAGCTATAGAAGAGACGGGAGAACGATTAATTTTTTGAGCTGGATTAGAAAAATTGTTAAAAATAACCAAAAAATAATGTGATGAGAATGAACAAGGCAACTGAGAACATTTCTAATGCTACAACTCCCGAGATTTCGGAACATCATTGCGATGTTCTCCGGATACTGTGTCTTTGGCATTAATACTGCCAGAAAAGATCTTTCATTTAAATATTTCTGTCAGCGCTGTGGAAAGGAGAAAAAGGTGAAGCCTCTTATTAACTTCTTTTCTCTTAAGAAAGCACGTCGTTAAGCTAAAAGCTCAGTAATATACATTGGTGTATGTTCCTATAAATACGCAGTTTATTCAACCAACTAAGACTGAATTTAAAATATTGTTAACTAAACTAAAAACTTGTTTTAGCCTTTTATTTTTTTAACCTAATTTAAAAGTTTAACTGCCATTTTTAAATCCATTTTCCTATAAATGCATTTAAGTCCATAGTTGCTGTAGTGGCTATTATTACCTCATAAATATATAAGAATATAAGAATAAATTTCCTCCCAAATTGCATTATTTTTAGATTTACTTCTGTTGAATTCTACTTTCGCTTTGCATAAATTTGACGGGCCACGTGTCCCCACAAGTACCATGTAATATGCAATCATCATCCATCCATATTCTAGCAATGCGTTATAAATGGTGCTATTCATTTTTGTTTTTTCGGAGCAATTTTTAATTTACCAACTGCACAAATCATTCCAGCGCCGAAATTACTTTTTGACATTCTCAAATCGTACCAATAACATGAGTATGAGTCAGGACCGTCTAAATTCGTCACAAAAATATAATGTCATTCTCTTCTTCATGTCATGTGCGAATTTTTACATTTTGTCTTCCATTTTATGTTTTGATCCTTTCGTAAACGGTGAGCATCGTGTTTGGAAAACATAGAAGGATTAAGTTTATTCCTTATTTATATATAATTGAATTTTATGCGGGCTGCTTCATGTTTTATAGAGTTAATCTGTCTTTTTATAAATTTTGTATTTCCTTTTGAAGGTTCCCGAACACAATAATTCTAATAACAGCCCACATTTTCGGAACATTTAATTTAATGACCAATTTCTCTACTGACATATTCATGATAATGATTATGAACGTTTCAATGGCCCCAAGAAGAAACATTATAATCCAATCAATAATTATTTTATTGTTTCCTTTTTAAACGCAAATGTGTCATTAAAATCATAACCACCAACCTCTTCCCTGTAGGGAGCATAAATATATATAAATTTAGTTATAATTATATATCTTTTCCTTGCACTTTATTCATTATTTCAATGAATGTACATAAATATAAATGTGAATTGCATAAAATATTCATATGAGAGTTGCAAAATGTAAGTTACAAATACAAGAAAGGAATCTATCTGCGTGCTGCATATGATGCTTAAATGATAGAGACGCGCTTGCGTGCAGTTAATGATGAAAATGAAATTGTAAATAATTGATTGAAATTTTAGACAGATCAACAAATAAATAAACAAAGAAATAAATAAACATATAAATAGTAAACTGTGGCATAAACTGTTTTTTTTTCCTTTTCTTCAACTGTTGCAATAAGTGTTGTCAATTTAACGTTTTCTGCATAAGATTTAGAGTTTTTTAAAAATATTACGGTTGTTCCGATCTTCTACTTAATAGCAATAAAAAAAATTATATAAAAATAATTAGCAATGGTCCTTTGTAAATGTTACTATGTTTAATGTTTATGTCTTACAATATATTGTTAAATAAATTTAATGCATATTAAAATTATTAAATATTTTTAAGAAAACCCAACTTGCTCCTACAACAAGTTTGCGTCAAACTCTTTCCAATGTTATTAAACAGGAATAATAATAATATAGTATTTGTACTGTCCAATATTATTAAACAGAACAGAAGAACTTGTCCGTTGAAAGAAAAGTTGTTTCTAAAACTAAAAAATAAAAAGCATTTTCAAAAGAGCACTAAGTAGGAAACAACAGATAGGAAAGCAATCCGGTTAGCTAGGTGCTCCAACTCTTTAGTACGAAAAGTTAAGGCCAATTCAGGTTAAAAAACATATAAGGCTCAAAAAGTTCTTGAGGACAATAACAGAGCATGGAAATTAAAGTAAAGTTTTCTAAAAACATTATTGATGCATAATAGATGACGAAAAATATATTCTGGCAGATTTGTCCAAACTTCCTGGTTGAAGATTTAATGCTGTAGATGTTGGAAAAAGTTTAGGACCCAAAAGCTGTTAAGTTTTCTAAAAAGATATGACAAGTAATGTAAAGTTGCGCAAAAGAAGGCAATAAATTTGTGCAACTGGACCAAAATTTCAATCAATAAATGTTTGCAAAAAGTCTGCTTCAATTCATAAGACTTTATAATGCACTTGAGTGATACAATAGCAATAATATGTTATTTGCACCAAAAGAGGTAAATACTTCACACTGCCTAGTGCTAAGACCAGTGGATGGATATTGGGAAAAGTGTAGTAGATTTTAATCAAAGATGGGCTACCAAAAAAGACAGACCTTAACGAAATTTGCCCCAATGATTTCTTATGCTGAGAAGTTTCCCCTTTAGTATATTACTAAACATAGAAATTTTCAATTATAATTCGTCAAATTAGAACAAACTTTTGTCGTAGTCCATAGTTTCGTGGCTGGAGATATTAGAAATTTATAATTCGATTTTGCTTCCTAGTGCAGTATATATATATATATATATATATATATATATATATATATATATATATATATATATATATATATATATATATATATATATATATATATATATATATATATATATATATATATATATATATATATATATATATATATATATATATATATTGATATGATTTTTTAATAAATTCCATTAACAAAATATTGACATCACTGTTTACATTTATATATTAATTAAATCCAAGGAGACAACAAACCAACAACTGATACACGTTGCATACTACATTTGTCCAAACCATGTTTGATATTATTTGTTATTATATTTGTTGTTGTTATTGCTGGGTTGCATTTGGCATGTAGGTGAGATTTTTGTGGGCTACCGTGAGGATGTTTTGACACACCTTTCGTTTTTATTTTTAATAAATCATGTTGTTTCACATGTTTTCATTATTTTCATTTTTTCTGTTCCTTCATTTTAGTTTTAATTTAACTCTTTATATGTGTATGTATTTTTCATTTCTACCTTCGATTTTAAGTTTAATTTTTTTAGCAAAGTTGTTAAACATTAAAATTGTTGTTATCACCAGTCATCTGTCGACTATAACAATATAATTATTTATGTTCAACTTGGGTCCATATTATTACAACTTATTCCATATAGTGGATGTATGAATGCACCTTCCATTTCCTCAAAGGTTGTTTATTCACTTCTACAGATTTATCATTTTGCGGCAAAAGAAACTGGAGAATCAAAATGTTACATGTACATATGTACATGATTCATGATATGTACAATAGTTATATAAATATAGATTTAAAATGGGGCATTGTTCATAATTATATGATGTACAACTTTAGGAGGTTAATAATTAATAAGAGGGTTTTTTAAGATGTGAAGGAAATTTTAAAAATTTCAAAATTTTTAGTAAGATAATTTTAAAATAATTTTAATGAAATGATGAACTTGTAGATCTCGTAATATTATTATTTTCAAGGTTGTATATAATTATTTTAATTAGGAAATGATTGTTATTGATAGTTCACTATATATTTTCATTACTCAAATTCTAAAATATAATTTTGAATAATTTTACAAAAACTCGAATGGAATTTTTTTAAAGTAATTAACTCTAAACCTGTAGATAAGAAATATATTTTCGAACAAAGTCATCGCATATAACTGATAAAATTAACCTGTATCGGTATAGGCCATGAATCAATAAAGCTATAAGTTTAAAGACAATAAACAAGTAAGAATATAATAGTCGGTTAAACCCGACTATGTAAAACCCTACACCATAATATTGACTACAAATAGTAGTTACGAACAAGTAATGAACGATTCTCGTAAAATTTTATTTTCTGATTTATTCTTATAAATATAATATTTATGTGAAATATTTGCTGCAAGAAATTATGGACCGAACCTTGTAAAATTTGCACATCGATATATTTGTCTTTGACTAATTATAATACCAACGTATATGTGAGATTCATGAACTTCAAAGTGATATTTGGAAGAGGGCTTGTATGGGACCTATGTCCTCGCATTCTTTGGCACATCTGTTTTTAAAAAATAAATGAATCTCTTTTTACTTTCGGTTTTTATGAGCTTAAACCCTAATTCCAAGAGATAGACAGACATTCAGAACATACTAACCTAATAAAATTAACAATATAAATTTCTGGAACCCAAAACAATTCAAATAAAAAGTTGAAAATGGGGAACGCAGAGTATATCTGAAATGGATTTTGTGTGGTATCCATAAGGTTTAAGAAGTCATGGTCGGCAAAGAAACACATAAAGATCTAGAACGACACAATTTTGCACATGAGGTCGCAAAAACAACTGCAGCAAATTATATAATGGCTGTGTGGAGCCAAATGTTCCCAATAGGGGTATTGGAAAGAAAATATATATCGCAATATAAATATATAACTCAAATACCTTCACATCTAGGAGTTTTATGAGTTTAAAACACCGTTTCAGAAGGACAATTGAATCAATCAATTTTAAATATTGAAACGATCATTACCAATTTTAATTCGTTGTTGTCTTAAAATAATCATCTATTCAAAATTGCGATCTTCATTTTTTTCACAAGCTTTAAATGGACACCCAAACGGATGTATATTTTAAAATCGACCCAGAAACTGATTTTGATTTAATTTTTGCTGTCCGTTACAAATGCATAATACACCAACCACATACAGTGGTGTAGTGTAAAATGAGAATTAAATTGCGTCTTTCGAAAATCTAGCCCGATTTTAATGAAATTTCATATAATTAATTATAACTATTACAGAAGTGTAGACAAATTTAAGTTTTGAGATTCCACTTTGAAAAGTTAATGGGATCCGATTTATAGTTTTCCAAAATTGTACTCCTTGGGTTATCAAAATATTAAAAACGATCGATATTCGTACAGATTTCAACAATTTGTTTTTATTTCACTTTCTGATCAATTTTAACGAAATGCTTATCTTTTTAAATCTTTAAAATTTTTCTGTGAAAACATAACTATTATTATCATTATTATTATTATTATTATTATTATTATTATTATTATTATTATTATTATTATTATTATTGTTACAATAATAATTATTACATTAATTTCTATCCACGGTCTCCTGGCCTTACTATCCACGGTCTCCTGGACTTACTAACAATATTTGCTCTTCCAAAACAATTAAAAAATAAATCAACATGGACCTTGTAAAATCTCATTAAAAAATATATTATAAATATTTTATTTTAATCTTTTTTTAATCTGATTGTTACTTTTTGAAAAAACGGATATAAGTTGTTTTTCTGAATTTCGAGATTGTCCAACTTCTTGGTTAAAGGACCAAGTTTGCCTTTTATCACCACTTATTTTGGGTGGAGGTTTTAAAGATGCATTATGGGTTTCAATATTTCTTAAATCTATTTTCGTTTTAGTAGCTTCCTTAAACTTTAAATAACATTAGATTACTTTTTTATGATTATTTTTTTAAGAATTCATCAATTATGTTTATAAGTTAATTATATAGTTTTTAATTATATCTAAAAACAAAACTGGAAAATCAAGTTATATTAAGAACATAAACTAAAACTTGAGCCATTGACTGCAATAACAAAATATCATGATATTTTAAAATTTTAACCTTGTCTTTAGAAAAAAGGGTTAAAAACCATTTAATTATATATACCAGGCCACAAAACAACATAAAAGAGAATTACTTGAATTCTTTTTCCACTTTAACTCTGTCATTAAAGGACCCTTGGGAACAGTTAGCAGAACCCATATCATAATAATAACAAACTGATGATGAGTAGTATATCGATGTTGTGATATTGAATCTTTAATATCATCATTTTAACGTTATTTAGAATGTTGTTTTGTTTTTTGAAATTGTTATGATTATTATCTGTATTTTTCATAAAATATCTGTTCTTTATATATCTTTTCGCCAACATGTTAAACATGATTTTAACATGAGATGTTTTTGGAGTTGTTGTTTTTGGTTTCATATTTTTTTTTTGTTAGCAATTTGGTAGTAAAGTAATAATTGGTTTGAGTTAAAGTACTAAATGATTGACTACTGGCTGCTTTATGCAGGTTGAAATACATATAAATATACAGATACAACAACTGCAAATGAATTTTAATTCCCACTTGAATTCTCGATATTGAAGAAATGTGAATACACACAGAGAATAGTTTTTATATACATGTATATAAAAATATGTTTGTATGTGGTGAGTAAGATCGAACAATTTTTAACATACATATACTTTTAATTAAAAACGAAACCATCGAACTTACAATTTTTTTATTCTATGAAATTATTATTACAAATTTACAAAAAAATACTTTAATAGCTTTATTCATTAGTCATGTAATTTTGTAGCTTTTTTTCGGAAACTCTGCCATTAACGTTTTTATAGTGTTTCCGTCACTTTGTTCGAACAGTTAGTCCATCTCCGTTTAAATCTACCACACTTTTGTACACTTATTTTGTGCTACTCATTTCCAATTAAACAAGAGATTAATATCTTTCAACTGGCTTTAGCTCCAGGCAGTTTCCTCTCTTGGTACCACATTATTATTATTGTGCAACTCGAGACCTTGTTGTTTAAAAAGATAACTTAATCAAAAAACAAGGAAAATAGTACTCGAGTTAAAGTTTTAATGGAAAACTTGTGTTCAGAATTTTTCGATCTGACTCCTTAGTATGAATAGTATCAAAATTTTATGAAAAATATACAGAAACTAAAAATAACATTTAAAAATAAAATGAAAGGAAAGTTAAAAGATGTTTATCTTAAAATTGCCAATATTGAGTTATGTTGTCAACAATATCGTTTGCAACATCGTCAACATCATTGGCGATATATCAAATTCGATTAATAGCAACAGTAGTTAAAACGTTGTTGTTACATTATTGAAGTAAAAAAACATCATTAAAATATTGCATGGGCAAAAATATGTCCCCAAAAGTTGGTTACATCTCAAAGTAGCTTAATTTTGTAAGATCGGAACTTTTTCAACATATTTTAAAATATTTTACATGGATATTATTGAGACGTTCTTCAATTGGTTTTGAGGAGGGCAGATTTTGTATAAAATTTTAAACAATTATATGATTAACAAGTATTTTCTTCCAAAAATGTAATTTTTTCTCTTTACATTTAAAAATGATTTAGGTATTAGGATTATTTCAGAAAGATCTGATTGAATTAATTGGGGATCATAAACAAGAGTTCTGTTTAAAGAGTTACTTCATCTCTTCAGGAAACCATGATTAATAGTCACTTGAAGATTTGAACAAATCTGTGAATGCCATCAAAATACAAATGGATCAAATTTAGCATTGTAATTAACTGAGCATGACCAACTGACCTAAATATTAGCCCAGACAAAACTGACTTTGAACAGTATTAATCCCTGCTTGCAGACATGGGAATTTAATTCTAAATATAATTCTTCTAATGTAATGGAGATGAAATACAACATTAAAGTTATCCAATTGGCTAAACGAATGTTTTTGTGAGGTATAAACTCCGTGAATATCTGATAAATTTACATTTTACATTTGTTGATGCCAATTGCCGAAATCAAAGCAACTCTTTGATGGAGAGCTGGAGCTTCCATCGATTAGAGATTGTTTTATATAGAGGAATGACAATAAAAGAGCTTGCTACCAATAGCATGCATCCTAAGACTGTTTTGCAATTCAGGAAAGAGATTAAACGAAATTACTTATCTATTGTATTAACGGAAAGGCTGGTAGTGAAGTAACAAACCTAACCATTAACTAGTAAAATACAAGGCTTAAGATTAAAGTCACAGCCCATCTTAACGTATAGAAAACCAAGCTAAAATCCACAATGGAATAATTATAAGAATTACTGAAAAATTTGGAATGATTCAAGTAAAGAAAATATTCCGAAAATGAAAAAAAGTTGCGATAATAAAATACTGAATATCTTATGGGACAATTCACTTTGTTGTCATATAAATTTAATTTTATTTTTGCATTGCAATATATATATTCTGCTTAAATATATATTCTTAAATGTGTTTTCATAATTTCTTTTCATTTTTTTACCCATACATTACATTGATGACTTTGATTTTATGTACATATCTTTCTTTTTGTTATTGTTGTTTGTTGCTTCTGTTGATGACAACACCAACAATGATGTGTATTGAATTGTATCTGTTGTTTGGTTGTTAAGCCTGCGCAAATGAAATGCTGACAATGATGACGATAATAATGATGTTGTTATTTATGTTGGTGGCATTGTTGCTTATATTTTACTGTTGTTGTTGTTAATGTATAGTGGTTGTAGCTAATGTATAGTGGTTGAGTTTATATAAATACTCAAATACATACATATGTACAATCTTTGATCGCTTTTACAACACTATTAACAATCAACAATACATAGAACTTTTTTCCTTTGTTCCCGATTTCTAAAGAGGAACAAATACCAAAAATTATTTTTTCAACTGTTTGACGTGACCAACGTGACCTCAATGTTTCTTTGCTTTGCTTTCTTTTTTTTTCTTAAATGAATATACTCTGATTTTCTAAAGATCGAAATGTTTCAAAAAGAATTTATTAATGTTTCATTGAATATTGAAGAATAATTCGAAATTAATGTCAAAAGGTGTCGTTATTTAACAAGTTTGATAAATTGCTTGAGTTGATGTCTAAAGAGCATTGATCTAAGAATCAAATATAAAAAATTATATAATTATATGATTTAAAAAATTATTAAGTGTACAGCGCAGGCCATGGTAGAATCACTTTTTTTGGAAATAAATCTGTAATTTTTATCGGTTGAATGGATTAACAAAGAAAGGGAGTGTGGCATTATAACTTCGTCAGTTTGGATTCCATTGAGAGTCCATTATTTACAGTTAATGTCAATTCATTAACAAAGAAAATAATAATTTTATTTTTAAATTTATATTATCATAAATTATAATTTAAAAAAATATAGCAGTAAAAATAAAGAAAAAGATTTCACATAATGTCTATGTATTTTCTAATGGTATATATAAAATGAAAAGTATCTTGGACATTACATTTTTAAAACGCGTACCGACTTTTCTTATTTAATTTCAAAATTCGAATTTATGTCTCTTTAAGTCTTCAATTATTTTTGTATAAAATTAAAAGTTTCTTAAAAACACTTTTATAGGGCCTTTCCAGACCCTTTTTCCAGAGAACTAAAATCCCCAACATTAAATCAATAAGAGTTAGAGCCAGAAATTTTCTATACTGAATTTTGTTTAAACATTTATGAATTTTATGAAATGAAAATCCCATTCCGATAGAACATTTATATGGAAGCTATCTGTAGTATTGGACCAGTCGTGAACTATTTCGATTTGTATGATTTCTGATCAAAAAAAAATTAGACGTTCCAAATTTTTATTAAGACACCCAGGTGCATATTCCTATATATTTTTTTAAAATGGAAAAAAACGAAACAAGATAATATTTAGTGGACAGAAAGTATTTTTATTAAATCAACTAAGAATTTATTTACTTTCAATATTTTTGACCGAAAAATTTATTCGTATTTCATTTTAATTTTTATACCCTCCACCACGACAGGTGGTGAAGATGGTATATTAACTTATTATTCCGTGTATAACGGTAAGAAGGAATCATTTAAGAACCCATATATGTATATGTATTCTTGCATCAGATCAAAAGCTGTGTCGATTTAGATATGCCTGCTGTCCGCAATAATTGACAAAGCTTAATAAAAATTTTCTTGACTATATTGTAATCCCAATAAGTTGCCCATTTAAATCCAGAAAAATCGGTTCAATATACTGAAAGATATAGACCGATATCTAAGGCAACCTCTAGTTAAAGCGAACAGCCTAAATTCTCCTTTAAGATTTAAGCCTTCCATTCCAACAAAGTTATGTTGAGTTCGTTAAACTATGATTTAAACCGCTTTGAAACATTTACCGCAGAATTATCCTGCTTCCTCATTTTTATCGTCTTCCGTTCAAAAAAATTTATATTTCAATTTCTTCGTAAAATGTGTGCATGGAAGTCTCAGGAAGGTTTTGTTTGTTCTTTATTTTTAACAATATTTTTCTTATTGCTGTATTTCCTTTGGAAAGCTTCCGAACTCCATAAAAAATTAATTTGTATCTTTTGTTGATCGGATAGAAAGGCTCCCTTGGACATCTATAACATTATGCTTTTTATCGATTAAAAAGTCATTTCTCAATATGTGCGTCGCGACATTAATATATAATTTGTTGAATTAGTTTTATTTTGACAAGATTTTCGTTACTGTAATAAAATAGTTTCTAGTATAAAAAATATTTTGCTCTATATATATTTGGAAATTGAAATATTTTATTAAACAGCGCATTCCGATAGGACCAGGGGGAGAAGTAACCCCATACAAAACAAATATTGATTATAGAATATCTAAAGAACTACTACAATGAGAGTTGTAAAATTTGGCCCAGTCAACTTTCCCATGGAACTGTTTTACTGGAGGAAACGAGGACGGATAAAACCAGAGGGAGGGCTATCGCCCATATAAATCACACATTGATTATCGAATATCTAATGAACTATAACTGCGATAATTCTCAAATTTGGTACTAACAATTTTCTCAAGGAATTGTTTAACTAAAAAAATAAAATATAGGATAAGACCAGGAAGAAGGGTATCACCCATTCAAAGCAAAATACTTTTTTTTGCAAAATGAAGTTTGCTGGGTCTGCTAGTTGTAACAATATTTTTAGTGGCAATAACAATAACTATAGTTGTTAATGCAAGATTAAAATGAAAATAAACAAATTTTTTAATTGCAGTTATTACACGTTGATTTTCGTTTATGGTTACCATAAACATATATTTGTAAGAAATAGAAATTAATAATATTTTATTTTTGGTAATTTTTTTTGTAAGCAGAAATATTCCAATTTAAAATTGCACCAAAATCATTTCGCTTGAATAATGCAAACCACAAGACAATTAAAAAATTCTGTTTACTTTAAAAAATACCGTGAAGTTGAATCTCATTAAAAAACTTCAACTTTACATTTCAAAATTATGAATGTTCTTATGGGAATATGTATCAGTGTAGTAATACGAACAGACCATTAGTGGATTTATATAGCTGCTTTAATTATTGCAAAAACAAAATCAATAGTTGTTCTCAGTATTTAAACAAATATATTTTTTTGCAATATATTTCATTGGAACCATACGATAATAAATTGATGAGAGCGATGTTGCCAGAACGGTTAAAAAATATTTTGAATTTGTTAATGGGAACATTTTCTAACCCTCATTATAAGCTGGATCTTAAATCGATGCAAAACGTTCTTTTAGAAAAAGATGTGTCTAAGAATAAACAATATTTTGGTTTATATATTAAATAAAAATCGATTAGTATCTAATATCTGGACAAATTCCTAATACTCCAACCTAATGTGGTAAAAAGTATAAAAGTCGATTAATGCTCTAAAATTTAACTGTTTAGTTAAACACATAAATTTCAGAATTTTTAAAATAAAGTTAAAGAAACAAAGTTAAAAAAACATAAATTCTAATTTTTATACAGATTCATTAAGGAAGAGACAAAAATAAATCATCACAAAAATCGATAACTTTATAAAGAAACCATTTTCCCACAACCTAGTTCCATATTCAAATGGGTATAAATAAATAACGGCATTATTTTATTACTCTATTAACATATCTCGTTCTCATTTTTTATTAATTTATTATCTTCAATATTAACTTTAATTAATTTTATATTTATTTCTAAAATGTTAGTATTTTAGTCCAAAATATCTGTATTCTGTTTATTTAAATTTTAATTGTTAATGTTAAGCATCAGCTCCCAAAAATAGATGTTAATTGGATCAGAAAATCGTAAATAACATCATTATCACTCTAATTAAGATAGAGTATTTAATAATCGATTTTAATCAACCATTTAGTTTTTATTTGCATAATTTTCGAAATAAATTTGTTTATGGTTTTATTTTATAATTTTTTATTTATTTAATTTTGCTGTCAACTTAAGTTTTTGTTTTAAATAAAACAGTTCACTTTGTTTTATTTTTTAACAAACAATTTGTCTGTTTTTACCATTGTTTCGGTCATGAGTTTCCCGTATGTGAGTGTATGTTTTTGGGTTTGAGATTGAAATGTACTGCCGTTGGGTCCAGTCGATTGCATAAAGGGAATCGTTGTAGTAAAATGACTTGAATGAATATGGTATTCTCACCCCTTCTTTTTAGTTCACTGACAATGAGTGTCATAGCGACTGACATTCAACACGTGTTAAATGATTGTTGAACTTCATTCAGTCATTCATTCGTACATACACTCACTCAATCTTTTTTTAATTGTGAAAAAATCTCTATATCTTAAAATGCTTTTATTATTTTGGGTTTGGCTTTAGGGACTTCCGTTGAAATTAAAAAAAAATGTTTTTATTGTTGTAGTATTTATAACGAAGTTAAAGTTTAATTACGGAAATGAAGTTGCTGCACTTTCATATCAATTTTCACCGAATTATTGAATTGAATTTAAAGTGTTGCACAATGGGTCTGATGGCATAAAATAATTAGGTATTTGAATGAGAAAAGCGTAATATATACATAAATAAGAGTCTCCAGCGCTATGGTCAGAAAAAACTATTTGTACAGTAAGTTAGACAGACGTTCCGACGGCATCGTTAAAACGAAATTAAAACAAGTAAGAATACTGTATTCGGCTATGAGTAATACCTTTCACTACATACATATACAACACAGGAACACGTTATGATTCATCAACTTATTTAT